>OZ023338.1:3519170-3521670 GCA_964007535.1 Brachyptera risi | reverse complement strand
GTGTCTGAACTGCTGACGTCACACCTTCCTCGCAGCAAAGTTGTCAATTAGTCTCATCGTAATCTACTTTACGACTTTGTGATTGTGACGACTTGCATGTAGGCCCATGATACACAGGGAAATTTTGAAAATATGGACATTTTTCAAGTGATTTTTGCGATTCACGAGTGCTTTCGGAGCTCATAATTGCATCATCATGGACATTTTGGACATTTACTTTTTCAATTTACTTTTTTGATAATTATTTTTTTTTTTTCTTCATATGCCGAAGTTCATACAATTATATAAAATACATAGTCTTTGAAGCATTTAGGAAATGCCGCCCCCCTAGACTAGGGCGGCTGCCTCGGTTGCCTAGGCGTATCAATAAATACTGACAAATACGTGTTATTCCGCTGTTACAGCCCCACCGAAACCTCAGGAGGCCCTGACGACTAAATGCCCTCCGTCAGGTCTGTTTACGACCAGTGACGGCTGCTACAACTGTGGCTGTGATCCGGTGACTGGTAAATTGAGATCATGCACGGATGTGTGTGGAAAAAAACGTTCTGGAGTCACTCAATAATGATACCTGAGACATCTACTGAGAAAACTACTGAGAAAACTACTGAGAAAACTACTGGGAGTACTACTGAGGGAGCTACTGAGACAACTACTGTTGAAAGTACTGAAAAAACTACTGAGAAGGCTAGCGAGATAACTACTGAGACAACTACTGTAGAAATTACAGAACTGAATTACAGAACTGTAGAAGCTACAGAGGAAACTACTGAGACAACTGCTGAGGAAACTACTGCGAGAACTACTGCGAGAACTACTGAGGGAGCTACTGAGTCAACTACTGTTGAAACTACTGAGAAAACGACTGAGGAGGCTAGCGAGACAACTACTGTAAAAACTACAGAACTGAACTACAGAACTGTAGAAGCTACAGAGGAAACTACTGAGACAACTACTGAGGAAACTACTGGGAGTAATACTGAGGGAGCTACTGAGACAACTACTGTTGAAACTACTGAGAAAACTACTGAGACAACTACTGAGACAACTACTGAGACAACTACTGTTGAAACTACTGAGAAAACTACTGAGACAACTACTGAGACAACTACTGTGACAATCACTGAGACACAATGTAGTGATACCAACATACATCATCATAATATAAAGAAGGTGTACCAACTCGGGTCTTAAAAGTGAAATATTTCCGGGGTCAGTTCCCGAGTCCAGGGTTCCGACTGCCTGTAGCGCAACTATCGCTTCTGAAACGAACTATACAAAACAACAATGCTATACACGGCTCAGTAGAATTATTATGTTAGCAGTTGCATTTGTTTTGCACGAAAATGATAGATTTTGTAACTCAGATACCGTAAACACTGTCATCTACATCTGGTTGCTTCCTTTTTCCTTACAATATATTCAACCTATTCCTTCTGGCTGATCAATCTTGTTCAATCTAATATTTACTCAGCTTCTTCTAATAATTTCTTGATGTCTTCCACTGATTTAGGCCATTAGTGATTCGGTCGATGTCCTAGTGCGTTACATTCTGAATTGGTGGTTCCAACAAAGGAAAATTGTTGAATGTATCACTGGGTGACACTAGAGAGGTTAGGTTCTGGGGGAGGAGGGGCCAACTCCCGCGCAGGTCGCCATTTTTTGTCCAAATTTTTGTCAAAAAGTGTCGTGAACTTACCAGTTAGTCGATGAGATATCTGAACTTTCAACTGAAGTTGTGTCCTAACCGATGTAATGCAGTTTAGCACACGTTAACAAACATCTGATCTGATTTCTGGACCAGAGATGGCGTCCATGCTAGAGATATTTTACGCCATTTTTTGTCCAAAAGTGTCGTAAACTTACCAGTTAGTCGATGAGATATCTGAACTTTCAACTGAAGTTGTGTCCTAACCGATGTAATGCAGTTTAGCACACGTTAACAAACATCTGATCTGATTTCTGGACCAGAGATGGCGTCCATGCTAGAGATATTTTACGCCATTTTTTGTCCAAAAGTGTCGTAAACTTACCAATTAGTCGATGAGATACCAGAACTTTCAACTGAAGTTGTGTCCTAACCGATGTGATGCAGTTTAGCACACGTTAACAAACATCTGATCTGATTTCTGGACCAGAGATGGCGTCCATGCTAGAGATATTTTACGCCATTTTTTGTCCAAAAGTGTCGTAAACTTACCAATTAGTCGATGAGATACCAGAACTTTCAACTGAAGTTGTGTCCTAACCGATGTGATGCAGTTTAGCACACGTTAACAAACATCTGATCTGATTTCTGGACCAGAGATGGCGTCCATGCTAGAGATATTTTACGCCATTTTTTGTCCAAAAGTGTCGTAAACTTACCAATTAGTCGATGAGATACCAGAACTTTCAACTGAAGTTGTGTCCTAACCGATGTGATGCAGTTTAGCACACGTTAACAAACATCTGATCTGATTTCTGGACCAGAGATGGCGTCCATGCTAGAGATATTTTA
>OZ023338.1:3464170-3514170 GCA_964007535.1 Brachyptera risi | reverse complement strand
ATACATTATCAATGAGACACGCAACCGTCGATATCTCCAATAAGAATGCGAAGTGGCTTTCTACACACAGTCATGTTGGCCACTGTTATATAGTATAACTGTTAAAGAACATCACAACCCTTAAAGGACATCACAACCCTTAAAGGACATCACAACACTGGAACCAGATTCCAATTAATAATGACGTTATTCATCTCCCAAGTTCTGTACAAAACTAGAAATCATCATCTCAATTTCAGAAATTGGGAATATATTTTTTGTATTCTCCAGAGACCAAGAGTCATGACGTAGGCATTACCGATTCTGTATGCAAACATGAACATAGTCGAGTAATGTCTACGTCACGACTCAGGAAAAAGGGCCGGGTCATGGAGGACAAATTAAATGATTGTAATTTTAGAAATTGAGATGATGATTTCAAGTTTTCTCTAAAATTAGGGAAAATGAATATTGTTATTATTCGTTGAAATCTAGTTCCAGGGTTGTTACATCTTTCAATTTGAATAAGGCCCGGTATTACCAAGTCCAGTTAGCCTTTATCTGACAGTTCAAACTTGTTATCACCATGGTTACCTGTGCTATTTGTTTTCACCAACTCTCAGATAAATACTAACTGGATTTGGTAATACTGGACATAAATCAGTTAAATAAAATGAAAATAAAAAAAATTGAAAAAAGGAAATAATAAAATGAAAAAAAATCGAAATAAATGAAATGAATAGAATAAATGAAATGAATAGATTGAATGAGATGAATAAAATTAATAAATGAAATAAAAAAAATTATGTCAGTTTCGGGTTACAATAAATTGGTTCTGGTTAGGTTGGTTAGGTTAGAGTGATCTTTTGTAAATTCGGATTACTTACAACAACAACAACAACAATAACAACAACAACAACAACGTCCACGGATTAAGACATACCTAATGGCCAGCTCACTCGAGGCGTCGCAATTTCACCGTTGAAAGGCTGTGGTTCCAATGCCAGGTTTCAGAACCAAGTTCTCAACGCTAAAGCCCGCCAAAGTCAATGTTTTATTAATTCACACGGCAGCATTGGAAGGCTAACATTCCAACTGCGGCATTGCAATGTCACCGTCGAAAGGTTAGGGTTCTAATGCCAGGTTTCAGAACCAAGTTCTCAACGCTAAAGCCCGCCAAAGTCAATGTTTTATTAATTCACACGGCAGCATTGGAAGGCTAACATTCCAACGGTGGCATTGCGATGTCACCGTCGAAAGGTTAGGGTTCTAATGCCAGGTTTCAGAACCAAGTTCTCAACGCTAAAGCCCGCCAAAGTCAATGTTTTATTAATTCACACGGCAGCATTGGAAGGCTAACATTCCAACTGCGGCATTGCAATGTCACCGTCGAAAGGTTAGGGTTCTAATGCCAGGTTTCAGAACCAAGTTCTCAACGCTAAAGCCCGCCAAAGTCAATGTTTTATTAATTCACACGGCAGCATTGGAAGGCTAACATTCCAACGGTGGCATTGCGATGTCACCGTCGAAAGGTTAGGGTTCCAATGCCAGGTTTCAGAACCAAGTTCTCAACGCTAAAGCCCGCCAAAGTCAATGTTTTATTAATTCACACGGCAGCATTAGAAGGCTAACATTCCAACGGTGGCATTGCGATGTCACCGTCGAAAGGTTAGGGTTCTAATGCCAGGTTTCAGAACCAAGTTCTCAACGCTAAAGCCCGCCAAAGTCAATGTTTTATTAATTCACACGGCAGCATTGGAAGGCTAACATTCCAACGGTGGCATTGCGATGTCACCGTCGAAAGGTTAGGGTTCTAATGCCAGGTTTCAGAACCAAGTTCTCAACGCTAAAGCCCGTCAAAGTCAATGTTTTATTAATTCAAACGGCAGCATTGGAAGGCTAACATTCCAACGGTGGCATTGCAATGCCTCGTGTGAACTGGCCATGATCGAGTCTAGCTGCCTTAAAAAGTGACTGTATAAAAAGAACTGCGTGGTGGATTCACAATAATAATTTCACTGCCCTCTTGTAGGCCTATAACGGCCTACAATATCTATAGGCTTCTGTCAAGTGACGTCAACCATTGTTGAAAGAGACAGATAACAATGTCAACAGAATGGAATTGACTATTCAGAATATTTGGTAGTCCATCAGTTCGATGTGTTGCTATAGTGACGATTTTTTGTCATTTTTTATGTGACAGAAGCCTATAAAACCAGCAGCTTACCATGATGACATCTCTCATTCGTTTTTTTTTTTTAATTGTTCATAGATCTCCATTGGTGCCTCATTTCCGTTATCAAGAACCCGCAATGAAAAGAGATCCAAATGGCTGTGATTTAATGAATAAATATAAAGCTGGGAAAACTCACCAAATGCGCTGTATGATGAGCAATGTAGGCATGTTTGTTTACTATACAGCATTGCATTTCACAACTGTGTATATTTCAATATTTGATATGTTTCAGACAGTATTTTTTAATTTTTTTAATTTAAGTGTTTTTTTTTAGCACTCCACATGTCACAGGATTTGACTGATCAGCATGAATATTTTTGTGTACGGGCAAACTTGTACAACTTAGAACTGTATGGTTTTTGGATTGAATCGGTTGGATCGATCGAGAGAAATATCATGTATAAGTTTCTAAAAAAAAAAACATTAGATTGGGCTGGGCAAGAAAATTTGAAGAATAAAATCTCCCCGAAAAAATAATATCCGTGGCTCAAGTTGCTAAGAAGTGATCCCAGTATCGAATCGAAAAACATTTTTAGCATCGTAACAACATCGTTAAGAGGCCACGCGCATGCGCTCGTATTTCACGCCGCAAACTCTCACGGCCGTAATTTTTGAGATATCAATATGATTGTTTTTGCATTCTGTTGATAATTGAAAAACGGAGGTTATAGCATTCACAGAATTTTGAACTGAAAATTTGTAATTTTTCAAATGCTTCAAATGAAAAATGAAAAAATTTCTAGTTTACGAAAACCTAGATATATATTTTTGAATACCGAAAAAAAATATAGACTGTGAAATATATCAAAAGTGTGAGTAAGGGAATTAACGGCGTTTACTCGAATATGAGTTCGGCGGGCTAGTCTACGGGCTGCGCCTAGCACACGATGCATGTTAAACTCGAGTCTGAAGCGAGCGAACAACGAGCCCGTGTAGAGCGCCTGCGGCCTCTTAAACATAATTAAGATTGAAAAATAAATGTAATGTAAGTGTTTTTGAGAATAGTGTATTAACCCACGATCTTTTTCATTTTCATTGTTATTATTGATATTATATATTCACATGAACAACTCGTATTTTATGTTATTTTTTTATTGTCCCGTCAACAATGACTACATGCTCGATAAATCTTACAACAATCAAATAATAACTCATTAAATCTGAAGTATTATATTTGTTTCTTATCAATGATGATTAAATGCTTTGAATTCTTTCTTATATAATAAAATCAAGTGTCTTGTAACCATTGGAATCACCTCACAGTCAGTTGATAGCTAGGACATCATATTGTTCACCATTGGGCATACATTTGGTTGTAATATTGTGTCCAATAGGCATCCAGAAACCAGAAGATATCCATTTAGTGGTTACATTGTGTCCAATTTATATCCATAGTGGTTACATTGTGTTCAATTTATATCCAGAAACCAGAAGATATCCATTTAATGGTTACATTGTGTCCAATTTATATCCATAGTGGTTACATTGTGTTCAATTTATATCCAGAAACCAGAAGATATCCATTTAGTGGTTACATTGTGTCCAATTTATATCCAGAAACCAGAAAATATCCATTTAGTGGTTACATCGTGTCCAATTTATATCCAGAAACCAGAAGATATCCATTTAGTGGTTACATCGTGTCCAATTTATATCCAGAAACCAGAAGATATCCATTTAGTGGTTACATCGTGTCCAATTTATTTCCAGAAACCAGAAGATATCCATTTAGTGGTTACATCGTGTCCAATTTATATCCAGATACCAGAAGATATCCATTTAGTGGTTACATCGTGTCCAATTTATTTCCAGATACCAGAAGATATCCATTTAGTGGTTACATCGTGTCCAATTTATTTCCAGATACCAGAAGATATCCATTTAGTGGTTACATCGTGTCCAATTTATATCCAGATACCAGAAGATATCCATTTAGTGGTTACATCGTGTCCAATTTATTTCCAGAAACCAGAAGATATCCATTTAGTGGTTACATCGTGTCCAATTTATATCCAGAAACCAGAAGATATCCATTTAGTGGTTACATCGTGTCCAATTTATTTCCAGAAACCAGAAGATATCCATTTAGTGGTTACATCGTGTCCAATTTATTTCCAGATACCAGAAGATATCCATTTAGTGGTTACATCGTGTCCAATTTATATCCAGATACCAGAAGATATCCATTTAGTGGTTACATCGTGTCCAATTTATTTCCAGATACCAAAATATATCTATGTAGTAGTTACATTGTGTTCAATTGATATCCGAAATAACCTACCAAAATCATTTGGTATCTTTTAGACATACATATTATCAAATCATGTTCATTTTGTAGTTATTATTGTATCCATCAGACAGCCAGAATATCATAGTGTGTCCATTTGGTGTCCAGAGTGCATCAAAATGAGTTACAAATCGTGTGTTTATTTGAGTGTGATGCTGATTGGAATGATCATGCAAACGCGTAGCCAGTTGGAGGAAGAGACCCACGATTCTGAACAAAGTAAGAACATATTTATATAGAATTGAGATATTATTTACGACTACAACTGAAGTTAAAAAATCTTGATTTTTTTTTTTTTTTTTTCTTCGAGGGGGGGAATTTTTGCAAGAGACACCCGCGTGTTGAATTGCGGGGAGGTACGGATTCTTGCCAACTAAAACCCTTCCTCGTTTTTTTTTTTTTTTGTCAACCTTTTATTTATATTTATTCAGTTTTCTGATAATTATTTCGATTTTGAACAAGCGCCAAGAGATCGACTCGGTTTCTCTCTGCTTCTGTTTTCTTCTTGCGACTGCGCTGAGACCAACAATACGTCACGATATTCATCACGGCCAGGTTTGTTTTTTGAACTGTCAGAACCAACATGTCGACTGCTATTCATGCACAAGATATTATATCAGTTTTTGACACTCTTATTTGGGTAATTATTGCTCCAACAGCATTAAGAAGCTCATATAGACTGATTGGATACATATGGTGGAAGTTTAGATATTTGTTTGCCGTAACATAACCACAATTTGGAGTCTAGCTATGACGTCATCACGGCGCTCAACAGTAAACGTATTCGTGCGCTGAGCGCATGTTGCCGGTTGCTCAAAGCATGTTGCTCGTAGCACAAAGCTCGAGAGTAAACGTGTACCTTAACCGAGTCGATCTCTTGGCGCATGTTGCATGTGTATACACAACCCGGAGAAACTCGCTCTCTGATTGGTCAGCGCACGTTGCCGGTTGCTCAAAGCATGTTGCTCGTAGCACAAAGCTCGAGAGTAAACGTGTACCTTAACCGAGTCGATCTCTTGGCGCATGTAGCATGTGTATACACAACCCGGAGAAACTCGCTCTCTGATTGGTCAGCGCATGTTGCCGGTTGCTCAAAGCATGTTGCTCGTAGCACAAAGCTCGAGAGTAAACGTGTACCTTAACCGAGTCGATCTCTTGGCGCATGTTGCATGTGTATACACAACCCGGAGAAACTCGCTCTCTGATTGGTCAGCGCACGTTGCCGGTTGCTCAAAGCATGTTGCTCGTAGCACAAAGCTCGAGAGTAAACGTGTACCTTAACCGAGTCGATCTCTTGGCGCATGTTGCATGTGTATACACAACCCGGAGAAACTCGCTCTCTGATTGGTCAGCGCACGTTGCCGGTTGCTCAAAGCATGTTGCTCGTAGCACAAAGCTCGAGAGTAAACGTGTACCTTAACCGAGTCGATCTCTTGGCGCATGTAGCATGTGTATACACAACCCGGAGAAACTCGCTCTCTGATTGGTCAGCGCATGTTGCCGGTTGCTCAAAGCATGTTGCTCGTAGCACAAAGCTCGAGAGTAAACGTGTACCTTAACCGAGTCGATCTCTTGGCGCATGTTGCATGTGTATACACAACCCGGAGAAACTCGCTCTCTGATTGGTCAGCGCACGTTGCCGGTTGCTCAAAGCATGTTGCTCGTAGCACAAAGCTCGAGAGTAAACGTGTACCTTAACCGAGTCGATCTCTTGGCGCATGTTGCATGTGTATACACAACCCGGAGAAACTCGCTCTCTGATTGGTCAGCGCACGTTGCCGGTTGCTCAAAGCATGTTGCTCGTAGCACAAAGCTCGAGAGTAAACGTATACCTTAACCGAGTCGATCTCTTGGCGCATGTTGCATGTGTATACACAACCCGGAGAAACTCGCTCTCTGATTGGTCAGCGCATGTTGCCGGTTGCTCAAAGCATGTTGCTCGTAGCACAAAGCTCGAGAGTAAACGTATACCTTAACCGAGTCGATCTCTTGGCGCATGTAGCATGTGTATACACAACCCGGAGAAACTCGCTCTCTGATTGGTCAGCGCATGTTGCCGGTTGCTCAAAGCATGTTGCTAAGCAGCACAAAGCTCGAAAGTAAACGTGCACCTTAACCGAGTCGATCTCTTGGCGCATGTTGCATGTGTATACACAACCCGGAGAAACTCGCTCTCTGATTGGTCAGCGCACGTTGCCGGTTGCTCAAAGCATGTTGCTCGTAGCACAAAGCTCGAGAGTAAACGTATACCTTAACCGAGTCGATCTCTTGGCGCATGTTGCATGTGTATACACAACCCGGAGAAACTCGCTCTCTGATTGGTCAGCGCATGTTGCCGGTTGCTCAAAGCATGTTGCTCGTAGCACAAAGCTCGAGAGTAAACGTATACCTTAACCGAGTCGATCTCTTGGCGCATGTAGCATGTGTATACACAACCCGGAGAAACTCGCTCTCTGATTGGTCAGCGCATGTTGCCGGTTGCTCAAAGCATGTTGCTAAGCAGCACAAAGCTCGAAAGTAAACGTGCACCTTAACCGAGTCGATCTCTTGGCGCATGTTGCATGTGTATACACAACCCGGAGAAACTCGCTCTCTGATTGGTCAGCGCACGTTGCCGGTTGCTCAAAGCATGTTACTCGTAGCACAAAGCTCGAGAGTAAATGTTTACCTTAACCGAGTCGATCTCTTGGCGCATGTTGCATGTGTATACACAACCCGGAGAAACTCGCTCTCTGATTGGTCAGCGCACGTTGCCGGTTGCTCAAAGCATGTTGCTCGTAGCACAAAGCTCGAAAGTAAACGTGTACCTTAACCGAGTCGATCTCTTGGCGCATGTAGCATGTGTATACACAACCCGGAGAAACTCGCTGTCTGATTGGTCAGCGCATGTTGCCGGTTGCTCAAAGCATGATACTCGTAGCACAAAGCTCGAGAGTAAACGTATACTTTAACCGAGTCGATCTCTTGGCGCATGTAGCATGTGTATACACAACCCGGAGAAACTCGCTCTCTGATTGGTCAGCGCATGTTGCCGGTTGCTCAAAGCATGTTGCTCGTAGCACAAAGCTCGAAAGTAAACGTGTACCTTAACCGAGTCGATCTCTTGGCGCATGTAGCATGTGTATACACAACCCGGAGAAACTCGCTCTCTGATTGGTCAGCGCATGTTGCTGGTTGCTCAAAGCATGTTGCTAAGCAGCACAAAGCACGAGAGTTGAGCAGGGTTTCCAGTTCCGATTTTTTTTTCTGGTCGTCTGACACGATATCGGTACGATTTTTGTCATGCCTGTTTCCACTTGGCCGTGTCATAACGTTTTCGTGACGTCATAACCATAGCCTTCATTACCTCAAACTCACAGGTTTCTTTGAATGTGAGGAATTGAGCTGTCAGATTACAAATTGACGCACTTTTATAAAGTCACGCAATTGTAGTTATACAAACACGAATTGTCCTGTACCACCTGAATAAATAATTTGGCTAGATGAAAAAATTCAACATAGTGATTATTATTATTATTATTATTATTATTATAGATTATTATTCGTGTGTTGATACTGAAAGACTTTTATCTACGGCGAAAAATTATGGTTACAGACAGCGCAGTCCTGGTGTTGAAGTTCATTAGTTTTAAATAATCAAAATGGGGTGGTAAGATCGCTCTTGTGGTGCCCCGTTCAAACGATCCTATCTTTCATCCTTAGCCTTAATTGGGGAACAATGATTTTGTGTCAAGTTTCGATGTTATTAAAAAAAAAAAAAGAGTGATTCTGAAAGCGTGGTGATGTTCGAAATTGCAGTTTTTATGGATAGATGAATGAATATTTGCGTGAGACGATTTTTTTTTTACCGTCGTTTGATATAAATCCTAATAACCGGAAGCAGATGAATCGAAATCTCAGTGTAACTTCCGGTAAAATCGTAATTTCGGCCAACGAAATTTGAAGTCAAGTCAGTAATCACGACACCGAATCGGTACCGAAACGGTGTCGTGAGCCGTTATGTTGTTCAGGTGAATACTGGCTTGTGATTGGTCAGTTGGGAAAATCGTGCCGGACGACAAGAAAATGTCGGAACTGGAAACGCTGCTTGAACACGTATTCTGGTATCTTCTCGGTAATCTCAGTGCAAATGATGCTGAAAATTGGCTATCAAAGGCTGTATTTATTGTAATTTATACCAGGCAAACGCGAAATATGCGTTGTAAGATGAGCGAGATATCTGAATAAGGTGTAATAACAGTCCTACATTTGCTACGTTATCGACTCTGGTATTCTACACACTTTGTCCTTCATTTAATTGCTACTTTATCTTCTCTTGTATTCTACACACCTTGACGAATATGAAGAATATTTAATGCTTGGGCAAATATCGAATCTAGGAAGCAGTTAATCTTGGCTCATTTCCATATATTTGATGAATGAAAATAGTTATTTGAATTTTTTTCTTCGAAACGGCTGGTTCGAATTGCTTACAAAATGGTGGTTATGTGTATCATTTATGTTTGAACACTCAGAGAAATTTTTATTTTTTTCGGAGAGGTTTCATTTTTTTCAAATTTTCTCACCCAGCCTAATCTTATGGGGTTTTTAAAAACTTTGACATGATATTTCTCAAAATCTAATGGACCGATTCATTCCAAAAACTATACAGTTCTAAGTTGTAAAAGTTGACCCGTACAAAAAAGTTTCATGTTGATCAGTCAAACCCTGCGACCTGTGCAGTGAAAAAAAAAACACAGACAAAGCCCTATAAGAGTGGGATGGAGACTTCGCTACGCTCATCTAATCATATCTTACCAAAAGTCCTCTTTACATGTTGCCTACCGGCTTGATTGCAGACGTTCGGGATCTAAGTAGACCATTTCCGAAAAGAATGAGCCATCTAGCGGCTATTGTTTGAACTAGAACAGGATTTTACTACCCGAGTTCGAAAGTCCCATGCTGCCAATGCTATTTAGCACGTTTGATTCAAACTATTGCGCGTTACAGTGAACGTATCAGGTTATAATATGATAGTAGTTCCATCATTTATATGTTTACTATATACTGAGAGATTTACACACTGTCAGAGTGAGTAAGATGAGAGATAATGCAAGTTATATATCTTAATGTTTTGCCTTTAACTCTGTGTATAAGAGGGCCGACTTTTTGAACAGTACTAAAACTCCCAGAATGCAATACCAGCGATCTCGGCTGCTAGGAGGCGGGACGCGCCTGCGCATTGAATAATGAAAATGGTCTGATCAATCATCGTATCAACAAACAGTTTTCGGTTAAATAATCACCAGTATTCAATACGCGCTCGCTCGAAGAGCTTTATAGTTCGTGACATGTTTTCAACCCTTTCGAAATAATTGTCAAAAATCAACATGTTTCTACCTGACTTTCATTGTTTTTACAATTTTTTAAGGGTGATATAATATGGAATCATGATTGTTGATGAACCTAAAGACACAGACATATACTCATTGTGGTTTCATTGCAAAAGTAATTGAGGTACATTCATAGAGCCACGGCAACACGAATTTGCCGTCCCGTCAAAATGAATGAGCCAATCACAGACTTGCCGGGCTTGCCATTCACTGTGACCTTGAAACTTGGTTCAAGTTGAACATTTTGCCGGACGACAGACTTGCCGTGATGACGTAGACGACATCACGGCCACTTTTATACTCAAACTGTTTGTTTTTCTCACAAACTATCGACTGTCAAGCTCGATCACTGTCCACGTTGCCATGGTTATCGCATCGATTCGATATATAATTGCCCTCAGTTCACGATATAACCGATCGTTTTGCCGTGGTGGTATGAACGGTACAAATCATTTGACGTCCTACGGCATCCGACAAGATTGCCGGCCGGCAAAAATGCCGTGGCTCTATGAACGTATACCTTTATGTGTCTAAATTCTTATGTGAATTATTCATCAACCCATGAAATCCTAATTGATTATTGTGCTTTATTTTTCTGTTTTCCTGATACAAACTACTTACAATACATTCAATTAAGTTGGATTCACAATGCGAACTAATGATCAGTGACTAATACTAAATACTGAAATTAAGAAACTGAGCATTCACAATAAGAATTAATTTTCACGAGTCGTAGCTTTCTTAAGATGACAGATTTGAATTGAAATCTACATGTTAGAAGGCTGTAAACGAGCGTTCCATCGAGCGGGATAGCTTCCTTTTGCATTGACTTTCTGTCGTTTCGAATTCACGACTTCTGATTGGTCGGACTAATGATTGAAACTAATGATTAATACTAAAGTTGAAAGTTGGTTAACTCTCAAGGTCAGTCACTAATATTAAACACAATGTGAACGTCAACACTGAGTCCGTACCTGCAAACTTTAGTTAATCATTAATCACTAATCATTAGTTCGCATTGTGAATCCAGCTTTACACTCTCAGTTATCATTTAAATTCGATTTTTGATGAAATTTTTGTTGACGTACCTTTAGACTGATTGGTATCACTGTTTACCGACCATGTTTTGTAAGCCAAAGACCTGCATTGGCACTTTTTGTCCTGTTTTTTGACCTTTCTGAAAAGGAATGTGTGATTCCAGTGGGGCTGAGGATCAAGGTGTTTAAGTGCGGAGGCAGCGAGTCGATGATGGAAGCCGACCAAGGAATGTGCAACAAGTGTACTTGCGATAAGACGACGGAAACCTTGTCGTGCATGACGTTTCCATGTGAACAGAGAAAAAAAATGAGGGTTCCGGGTTAAGGTTTAGGGTTCACTGTCTAGTATTTAGGAATTGAGTATGTGAATATTATTTACGAATAATTATGTGAACATTGTCGCAAAGTCTTTGTTACCAAGAAGGATGACAAGATGGGACCGTTCGGACGGGGCACAACAAGGACGGCGTTATATATATATATATATATATATATATATATATATATATATATATATATATATATATATATATATATATATATATATATGTATATATATTTATATATATATATATATATATATATATATATATATATATATATATATATATATATATATATATATATATATATATATATATATATATATATATATATATATATATATGTTTTGTTGAAAGCTTTCACGACTCATAATGTAATTAATAATCAAATCTTTATGGATAATTAAATTGATATATTTATCATTTATATAATTATTTTCATTCTTAGCCCTCGAAAATGACCACTATATTGTAGTCGAAACGTCGGGCAATTAAATAAATATTTATTCGTCAACGCGACTTTTAATTATCCATAAAGATTTGATTATTAATTATATATATATATATATATATATATATATATATATATATATATATATATATATATATATATATATATATATATATATATATATATATATATATATATATATATATATATATATATATATATGATATGTAATGATAAATAATGTAATAATATGTAATATATATATAATATATAATGTGTGATATGTATATACACACATATATCAAGAAGACCATCAATTTTTATTCTTTAATTGTCAATGTTCACCTTATGTTATAAACGATTATCCTTCCGTAACTGTAAAGTCTTCTGGTGGTAATAAAAAACAGTAGTGGAGAAGTTAGATGAACGAAGGGGTATTTCAGAAGTGCAGCATGGGTTTAGGAAGGGGTATTCATGTGAGACGCAGCTGTTAGGTTCTGTAGAAGAGTTATCAGGGGGTAGTTGATAGAGGGGGGGGGGGGGGGGGGTTGGTGCAATGTTTTTAGATTTTGAGAAGGTTTTCGATAAGGTAGATCACTCTATATTATTAATAAAGTTGTTATCAATTCCAAAAAAAAAGGAATATCATTAGGGAAAATGAAAAGGGGGAGAGGGTAAGAATGTTGGAGAGTCCATCTGAGATGATGCGAGACTTGAGATGGCAGTAATTGGAAATACGGAGAAAGGAGGATCGTCCATGTAATTTCTTCAGGGTAATGGAGGAAGAGGGGTGATGGAGTAATTTCTTCAGGGTAATGGAGGAAGAGGGGGGATGGAGTAATTTCTTCAGGGTAATGGAGGAAGAGGGGGGATGGAGTAATTTCTACAGGGTAATGAAGGAAGAGGGGGGATGGAGTAATTTCTTCAGGGTAATGGAGGAAGAGGGGGGATGGAGTAATTTCTTCAGGGTAATGGAGGAAGAGGGGGGATGGAGTAATTTCTTCAGCGTATAATGGAGGAAGAGGGGGGATGGAGTAATTTCTTCAGGGTAATGGAGGAAGAGGGGGGATGGAGTAATTTCTTCAGGGTAATGGAGGAAGAGGGGGGATGGAGTAATTTCTACAGGGTAATGGAGGAAGAGGGGGGATGGAGTAATTTCTTCAGGGTAATGGAGGAAGAGGGGGGATGGAGTAATTTCTTCAGGGTAATGGAGGAAGAGGGGTGATGGAGTAATTTCTTCAGGGTAATGGAGGAAGAGGGGGGATGGAGTAATTTCTTCAGGGTAATGGAGGAAGAGGGGTGATGGAGTAATTTCTTCAGGGTAATGGAGGAAGAGGGGGGATGGAGTAATTTCTTTAGGGTAATGGAGGAAGAGGAGGGATGGAGTAATTTCTTCAGGGTAATGGAGGAAGAGGGGGGATGGAGTGAGCTGCATGAGTTGTTAGAAAGAAATGTACGGAAGTAGGCGAGGTCATGATCAGGGTATGGAAGTAGGCGAGGTCATGATCAAGGTACGGAAGTAGGCGAGGTCATGATCAGGGTACGGAAGTAGGCGAGGTCATGATCAGGGTACGGAAGTAGGCGAGGTCATGATCAGGGTACGGAAGTAGGCGAGGTCATGATCAGGGTACGGAAGTAGGCGAGGTCATGATCAGGGTACGGTAGTAGGCGAGGTCATGATCAGGGTACGGAAGTAGGCGAGGCCATGATCAGGGTACGGAAGTAGGCAAGGTCATGATCAGGTTATGGAGGTAGGCGAGGTCATGATAGAGCGGTAGTCATAAAGGGGGCTAGATTAGATGTCGGTAAATTCTCTTTCAATAGGACAGGTAGGGACTGGAATGGGCTTAGTAGAAGTGTTTTTGAGGGACATGAAATAAGGGTAAAGTTATTCCGTCAGAGGGTTAGGGGGCGGTGGGATAGGGATAGTTGGGAACTTGCCACCGCGCATTTATGTGTATCAATTGTAAGATTTTTCAAATAAATAATTAGAATAAATAGAATGAATGAAGAAATGTGTTATTGGAAATGACTCATCTGCACCAGCTGTAATTGTAATATAGGTTCAACAATTTTCTATATCAATTATTATTTTGTTATTGCATGATTTTTTTTTTTTTTTATTCGTGTTCTCACAAAGATTTCAGTACAATTTCGTAGACCCGCAAAGTCACAAAAAGTTGACTTGTCTGCGGGTCTACTAACATTTTATACATAAGAAAAACAAATTACAAATAAGTATATCAAGTCTGAACACTTACGCACGTACATTATGATAATAATGATGAAAATATCAATTTTAATAGAAAAATAATCATGATGATAAGAATCCACATTTTGAAATTTTTAACTATTTTCAGTTTTTTGGAATATACACTGTAAAATGAAATAGTTTTATTTCTCATGAAATATATGATAATTTGATAATATCCATTTCTTAATTCTATTTTTGCTGTGGATATTTTTTCTGAACAAAGTAATTCGGGTCTGTTTTTTGGATGAGCGAAGCGAAGACTCAATTACACTATACCGAAAAAAAGTGCCTGTTTTTTTTTTTTTTTTTTGTTCGCGCTCCACAGGTCAGACAAAAATTCAAAATCAGTTGAAACTTGGCACACACATGAACCCCTATCTGACTTGATGCTGTATAGTTTTGAGGCGCGATCGGTTTAACAACTTCTGAGAAAACTTATTCCAAAGTTTTCAAAAATCCCATTAGAATAACCCAGAGGAAAACATTCGTGAAAAATATTTCATCTGAGAGGATTCAAATTCTCAGAGAATTCCAATCTGATAATGATACACATTATTCCGAACTTGCACTCAAATCGGATCAGCCGTTTCGATGTAAATAAATATATAATGTTATTTGTGTTAATTATTCAAAGCTATTAAGATACCTATTAAATCAAAGCAACAAGTGTCACCACTTGATTGTAAACGATTAAAACAAAGCCTTCTTTGTTATCATATAAATTATTAATGGAAAATAAGATGGCAGTGATGTAATGGTTTGGATCTCAAGGTGTATATATATATATATATATATATATATATATATATATATATATATATATATATATATATATGTAATAACCTATCCAAAGATAAGTTGATATGTTCCAGCTCATCCATCAACGTGGCAACATAACGCGTTTGCCTGGTATTAATAGTTTTCATAACTATATGTGTAATGAAATGATGTAAATGTGAGTGTTTGATTGTGTGAAATAACCTATTGTTCTGTATGAATGGTTTATGTACAATAATAGGAGCATAATGAATAGTAGAGTTTGTTCTTTCTTAGCTCGACGAATTGGTTTCTTTTGGAACTTGACAACTTCAAAGTCACGTCATATTGAAAGATCATATTGTTGTCAATTTAATATCCTGAAGGTATCTATTTCAAATCCATAAGATACATATCTAAAATTCATGAGGTACATATTTAAAATTCATATGGTATATCTATTTCAAATCCATAAGATACATATTTAAAATTCATAAGGTATCTATTTCAAATCCACAAGATACATATTTAAAATTCATAAGGTATCTATTTCAAATCCATAAGGTATCTATTTCAAATCCATAAGATACATATTTGAAATTCATAAGGGATCTATTTCAAATCCATAAGGTATCTATTTCAAATCCATTAGCTATCTATTTCAAATCCATAAGATACATATTTAAAATTCATAAGTTATATCTATTTCAAATCCATAAGATACATATTTAGAATTCATAAGGTATATCTATTTCAAATCCATAAGATACATATTTAAAATTCATAAGGTATCTATTTCAAATCCATAAGGTACATATTTAAAATTCATAAGGTATCTATTTCAAATCCATAAGGTACATATCTGAAATTCATAAGGTTCATATTTAAAATCCATAAGATACATATTTAAAATTCATAAGGTATCTATTTCAAATCCATAAGATACATATTTAAAATTCATAAGGTATCTATTTCAAATTCATAAGATACATATCTAAAATTCATAAGGTACATATTTAAAATCCATAAGATACATATTCAAAATTCATAAGTATCTATTTCAAATCCATAAGATACATATTTAAAATTCATAAGGTATCTATTTCCCATCCATAAAGTACATATTTCAAATCTATTATCTAGTATCTATCTAGTATCTAGTATCTATTTTCCATCCATAAAGTACATATTTCAAATCCATAAGGTATCAATTTTCCATCCATAAAGTACATATTTCAGATCCATAAGGTATCTATTTCCCATTCTTAAAGTACATATTTCAAATCCATACGGTATCTTTTTTCCATCCATAAAGTACATATTTCAAATCCATACGGTATCTTTTTTCCATCCATAAAGTACATATTTCAAATCCATAAAGTATCTATTTTAAATCCACGAGGTATCCTTTTCATATCCATAAGGTATCTATTTCCCATTCTTAAAGTACATATTTCAAATCCATAAGGAATCCAGGACGTATCCAGAAGGTATGACTATGAGTGCCAAGGTGATTATATTCTCAGTCGTCTTCCTGTATTGTTCGTTCCTTGAGACAACGACGGAAGAGATCGACGAAGCAACGACGGAAGAGATCGACGAAGCAACGACCGAAAAAATCAGACGAAGTGACGTCACGACAGAATTAGGTGAGGTTTTCAACACTCTAATTTTGTTCGAACACCAAGATAATACAAGGGTCGTTCACAAACTGAATTTCATTGAGGTCGTTCTCAGAAACAAAACGAAATTTCATGAAGATTTATATTGCAGCAGCACTATGTAGTAGCTATGACTGTCAATAACGTAACGGGATAAGCAACATGGCGTAAGTCCTATTCTTTTAACATTAGGCCGTTTTCACCATGATGGAATCAGCGCTTTCGTGTACATTTGTGAGATTCGCAATTTCAAATCAAATCGTACGTATTAGGCTCGTATTTCAATATATAGTACATAGTTGTACAACTGCATTGATTTCAATCTTTCTCGTAGATGATGAGTAATTATCCAGTTATCAAATGGTAAATATAGCAGTAGGGCTCTTGAATAGAGGTGTCAATGCTTTTACAGACGTATTTTAAATTTAGATTGGCTAATTCAAATGAAATTTATTCCAATATTGTTTAATGCAGTTGGAAAGAGCTGGATTCACAGATTGCATTACATCTATTACTTGTATAGATCAACATACAACAATACCAGCAAATCATCATAACATTTGTAAGGCGGCATCCCTTTGATATACGCATGGTGCGAAAGAAAAGCGCCATGTTGCTTATCCCGTTACGTTATTGATAATCATAGGTAGTAGATCTGTTTGTTTGCCCTGAACTAGCTGCACTGGTTCTTCAGTTCTTGCACTTTCGTGTTTGTTTGTCCGAGTTGCACTTGCACTAGTTCAAATAGTTCCACACCAGCTACGGAACTGGTGTGCTTAGATAGATAGATTGTTTATTTAGCATTTTCAGCTATTGGCACGTTACAGTAAATAATAATAATACATGATAATATAATATAGGCCTAATAATAACATGTAGGTATAAACATAGGTATTTAGGAACATTACTTTAGGAAAATTTGAGCTCAATTAACAATACACATTAGAATTATTGATAATTAATAATGAAACATTGGTGAGAATTAGTTACAGAAATATAAGATTTTAAGATTAAATATATTACGATATAGGAAATTCTGTTTTGAAAAATTTCATACATCCTTTTCTAAACGAAATTGAATTTTTGAGGATTCTTACTTTTGTTTTTTGTTTCTTGTTTCTTTTCTTTGGTTCTTAGTTCAGTTCAAGATGGTAGGCGCTAAAATCAAATTGTAGGCGGACACTATGTTGGCTTACAAGTTTTTGACGCTTAAATACGTGTCGATGAGAATGAAAAATTATATATTTGAATAAGGGTTGCAAGTTCAATTATCAAGTTGACATGCAGAATTACATCTCCGTGTTTTTACCCAAATGACTCTTTTCATTTTCAAAATTTGCGTCTATAGGAACCGTTGAAATTAGCACTATCGTGTTTGTTTGTACCTCAACATTTAGGGATCATTTCCTGCACCAAACCCGTAATATGACGCATTTCCTTCCTGCACCAGCAACACTTTAGTGCAGGTTGGTGCTACACAAACAAACAGGCCTAGTGATACCAACCTATTTCATCATAATATAAAGGAGGTGCTCCAACTCGGGTCTTGAAAGTGAAATATTTCCGGGGTCAGTTCCCGAGTCCAGGGTCCCGATTGCCTGTAGCATTGAGTAAAGAAGTATCCTACGGGATAGAGTGGCAGCGCCCTGGTTAACAGTCTACAGACCCTGGTAGTTTCATGCCTGGTGATACTACCAGGAGCGCTGAGATCACCGAGGAAATACCATTTGCTAGACCACTGTTGCGAGTGAATGCTGCTAGGAGCGCTGTGATCACCAAGAATATGCCATCTGCTAGAGCACTGTTGCGAGTAAATGCTGCTAGGAGCGCTGTGATCACCAAGGAAATACCATTTTCTAGAGCACTGTTGCGAGTGAATGCTGCTAGGAGCGCTGTGATCAACCAACTTTTTCATTGTTGGATGGTGAGCATAGGCTCTGTCATATGGCATTGCCTATCCAGAGACTACTATGTCTGTAGACTACAATGTCTGTAGCGCTACTATCGTTTGTATATCGAACTATACGAGACAACAATACTCAACAATGCTATACTCAGCTCGGAAGAGTTATTATGTTAGAAGTTACATTTGTTTTTTACGAAAATAATAGATTTTTTTCAAGTTCAACAATGCCTCCGGTACCGTAGCCACTCTTGTATACATCTAGTTTACAAGGGAATCCGCTAAATCGCGACAGGCAATCGGGACCTTTGGCTCTGCATTGACCGCAAGAAACCAAAAAATACCGACTAAAATAGATCACATTTTCGCGTTCTAAGAGACCATGACTCTGTTATTATCTCGTATTGTCATAGTATTTAGCTCTCCTAGAGAACATAATCC
The DNA here is from genome assembly GCA_964007535.1 of Brachyptera risi. Taxonomy (NCBI): domain Eukaryota; kingdom Metazoa; phylum Arthropoda; class Insecta; order Plecoptera; family Taeniopterygidae; genus Brachyptera; species Brachyptera risi. The sequence goes on along the minus strand of OZ023338.1, from coordinate 3,495,470 downwards.
AATCAAAGTCTCTTGGAGCTGGGCCTAAGAGAGAGTGGCCAACTCCCACTCAGGACGCCATTTTGTGTACAATATTTTATCCAAAAGTGTCGTAAACTTACCAGTTGGTCAATTAGATGCCAAAACTTTCAACATAAATTGTTTCCTAACCGATGTAACGCAGTCTAGCACACCTTTTCAAACATTTGATCTGAATTCTGGACCAAAAATGGCGTCAATGCGAGAGATATATTTTCAGTAGCCAATAGAAAACAGTCACCAAGTTGGCCACTGTCTTCCCCAGTATGTATAGACTATCTAGCTGGGCCTAGGACGTTATTTCAAGTGACAGTCCAGGTGACCAATTGATAAGCCACGCCCAACACGTACCAGTCGGCCATGATCGGCTGTTTCCGCCATGTTTGGTTCTTGTTTCAGTCGATGATCGAGCCGATAAAGCAGACCTCTGCCCGCCCGGCATGTATTACCTGAATTCGAAAGGCTGTGGGAGAAACTGCAAGTGTGATCGAGTGACGGGTGAAATAACTTGCGATTGTTCACTACCGCCCGAAGACACAACAATTGAAGGCTGAAAATTGATTAAGAGTCTACGGGAGTCGATTTGGAGAAATATCATTTTTTTGGTGATAACTTTTGAACGGTATGAGATATCGAAATTCCAATAAGCGAGAAACACAGATAATTATAATAGCTTCAAGATTATATAAGTTATGACCATTTAAGTCATGTCGCATAACTGTCAAGAGTCGACAGCTAAAAAAACACATTTTTCAGCTGTCGACGCTTCACAGTTATGCGACATGACTTAAATAGTTATAACTTATATCATCTCGAAGCTATTATAATTATCTGTGTTTCTCGCTTATTGGAATTTCGATATCTCATACCATTCAAAAGTTATCACCAAGAAACTGATATTTCGCTAAATCGACTCCCTTGGACTCTTAAGTTGTCAATTTATAGAAAATGGTGCGGGGAAAGAAGCCATATTCAATTCAATTCAAATTTTGTCAATGAAAGAAGTGAACGTTGCCCAAGAGACTTGGTTCAAAGTGGAAGATATCAACATTCGTGTGTTTTATTTACTCTTAATACCAATGCTGGTAATGTCCGGATATATATCACAGAAACGGTTTCAGTACTTCTAATGTGTTCCGGACTTTTGGAAACTGAAATACTTTTATCTGCTACGGAAAATTATGGTCACAGACATATGAAATGTATTCAAGAAAATAGTCTATTCAAATCAATGGTCAAAAGCATTCTTTATATCGCTTTCTACACAGTTAAGAACTATTTTGATCTTATCAATACAAAGATGCATTGAGGGTTGCGTTGGTTTTCCGGTTGGAGATGGTTAACTTCGCTAATTCGAAAACACATTCCATTTCCTGAGTACTTTTTAGAGAAATATTGATCGTTGCTCTATCTAGTGTTGTTTTGTAGAAACGGTTGATAGGCTGGCAAACTTGATGACAGTTGGTATTAGCTGAGCCGACGAGAACGTAAATTTAGTTTCTATAATCACCACATATTTCGGTTCGTAAAACGTGGTCCATGAATTGGAACATATTTTCAACATGGGAGGGATAGGAAGTGAGGACACCATCTCCAACCGGCAAACCAACGCAACCCTCAATGCATCTTGCGGCAAACCAACGCAACCCTCAATGCATCTTGCGGCAAACCAACGCAACCATCAATGCATCTTGCGGCAAACCAACGCAACCCTCAATGCATCTTGCGGCAAACCAACGCAACCCTCAATGCATCTTGATCAAAACCATCCAATCAATTTAGTAGATTTGAATAGTGCAAAAAATTATTTTCATTTCTTAGTAAAGTAAAATGACATGATGTGAAGTAATTACTACCTATTTTCTAATTTTTATACTTTTGACAAAGTGTATTATTTCTACTGCTTGAACATTTTTAAATGTTCAATATTGATCTAATGAATAAACTTTATTTTCCAAACATGATTGTGATATTTTCAATTGTGCTCGTTATTTTCCGAGACAACCATCTTCTTTTCCTAGATACAATTCTATATTTACCAGAAATTCTACCTAACATGTGTCATAAGTCATAACTTATGACATCTAACCGGTCATAACTCGTCAGTAATGGCGTAGAAATGTGACATTCACTCATTATGTCAGTCACGTACTTCGCCATCTCGCCGCTAGGCTGCAGTCACGTACGTCGCTTCTCAATCTCGCCGCTAGATAGCAGCACGATAGCGCATTCATCACGTGATATGGGTTTAGTTCACACGGACGACGGTAGATAAAATCTATTTATGAAGATTTGTAGAGAAGACAAAGAAAAATCCAAGAAAATGTAGATAACGATGTTAATGAAAACTCGCAATTGACGACTCGCAGTCTCCTCCCCCTTGACGTCACAAATCATACCATCCAATCAACAGGGCTGTTAGAACTGTAGTCAAGACGACTCGCAGTCTCCGCCCCCTTGACGTCACAAATCATACCGTCCAATCAACATGGCTGTTAGAACTGTAGTCAAGACGACTCACAGTCTCCGCCCCCTTGACGTCACAAATCATACCGTCCAATCAACAGGGCTGTTAGAACTGTAGTCAAGACGACTCGCAGTATCCGCCCCCTTGACGTCACAAATCATACCGTCCAATCAACATGGCTGTTAGAACTGTAGTCAAGACGACTCACAGTCTCCGCCCCCTTGACGTCACAAATCATACCGTCCAATCAACAGGGCTGTTAGAACTGTAGTCAAGACGACTCGCAGTCTCCGCCCCCTTGACGTCACAAATCATACCGTCCAATCAACAGGGCTGTTAGAACTGTAGTCAAGACGACTCGCAGTCTCCGCCCCCTTGACGTCACAAATCATACCGTCCAATCAACAGGGCTGTTAGAACTGTAGTCAAGACGACTCGCAGTCTCCGCCCCCTTGACGTCACAAATCATACCGTCCAATCAACAGGGCTGTTAGAACTGTAGTCAAGACGACTCGCAGTCTCCGCCCCCTTGACGTCACAAATCATACCGTCCAATCAACAGAGCTGTTAGAACTGTAGTCAAGACGACTCGCAGTCTCCGCCCCCTTGACGTCACAAATCATACCGTCCAATCAACAGGGCTGTTAGAACTGTAGTCAAGACGACTCGCAGTCTCCGCCCCCTTGACATCACAAATCATACCGTCCAATCAACAGGGCTGTTAGAACTGTAGTCAAGACGACTCGCAGTCTCCGCCCCCATGACGTCACAAATCATACCGTCCAAACAACAGGGCTGTTAGAACTGTAGTCAAGACGACTCGCAGTTTCCGCCCCCATGACGTCACAAATCATACCGTCCAATCAACATGGCTCTTAGAACTGTGGTGAAATTCAAATCTCCAATCGGGGTATCTTCAAATGACTACAAATGATATAGATCCAACTGCCCTACTGGTGAAGCCACGCCTATTTCGAGTCGTCAATTGAATATTAAATATTCCTTCTTTCAAAATGAATGTTTGAGTTTGTATTATCTGTGACTTATTATCATATTTTCAAGAGTTTTTTGAGTGATTTACATCATAATTAATCATTCCTTTGTTGTGCCCCATCCGAACGATCCTACCTTCTCATCATTAGCCTCAATACACCCTTGCAGATATGACGGAGCTGTCTAGCGGTGACCTTTGAAGTAGAGTGGGATGTTAATATCTGCGGTCGAAAGTCCTATGCTGCTAATGATATTCAGCATGAATAATTTATATTGTTGTGCTTTACAGTGAAAGTATTAGCTTATAATATGATAGTAGTTTCAACATTAATATGCCTACTATATTCTGAGGGATTTACACACTGTCAGAGTGTGTAAGATGAGAAATAATGCAAGTTATATGTCTAGGTGTTTTGCCTTTAACCCTGTGGATAAGTGGACCGACATTTTCGCCAGTACTAAAAAACTCCCAGAATGCAATACCAGCGATCTCGACCGCTCGAAGGCGTGACGCGCCTGCGCATTGAATTATGAAAAGGGATCACAATTACTATTTTGTTAAGTCCACCACGCTTGTAGAGCTTTGTAGCGGTCTGGGTAGGTACTACAGGGTGCTACAAGGTGAGTGGCTAGAAGAGAGTGGTGATGAATAAGAGCTGGAGTAAAAGTGGGGTCGTGTTTTATTTCAGCTTTGCTGACATTTGTTGAGAAGTATAGGCCTATATCCGTCCATAAGTTATCACCTTGGTTATATATGGCATTTGTTTACACTAACTCTCAGAATTAAGCTAACTAGACTTTTAATTCCGGGCCCAAGGTCAATATCATCTTGCAATACACCATGTAAATTTTCAATAGACATTTTCAAGTTTTTATGTATGAGAAGTAATTGACCAAATTACTATTTAGTAAAAAGTCAGGAAAAGTAAAATATATTTTTTCTCATAAGGCCCGGTATTAAATCGAGTTCAGTTATAGCCTTTATCTGAGAGTTGGTGAAGACAAATTGCATGGGTAACCATAGTAATAGCTACTTCAAACTGCCAGTTAACGCTACTCCCACGTTAGTGATTCAGGCACCAACTCTTATTATTTGGTCAGCTGATCCTATTTTTGAGATTCGTTCCAGCCTTTTCATAATTATGTATGAAATAAAATTATCAGATTTCATTTTTGAAAAGTCCAAACGGTGAAGCATTTCATTCTCAAAGTTTCCTAAACTTTCAAGTAATCTGTAGTATACCATGAATATTATTTTCTCGAATTTTTATCAAATTCGAATTTTGAGAACTTCGAAAACTTATTTTGAGAAATTAATGAAAAAATATAATTCGTTCCATAAAAGTTATATCAATCAATCAATATATTGTTGAAAAAAATCCCAATTCTGAAAAATAACCTTTTGCATTCGACAAGTAATGGCATGATCGCTTTAGTGTAAAGTTGGGTAAACAGTAAAACAAAATACGAGAAATTACAAAATTAATCATGCGCACATTTCAACAATAACATTTATTCAAAATATTACATTGTTCACAGTTTTTTCGTAACCAATCATCGGCCATATTGTCATTTCAGTACCGCATTCTATTTTTACTTTTTCAATCATCCTGTTCAAACGAACTAGAATCAATTTCATTGGCCGACAATTTCCTATCCTTATTCAAATCCAACAATTTGAACCAACCGCGTGGCTTAGCCACGCCCTTTGATGCCAAATACAATTCAGCTTCCAAATAACTCAAAAAGAAATCATTATCCGTATCGGCAATTTTAATAATCTCATGGGCCGTGCTTGTGTTGTTGACGTTTGTGTCGAGATCTTCGGGACCGAGGACAACGCGAACATCTGATTTCTTTACTCGACATCCACCATCACAATCACAACAGAATATGTTACAAGGACCGTAACCACAACAAGGACTTCCTAACGTATCATCGCTACAGTGAATCTTTAAATCTCCTTCGAGTTGACCTTGACAACACTCGCCGTGTACTAGAACAAAAATCAGAACGTTTATTGACATAAATGTCGGTAGAAATGTCAGTCTTTTGACGCAGCCGGGCACCGTAGGCCTAGGCCTACAAATAATGTGTTTAATCTTGTTTTGTTATTGGTGTTTTCTTGTTAATTTCGGTTACCGCTATTGAATGAAGTATGGACATGTAAGTAGCCTTTGTTGTGGTGTTTTGTTAGTTTTTAATTCGATAAAACATGCAGTTGTCAGTTTAGGGTTATGTCCTGGGCCTATGGCGAGGGGTAAACAACAGGTTCATGAATGTACACTTGTCATGAAATCTATCCCTTGAAATCTTCTTGTAATCCCGTGAAATCTCCCTGAAATTTGAAATCAGGTGTACACCAAATGTGCTAGTTGTTTACCCAGGTCGGCCTAGTCGGCATTACGATGTAACAATAGGCCTACCGATACCGATACCATAGTGTTGAATAGGACTATTGATTTGATGATTTTATTTTTGTCTGCCAACTTAACGACCCCACCAACAGTAAAACAGGTAGATTATTTGGGGGTACGAATGAGCAGGTTCATAAATTCATATTTATATGAATAGCATAATATTAATATTAATATTAATAGCACAATTCATAAATTGTGAAGACATGATAATAAGTGAAAGTACATTTCAAATGACCAATGGTTTCGAACCCACGTTCAACGGTGACTTGGTTGACTGAGCTACGGAGGGCGATAAAAGGCCTAGAAACTATTAGGGGTGAGAGAGAGGTGAGGGGCCTATCAGACCAAGTTTGATTCCCACTACCGTCCATCTTTACAGTGGCTTTTCATGGTTTCCCTCTGTAATCTAGGCTAATAGCTGGGATGCTTCCCACAATATAATCCACAACCGCTTCCTTCCCACTGTCCTTCCCAATACCTAAGGAACCTTCAACTCATCAGAGTTGGACCTGGAAACGTAATGAAAGGAACGCGTTCCTTTTTTGGGGAACTTTCGAAGGAACTAGTTCCTTTTTATAACAAAGAACTTTTTCAGGAATTTCGTTACTATTTTTGTGGAACTTAGGAACGAATTCGAGTTCCTTCAAAAAGGGGCGCCTGAAGATCGAATACTGGAATAAAGATACTACCAAGAGTGAACGTGGGCTTGGCGTGTTTACTTAGAAAGAGAATGGCCTATTCGAGGAAACGATCATAACCGAACCCAAATAACCCTAACCACAGCTTCTCTGTGCTCCAACCAACTCCCCGAAATAGTAGCTTGTCTACGGCATTCCTACACGCCAAGCCCTCCTTCACTCTTAGTAGTATCGCTATTCCAGTATACGCTCTTCAGCGACCCCTTGCTAGCAACTAGGAAGTCGCGCGGTTAGGGTCCTCGTTAACACAGACACGATGTAGTGATACCAACCTATTTCATCATAATCTGATCTGAATCATATTTGATCATAATTTATTCAAGCGGACATTAAAAAATTTTATTCGACAAAATTTATTTATTTTTATTCGATTTCGAATTTTATTCGAAATGCATTTATAGTTTAGAAGAATTCAAGAAAGGTTGTAAACACATCTGTGATTGCTCATGAACTACTGATTTTATGCTAAATGAAAATGTATATACACCATGGCATTTAGCGGAAATCAGACGATTTTAAGTTGACAATGTTTTTGTTTTTTTACTGCATTATTGAGTATATTTTACATTTTATTATGATATTGACTATTCATATACTGGTACTTTAGTGTAAACAGTCATCTGAATGAAAAAATAAATAAAATAAATAAATAAATAAATAAATAATATAAAGAAGGTGACCCAACTCGGGTGTTGAAAGTCAAATATTTCCGGGGTCAGTTTCCGAGTTCATGGTCCCGATTGCCTGTAGCGCAACTATCGCTTTTATATAGAACTATTTGAAACAACAATGCTATACACGGCCCAGTAAATTATGAGAATTATAGATTTTGTAAGTTCAACAATGTCACCGGTACCTCTAATAACTCACATACCGATACTATAGTGCGGTCAGTACGGGTAAAAATTCACTAAAATATTGCATTTCCGGTTACCAGCACGAAATTTGGTACAAAACTAGAAAACCCTATGACAATTCCAAATCAACCGGGAGGCAAGCCAAATTCGCCTGGGTTCCCCCAAAAACTACCCCCAAAAGAGGCTATCCGCTCACCACTCTTATCTACATCTAGTTCACAAGGGAATCCGCTAAATCGTGACAGGCAATCGGGACCTTTGGCTCTGAACTGACCGTAACAAACCACAAATACCGTCCATGTTATCAGTATGTGAGTTGGGTCACCTTCTTAATTGATGAGCGTAGCGAAGTCTCCATCCCACTCTTATAGGGCTTTGTCTGTGTGTTTTTTTTTTTTTTTTTTTTTTTTTTTTTTGTAAGCACTCCACAGGTCGCAAGGGTTGACTGATCAACATGAAACTTTTTTTGTACACGCAAACTCATCCAACTTAGAACTGTATAGTTTTTGGGATGAATCGGTCGGACCGATTTTGAGAATCATCATCTCAAAGTTTCTAAAAACCTCATAAGATTTGGCTGGGCGGAAAATGTTGAAAAATAAAATCTCTCCAAATGGGATGAAATTTTCTCTAAATGTGTGTACATGGATTTTACACATTATCACGATTTTTTAAGCAATTATGATCAGTCGTTTTGAAGAAAAAAATAAAATGACTGATAATATTCATAAAATATATCATAAAAATTATGACAGAATTAAGTTGTCGAGATTCACTGCTTTCTAGATTCAAGAGTTGACCAACAATGAAGTATTTTTTATATGCGTCAAGGTGTGTAGAATACCAGAGTCAATGAAGTGGCAAGAGTATAACTTCTTTAACGACTTTTATAGCTTATTCAGATATCAAGGTGTGTAGAATACCAAAGTCGATAAAGTAGCAAGGGTAAAACTATTTCAAGGACTTTCATACCTTATTCAGATATCTCGCTCATCTTACAACGCATATTTCGCGTTTGACTAGTATTATGATGAAATAGGTTGGTGTCACTACATTGTGTCACAGATAACTTACCTGTAACTGGCAGTTCCACAAGTATTGTTGAAAGCACAGCCAACAAGACGAATAGCTTTGTTTTGGAATCCATGGCCACCTAGAAACGAAAAACACATTGTTGGATGAGCGGTAGCTGAGACTCCCATTCGGTTACAACGGCTCTTTGTCTGTTGCTTTGTTTTACGCGCCACGGGTGAAAAATTTATGAATATTTACCGATCTTTCATGTTGGAACTGTATAATTCTGGGTGGAACGGATGGATTTTTTTTAATTGATTATTAAAATTCTGAATATATACCCAATGGTTTATTGATGAGCGTAGCGAAGTCTCCATCCCACTCTTATAGGGCTTTGTCTGTGTTTTTTTTTTTTTTTTTTTTTTTTTTTTTTTTTGTAAGCACTCCACAGGTCGCAAGGGTTGACTGATCAACATGAAACTTTTTTTGTACTCGCAAACTCATCCAACTTAGAACTGTATAGTTTTTGGGATGAATCGGTCGGACCAATTTTGAGAATCATCATCTCAAAGTTTCTAAAAACACCATAAAATTTGGCTGGGCGGAAAATGTTGAAAAATAAAATCTCTCCAAATGGGATGAAATTTTCTCTAAATGTGTATACATGGATTTTACACATTATCACGATTTTTTAAGCAATTCTGATCAGTCGTTTTGAATAAAAAAAATAAAATGACTGATAATATTCATAAAATATATCATAAAAATTGTGACAGAATTAAGTTGTCGAGATTCACTGCTTTCTAGATTCAAGAGTTGACCAACAATGAAGTATTTTTTATATGCGTCAAGGTGTGTAGAATACCAGAGTCAATAAAGTGGCAAGAGTAGAACTACTTTAACGACTTTAATAGCTTATTCAGATATCAAGGTGTGTAGAATACCAGAGTCGATAAAGTAGCAAGGGTAGAACTACTTCAAGGACTTTTATACCCTATTCAGATATCTCGCTCATCTTACAACGCATATTTCGCGTTTGACTAGTATTCAGAATTATTATTAGAGTTGGAATATCATCAGGGTCATTATTATTGTGAATTCAGTCAGTTTGAAGATGATACGTCAACAAATAGGGGACGTCCATAAATTACGTCACAGCTTAGGGGGGGGAGGAGGGTTGTCAAGATTTGTGACAAATTGTTACAAGGAGGTGAGGGGGGGAGGCAACTGTGTGACGTACCATTTTCTTGTTCCATGTATTTGGAGCCATTCTCATATTATCAAATAATTATTAAGTTTGACTACTCAAAGAGCAAACATAAAGAAATGAATATTTTAATTTTATCACCTTTGCTGCCTATTAATTTCAATTTTTTCTTAGAGGGGGGTATGAGAATTTGTGACGTATTTAAAGGGGGGATGAGTAATAGGTTTTGTGATCAACTGTGACATGGGAGGGAGGGGGGGGTTCAAAGTGGTCTAGAAAAAGTGTGACATACGGTATTTAAAGGGGGGATGGGTAATAGGTTTTGTGATCAACTGTGACATGGGAGGGAGGGGGGGTTCAAAGTGGTCTAGAAAAAGTGTGACATACGGTATTTAAAGGGGGGATGGGTAATAGGTTTTGTGATCAACTGTGACATGGGAGGGAGGGGGGGTTCAAAGTGGTCTAGAAAAAGTGTGACATACGGTATTCAAAGGGGGGATGGGTAATAGGTTTTGTGATCAACTGTGACATGGGAGGGAGGGGGGGTTCAAAGTGGTCTAGAAAAAGTGTGACATACGGTATTTAAAGGGGGGATGAGTAATAGGTTTTGTGATCAACTGTGACATGGGAGGGAGGGGGGGTTCAAAGTGGTCTAGAAAAAGTGTGACATACGGTATTTAAAGGGGGGATGGGTAATAGGTTTTGTGATCAACTGTGACATGGGAGGGAGGCGGGGTTCAAAGTGGTCTAGAAAAAGTGTGACATACGGTATTTAAAGGGGGGTGGGTAATAGGTTTTGTGATCAACTGTGACATGGGAGGGAGGGGGGGTTCAAAGTGGTCTAGAAAAAGTGTGACATACGGTATTTAAAGGGGGGATGGGTAATAGGTTTTGTGATCAACTGTGACATGGGAGGGAGGGGGGGTTCAAAGTGGTCTAGAAAAAGTGTGACATACGGTATTTAAAGGGGGGAGGGTAATAAGTTTTGTGATCAACTGTGACATGGGAGGGAGGCGGGGTTCAAAGTGGTCTAGAAAAAGTGTGACATACGGTATTTAAAAGGGGGATGGGTAATAGGTTTTGTGATCAACTGTGACATGGGAGGGAGGGGGGGTTCAAAGTGGTCTAGAAAAAGTGTGACATACGGTATTCAAAGGGGGGATGGGTAATAGGTTTTGTGATCAACTGTGACATGGGAGGGAGGGGGGGTTCAAAGTGGTCTAGAAAAAGTGTGACATACGGTATTTAAAGGGGGGATGGGTAATAGGTTTTGTGATCAACTGTGACATGGGAGGGAGGCGGGGTTCAAAGTGGTCTAGAAAAAGTGTGACATACGGTATTCAAAGGGGGGATGGGTAATAGGTTTTGTGATCAACTGTGACATGGGAGGGAGGGGGGGTTCAAAGTGGTCTAGAAAAAGTGTGACATACGGTATTCAAAGGGGGGATGGGTAATAGGTTTTGTGATCAACTGTGACATGGGAGGGAGGCGGGGTTCAAAGTGGTCTAGAAAAAGTGTGACATACGGTATTTAAAGGGGGGATGGGTAATAGGTTTTGTGATCAACTGTGACATGGGAGGGAGGCGGGGTTCAAAGTGGTCTAGAAAAAGTGTGACATACGGTATTCAAAGGGGGGATGGGTAATAGGTTTTGTGATCAACTGTGACATGGGAGGGAGGGGGGGTTCAAAGTGGTCTAGAAAAAGTGTGACATACGGTATTTAAAGGGGGGATGGGTAATAGGTTTTGTGATCAACTGTGACATGGGAGGGAGGGGGGGTTCAAAGTGGTCTAGAAAAAGTGTGACATACGGTATTTAAAGGGGGGATGGGTAATAGGTTTTGTGATCAACTGTGACATGGGAGGGAGGCGGGGTTCAAAGTGGTCTAGAAAAAGTGTGACATACGGTATTTAAAGGGGGGATGGGTAATAGGTTTTGTGATCAACTGTGACATGGGAGGGAGGGGGGGTTCAAAGTGGTCTAGAAAAAGTGTGACATACGGTATTTAAAGGGGGGATGGGTAATAGGTTTTGTGATCAACTGTGACATGGGAGGGAGGCGGGGTTCAAAGTGGTCTAGAAAAAGTGTGACATACGGTATTTAAAGGGGGGATGGGTAATAGGTTTTGTGATCAACTGTGACATGGGAGGGAGGGGGGGTTCAAAGTGGTCTAGAAAAAGTGTGACATACGGTATTTAAAGGGGGGATGGGTAATAGGTTTTGTGATCAACTGTGACATGGGAGGGAGGCGGGGTTCAAAGTGGTCTAGAAAAAGTGTGACATACGGTATTTAAAGGGGGGATGGGTAATAGGTTTTGTGATCAACTGTGACATGGGAGGGAGGCGGGGTTCGAAGTGGTCTAGAAAAAGTGTGACGTATTTAAAGGGGGGAGGGTAATAGGTTTTGTGATCAACTGTGACATGGGAGGGAGGGGGGGTTCAAAGTGGTCTAGAAAAAGTGTGACATACGGTATTTAAAGGGGGGATGGGTAATAGGTTTTGTGATCAACTGTGACATGTGAGGGAGGGGGGGTTCAAAGTGGTCTAGAAAAAGTGTGACATACGGTATTTAAAGGGGGGATGGGTAATAGGTTTTGTGATCAACTGTGACATGGGAGGGAGGGGGGGTTCAAAGTGGTCTAGAAAAAGTGTGACATACGGTATTTAAAGGGGGGATGGGTAATAGGTTTTGTGATCAACTGTGACATGGGAGGGAGGCGGGGTTCAAAGTGGTCTAGAAAAAGTGTGACGTATTTAAAGGGGGGATGGGTAATAGGTTTTGTGATCAACTGTGACATGGGAGGGAGGGAGGGTTCAAAGTGGTCTAGAAAAAGTGTGACATACGGTATTTAAAGGGGGGATGAGTAATAGGTTTTGTGATCAACTGTGACATGGGAGGGAGGCGGGGTTCAAAGTGGTCTAGAAAAAGTGTGACATACGGTATTTAAAGGGGGGATGGGTAATAGGTTTTGTGATCAACTGTGACATGGGAGGGAGGGGGGGTTCAAAGTGGTCTAGAAAAAGTGTGACATACGGTATTTAAAGGGGGGATGAGTAATAGGTTTTGTGATCAACTGTGACATGGGAGGGAGGGGGGGTTTAAAGTGGTCTAGAAAAAGTGTGACATACGGTATTTAAAGGGGGGATGAGTAATAGGTTTTGTGATCAACTGTGACATGGGAGGGAGGCGGGGTTCAAAGTGGTCTAGAAAAAGTGTGACATACGGTATTTAAAGGGGGGATGGGTAATAGGTTTTGTGATCAACTGTGACATGGGAGGGAGGGGGGGTTCAAAGTGGTCTAGAAAAAGTGTGACATACGGTATTTAAAGGGGGGATGGGTAATAGGTTTTGTGATCAACTGTGACATGGGAGGGAGGGGGGTTCAAAGTGGTCTAGAAAAAGTGTGACATACGGTATTTAAAGGGGGGATGGGTAATAGGTTTTGTGATCAACTGTGACATGGGAGGGAGGGGGGGTTCAAAGTGGTCTAGAAAAAGTGTGACGTATTTAAAGGGGGGATGGGTAATAGGTTTTGTGATCAACTGTGACATGGGAGGGAGGGGGGGTTCAAAGTGGTCTAGAAAAAGTGTGATATACGGTATTTAAAGGGGGGAGAGTAATAGGTTTTGTGATCAACTGTGACATGGGAGGGAGGCGGGGTTCAAAGTGGTCTAGAAAAAGTGTGACATACGGTATTTAAAGGGGGGTGGGTAATAGGTTTTGTGATCAACTGTGACATGGGAGGGAGGCGGGGTTCAAAGTGGTCTAGAAAAAGTGTGACATACGGTATTTAAAGGGGGGATGAGTAATAGTTTTTGTGATCAACTGTGACATGGGAGGGAGGCGGGGTTCAAAGTGGTCTAGAAAAAGTGTGACATACGGTATTTAAAGGGGGGATGGGTAATAGGTTTTGTGATCAACTGTGACATGGGAGGGAGGGGGGGTTCAAAGTGGTCTAGAAAAAGTGTGACATACGGTATTTAAAGGGGGGATGGGTAATAGGTTTTGTGATCAACTGTGACATGGGAGGGAGGGGGGGTTCAAAGTGGTCTAGAAAAACTGTGACATACGGTATTTAAAGGGGGGAGGGTAATAGGTTTTGTGATCAACTGTGACATGGGAGGGAGGGGGGTTCAAAGTGGTCTATAAAGAGTGTGACGTATTTAAAGGGGGGATGGGTAATAGTTTTTGTGATCAACTGTGACATGGGAGGGAGGCGGGGTTCAAAGTGGTCTAGAAAAAGTGTGACATACGGTATTTAAAGGGGGGAGGGTAATAGGTTTTGTGATCAACTGTGACATGGGAGGGAGGGGGGGTTCAAAGTGGTCTAGAAAAAGTGTGACATACGGTATTTAAAGGGGGGATGGGTAATAGGTTTTGTGATCAACTGTGACATGGGAGGGAGGGGGGGTTCAAAGTGGTCTAGAAAAAGTGTGACATACGGTATTTAAAGGGGGGATGGGTAATAGGTTTTGTGATCAACTGTGACATGGGAGGGAGGCGGGGTTCAAAGTGGTCCATAAAAAGTGTGACATACGGTATTTAAAGGGGGGATGGGTAATAGGTTTTGTGATCAACTGTGACATGAGAGGGAGGGGGGGTTCAAAGTGGTCTAGAAAAAGTGTGACATACGGTATTTAAAGGGGGGATGAGTAATAGGTTTTGTGATCAACTGTGACATGTGAAGGAGGCGGGGTTCAAAGTGGTCTAGAAAAAGTGTGACATACGGTATTTAAAGGGGGGATGGGTAATAGGTTTTGTGATCAACTGTGACATGGGAGGGAGGGGGGGTTCAAAGTGGTCTAGAAAAAGTGTGACGTATTTAAAGGGGGGATGGGTAATAGGTTTTGTGATCAACTGTGACATGGGAGGGAGGGGGGGTTCAAAGTGGCCTAAAAAAGTGTGACATACGGTATTTAAAGGGGGGATGGGTAATAGGTTTTGTGATCAACTGTGACATGTGAGGGAGGAGTGGTTCAAAGTGGTCTAGAAAAAGTGTGACATACGGTATTTAAAGGGGGGATGGGTAATAGGTTTTGTGATCAACTGTGACATGTGAGGGAGGGGGGGTTCAAAGTGGTCTAGAAAAAGTGTGACATACGGTATTTAAAGGGGGGATGGGTAATAGGTTTTGTGATCAACTGTGACATGGGAGGGAGGCGGGGTTCAAAGTGGTCTAGAAAAAGTGTGACATACGGTATTTAAAGGGGGGATGGGTAATAGGTTTTGTGATCAACTGTGACATGGGAGGGAGGGGGGGGGGTTCAAAGTGGTCTAGAAAAAGTGTGATATACGGTATTTAAAGGGGGGATGAGTAATAGGTTTTGTGATCAACTGTGACATGGGAGGGAGGCGGGGTTCAAAGTGGTCTAGAAAAAGTGTGACATACGGTATTTAAAGGGGGGATGGGTAATAGGTTTTGTGATCAACTGTGACATGGGAGGGAGGGGGGGTTCAGAGTGGTCTAGAAAAAGTGTGACATACGGTATTTAAAGGGGGGATGAGTAATAGGTTTTGTGATCAACTGTGACATGGGAGGGAGGGGGGGTTCAAAGTGGTCTAGAAAAAGTGTGACATACGGTATTTAAAGGGGGGATGAGTAATAGGTTTTGTGATCAACTGTGACATGGGAGGGAGGCGGGGTTCAAAGTGGTCTAGAAAAAGTGTGACATACGGTATTTAAAGGGGGGATGAGTAATAGGTTTTGTGATCAACTGTGACATGGGAGGGAGGGGGGGTTCAAAGTGGTCTAGAAAAAGTGTGATATACGGTATTTGAAGGGGGGATGGGTAATAGGTTTTGTGATCAACTGTGACATGGGAGGGAGGGGGGGGGTTCAAAGTAGTCTAGAAAAAGTGTGACATACGGTATTCAAAGGGGGGATGGGTAATAGGTTTTGTGATCAACTGTGACATGGGAGGGAGGGGGGGTTCAAAGTGGTCTAGAAAAAGTGTGACATACGGTATTCAAAGGAGGGAGGGTAATAGGTTTTGTGATCAACTGTGACATGGGAGGGAGGGGGGGTTCAAAGTGGTCTAGAAAAAGTGTGACATACGGTATTTAAAGGGGGGATGAGTAATAGGTTTTGTGATCAACTGTGACATGTGAGGGAGGCGGGGTTCAAAGTGGTCTAGAAAAAGTGTGACATACGGTATTTAGAGGGGGGAGGGTAATAGGTTTTGTGATCAACTGTGACATGGGAGGGAGGCGGGGTTCAAAGTGGTCTAGAAAAAGTGTGACATACGGTATTTAAAGGGGGGATGAGTAATAGGTTTTGTGATCAACTGTGACATGGGAGGGAGGGGGGGTTCAAAGTGGTCTAGAAAAAGTGTGACATACGGTATTCAAAGGGGGGATGGGTAATAGGTTTTGTGATCAACTGTGACATGGGAGGGGGGGGGTTCAAAGTGGTCTAGAAAAAGTGTGACATACGGTATTTAAAGGGGGGATGAGTAATAGGTTTTGTGATCAACTGTGACATGGGAGGGAGGGGGGGTTCAAAGTGGTCTAGAAAAAGTGTGACATACGGTATTCAAAGGAGGGAGGGTAATAGGTTTTGTGATCAACTGTGACATGGGAGGGAGGCGGGGTTCAAAGTGGTCTAGAAAAAGTGTGACATACGGTATTTAAAGGGGGGAGGGTAATAGGTTTTGTGATCAACTGTGACATGGGAGGGAGGGGGGGTTCAAAGTGGTCTAGAAAAAGTGTGATATACGGTATTTAAAGGGGGGAGAGTAATAGGTTTTGTGATCAACTGTGACATGGGAGGGAGGCGGGGTTCAAAGTGGTCTAGAAGAAGTGTGACATACGGTATTTAAAGGGGGGAGAGTAATAGGTTTTGTGATCAACTGTGACATGGGAGGGAGGCGGGGTTCAAAGTGGTCTAGAAGAAGTGTGACATACGGTATTTAAAGGGGGGAGAGTAATAGGTTTTGTGATCAACTGTGACATGGGAGGAAGGGGGGGTTCAAAGTGGTCTAGAAAAAGTGTGATATACGGTATTTAAAGGGGGGAGAGTAATAGGTTTTGTGATCAACTGTGACATGGGAGGGAGGCGGGGTTCAAAGTGGTCTAGAAGAAGTGTGACATACGGTATTTAAAGGGGGGAGAGTAATAGGTTTTGTGATCAACTGTGACATGGGAGGGAGGCGGGGTTCAAAGTGGTCTAGAAAAAGTGTGACATACGGTATTTAAAGGGGGGATGGGTAATAGGTTTTGTGAACAACTGTGACATGGGAGGGAGGGGGGGTTCAAAGTGGTCTAGAAAAAGTGTGATATACGGTATTTAAAGGGGGGATGAGTAATAGGTTTTGTGATCAACTGTGACATGGGAGGGAGGGGGGGTTCAAAGTGGTCTAGAAAAAGTGTGACATACGGTATTTAAAGGGGGGATGGGTAATAGGTTTTGTGATCAACTGTGACATGGGAGGGAGGCGGGGTTCAAAGTGGTCTAGAAAAAGTGTGACAAATGGTATTTAAAGAGGGGATGGGTAATAGGTTTTGTGATCAACTGTGACATGGGAGGGAGGCGGGGTTCAAAGTGGTCTAGAAAAAGTGTGATATACGGTATTTAAAGGGGGGATGGGTAATAGGTTTTGTGATCAACTGTGACATGGGAGGGAGGGGGGGTTCAAAGTGGTCTAGAAAAAGTGTGACATACGGTATTTAAAGGGGGGATGGGTAATAGGTTTTGTGATCAACTGTGACATGGGAGGGAGGCGGGGTTCAAAGTGGTCTAGAAAAAGTGTGACATACGGTATTTAAAGGGGGGATGGGTAATAGGTTTTGTGATCAACTGTGACATGGGAGGGAGGCGGGGTTCAAAGTGGTCTAGAAAAAGTGTGACATACGGTATTTAAAGGGGGGATGGGTAATAGGTTTTGTGATCAACTGTGACATGGGAGGGAGGCGGGGTTCAAAGTGGTCTAGAAAAAGTGTGACGTATTTAAAGGGGGGATGGGTAATAGGTTTTGTGATCAACTGTGACATGGGAGGGAGGGGGGGTTCAAAGTGGTCTAGAAAAAGTGTGACATACGGTATTTAAAGGGGGGATGGGTAATAGGTTTTGTGATCAACTGTGACATGGGAGGGAGGCGGGGTTCAAAGTGGTCTAGAAAAAGTGTGACATACGGTATTTAAAGAGGGGATGGGTAATAGGTTTTGTGATCAACTGTGACATGGGAGGGAGGCGGGGTTCAAAGTGGTCTAGAAAAAGTGTGATATACGGTATTTAAAGGGGGGATGGGTAATAGGTTTTGTGATCAACTGTGACATGGGAGGGAGGGGGGGTTCAAAGTGGTCTAGAAAAAGTGTGACATACGGTATTTAAAGGGGGGATGGGTAATAGGTTTTGTGATCAACTGTGACATGGGAGGGAGGGGGGGTTCAAAGTGGTCTAGAAAAAGTGTGACATACGGTATTTAAAGGGGGATGAGTAATAGGTTTTGTGATCAACTGTGACATGGGAGGGAGGCGGGGTTCAAAGTCGTCTAGAAAAAGTGTGATATACGGTATTTAAAGGGGGGATGAGTAATAGGTTTTGTGATCAACTGTGACATGGGAGGGAGGGGGGGTTCAAAGTGGTCTAGAAAAAGTGTGACATACGGTATTTAAAGGGGGGATGGGTAATAGGTTTTGTGATCAACTGTGACATGGGAGGGAGGGGGGGTTCAAAGTGGTCTAGAAAAAGTGTGACATACGGTATTTAAAGGGGGGATGAGTAATAGGTTTTGTGATCAACTGTGACATGGGAGGGAGGCGGGGTTCAAAGTGGTCTAGAAAAAGTGTGACATACGTTATTTGAAGGGGGGATGAGTAATAGGTTTTGTGATCAACTGTGACATGGGAGGGAGGCGGGGTTCAAAGTGGTCTAGAAAAAGTGTGACATACGGTATTTAAAGGGGGGATGGGTAATAGGTTTTGTGATCAACTGTGACATGGGAGGGAGGGGGGGTTCAAAGTGGTCTAGAAAAAGTGTGACATACGGTATTTAAAGGGGGGATGAGTAATAGGTTTTGTGATCAACTGTGACATGGGAGGGAGGGGGGGTTCAAAGTGGTCTAGAAAAAGTGTGACATACGGTATTTAAAGGGGGGATGGGTAATAGGTTTTGTGATCAACTGTGACATGGGAGGGAGGGGGGGTTCAAAGTGGTCTAGAAAAAGTGTGACATACGGTATTTAAAGGGGGGATGGGTAATAGGTTTTGTGATCAACTGTGACATGGGAGGGGGGGGGTTCAAAGTGGTCTAGAAAAAGTGTGACGTATTTAAAGGGGGGATGGGTAATAGGTTTTGTGATCAACTGTGACATGGGAGGGAGGGGGGGTTCAAAGTGGTCTAGAAAAAGTGTGACATACGGTATTTAAAGGGGGGATGGGTAATAGGTTTTGTGATCAACTGTGACATGGGAGGGAGGGGGGGTTCAAAGTGGTCTAGAAAAAGTGTGACATACGGTATTTAAAGGGGGGATGAGTAATAGGTTTTGTGATCAACTGTGACATGGGAGGGAGGCGGGGTTCAAAGTGGTCTAGAAAAAGTGTGACATACGGTATTTGAAGGGGGGATGAGTAATAGGTTTTGTGATCAACTGTGACATGGGAGGGAGGGGGGGTTCAAAGTGGTCTAGAAAAAGTGTGACATACGGTATTTAAAGGGGGGATGGGTAATAGGTTTTGTGATCAACTGTGACATGGGAGGGAGGCGGGGTTCAAAGTGGTCTAGAAAAAGTGTGACATACGGTATTTAAAGGGGGGATGGGTAATAGGTTTTGTGATCAACTGTGACATGGGAGGGAGGGGGGGTTCAAAGTGGTCTAGAAAAAGTGTGACATACGGTATTTAAAGGGGGGATGGGTAATAGGTTTTGTGATCAACTGTGACATGGGAGGAAGGGGGGTTCAAAGTGGTCTAGAAAAAGTGTGACATACGGTATTTAAAGGGGGGATGGGTAATAGGTTTTGTGATCAACTGTGACATGGGAGGGAGGGGGGTTCAAAGTGGTCTAGAAAAAGTGTGACATACGGTATTTAAAGGGGGGATGGTTAATAGGTTCTGTGATCAACTGTGACATGGGAGGGAGGCGGGGTTCAAAGTGGTCTAGAAAAAGTGTGACGTATTTAAAGGGGGGATGGGTAATAGGTTTTGTGATCAACTGTGACATGGGAGGGAGGGGGGGTTCAAAGTGGTCTAGAAAAAGTGTGACATACGGTATTTAAAGGGGGGATGGGTAATAGGTTTTGTGATCAACTGTGACATGGGAGGGAGGCGGGGTTCAAAGTGGTCTAGAAAAAGTGTGACATACGGTATTTAAAGGGGGGATGGGTAATAGGTTTTGTGATCAACTGTGACATGGGAGGGAGGCGGGGTTCAAAGTGGTCTAGAAAAAGTGTGACATACGGTATTTAAAGGGGGGATGAGTAATAGGTTTTGTGATCAACTGTGACATGGGAGGAAGGGGGGGTTCAAAGTGGTCTAGAAAAAGTGTGATATACGGTATTTAAAGGGGGGATGGGTAATAGGTTTTGTGATCAACTGTGACATGGGAGGGAGGCGGAGTTCAAAGTGGTCTAGAAAAAGTGTGACATACGGTATTTAAAGGGGGGATGAGTAATAGGTTTTGTGATCAACTGTGACATGGGATGGAGGCGGGGTTCAAAGTGGTCTAGAAAAAGTGTGACATACGGTATTTAAAGGGGGGATGAGTAATAGGTTTTGTGATCAACTGTGACATGGGAGGGAGGCGGGGTTCAAAGTGGTCTAGAAAAAGTGTGACATACGGTATTTAAAGGGGGGATGAGTAATAGGTTTTGTGATCAACTGTGACATGGGAGGGAGGCGGGGTTCAAAGTGGTCTAGAAAAAGTGTGATATACGGTATTTAAAGGGGGGATGAGTAATAGGTTTTGTGATCAACTGTGACATGGGAGGGAGGGGGGGTTCGAAGTGGTCTAGAAAAAGTGTGACATACGGTATTTAAAGGGGGGATGGGTAATAGGTTTTGTGATCAACTGTGACATGGGAGGGAGGCGGGGTTCAAAGTGGTCTAGAAAAAGTGTGACATACGGTATTTAAAGTGGGGAGGGTAATAGGTTTTGTGATCAACTGTGACATGGGAGGGAGGCGGGGTTCAAAGTGGTCTAGGAAAAGTGTGATATACGGTATTTAAAGGGGGGATGGGTAATAGGTTTTGTGATCAACTGTGACATGGGAGGGAGGGGGGGTTCAAAGTGGTATAGAAAAAGTGTGACATACGGTATTTAAAGGGGGGATGGGTAATAGGTTTTGTGATCAACTGTGACATGGGAGGGATGGGGGGTTCAAAGTGGTCTAGAAAAAGTGTGACATACGGTATTTAAAGGGGGGATGGGTAATAGGTTTTGTGACCAACTGTGACATGGGAGGGAGGGGGGGTTAAAGTGGTCTAGAAAAAGTGTGACGTATTTAAAGGGGGGAGGGTAATAGGTTTTGTGATCAACTGTGACATGGGAGGGAGGGGGGGTTAAAGTGGTCTAGAAAAAGTGTGACATACGGTATTTAAAGGGGGGATGGGTAATAGGTTTTGTGATCAACTGTGACATGGGATGGAGGGGGGGTTCAAAGTGGTCTAGAAGAAGTGTGACATACGGTATTTAAAGGGGGGATGGGTAATAGGTTTTGTGATCAACTGTGACATGGGAGGGAGGGGGGGTTCAAAGTGGTCTAGAAAAAGTGTGACATACGGTATTTAAAGGGGGGATGGGTAATAGGTTTTGTGATCAACTGTGACATGGGAGGGAGGCGGGGTTCAAAGTGGTCTAGAAAAAGTGTGATATACGGTATTTAAAGGGGGGATGAGTAATAGGTTTTGTGATCAACTGTGACATGGGAGGGAGGGGGGGTTCAAAGTGGTCTAGAAAAAGTGTGACATACGGTATTTAAAGGGGGGATGGGTAATAGGTTTTGTGATCAACTGTGACATGGGAGGGAGGCGGGGTTCAAAGTGGTCTAGAAAAAGTGTGACATACGGTATTTAAAGTGGGGAGGGTAATAGGTTTTGTGATCAACTGTGACATGGGAGGGAGGCGGGGTTCAAAGTGGTCTAGGAAAAGTGTGATATACGGTATTTAAAGGGGGGATGGGTAATAGGTTTTGTGATCAACTGTGACATGGGAGGGAGGGGGGGTTCAAAGTGGTATAGAAAAAGTGTGACATACGGTATTTAAAGGGGGGATGGGTAATAGGTTTTGTGATCAACTGTGACATGGGAGGGATGGGGGGTTCAAAGTGGTCTAGAAAAAGTGTGACATACGGTATTTAAAGGGGGGATGGGTAATAGGTTTTGTGACCAACTGTGACATGGGAGGGAGGGGGGGTTAAAGTGGTCTAGAAAAAGTGTGACGTATTTAAAGGGGGGAGGGTAATAGGTTTTGTGATCAACTGTGACATGGGAGGGAGGGGGGGTTAAAGTGGTCTAGAAAAAGTGTGACATACGGTATTTAAAGGGGGGATGGGTAATAGGTTTTGTGATCAACTGTGACATGGGATGGAGGGGGGGTTCAAAGTGGTCTAGAAGAAGTGTGACATACGGTATTTAAAGGGGGGATGGGTAATAGGTTTTGTGATCAACTGTGACATGGGAGGGAGGGGGGGTTCAAAGTGGTCTAGAAGAAGTGTGACATACGGTATTTAAAGGGGGGAGGGTAATAGGTTTTGTGATCATATGTGACATGGGAGGGAGGGGGGGTTCAAAGTGGTCTAGAAAAAGTGTGACATACGGTATTTAAAGGGGGGAGGGTAATAGGTTTTGTGACCAACTGTGACATGGGAGGGAGGGGGGGTTCGAAGTGGTCTAGAAAAAGTGTGACGTATTTAAAGGGGGGAGGGTAATAGGTTTTGTGATCAACTGTGACATGGGAGGGAGGGGGGGTTCAAAGTGGTCTAGAAAAAGTGTGACATACAGTATTTAAAGGGGGGATGGGTAATAGGTTTTGTGATCAACTGTGACATGGGAGGGAGGGGGGGTTCAAAGTGGTCTAGAAGAAGTGTGACATACGGTATTTAAAGGGGGGATGAGTAATAGGTTTTGTGATCAACTGTGACATGGGAGGGAGGGGGGGTTCAAAGTGGTCTAGAAGAAGTGTGACATACGGTATTTAAAGGGGGGATGGGTAATAGGTTTTGTGATCAACTGTGACATGGGAGGGAGGGGGGGTTCAAAGTGGTCTAGAAGAAGTGTGACATACGGTATTTAAAGGGGGGATGAGTAATAGGTTTTGTGATCAACTGTGACATGGGAGGGAGGGGGGGTTCAAAGTGGTCTAGAAAAAGTGTGACATACGGTATTTAAAGGGGGGAGGGTAATAGGTTTTGTGATCAACTGTGACATGGGAGGGAGGGGGGGGTTCAAAGTGGTCTATAAAAAGTGTGACATACGGTATTTAAAGGGGGGAGGGTAATAGGTTTTGTGATCAACTGTGACATGGGAGGGAGGCGGGGTTCAAAGTGGTCTAGAATAAGTGTGACATACGGTATTTAAAGGGGGGATGGGTAATAGGTTTTGTGATCAACTGTGACATGGGAGGGAGGGGGGGTTCAAAGTGGTCTAGAAAAAGTGTGACATACGGTATTTAAAGGGGGGTGGGTAATAGGTTTTGTGATCAACTGTGACATGGGAGGGAGGGGGGGTTCAAAGTGGTCTAGAAAAAGTGTGACATACGGTATTTAAAGGGGGGTGGGTAATAGGTTTTGTGATCAACTGTGACATGGGAGGGAGGCGGGGTTCAAAGTGGTCTAGAAAAAGTGTGACATACGGTATTTAAAGGGGGGATGGGTAATAGGTTTTGTGATCAACTGTGACATGGGAGGGAGGGGGGGTTCAAAGTGGTCTAGAAAAAGTGTGACATACGGTATTTAAAGGGGGGTGGGTAATAGGTTTTGTGATCAACTGTGACATGGGAGGGAGGCGGGGTTCAAAGTGGTCTAGAAAAAGTGTGACATACGGTATTTAAAGGGGGGATGGGTAATAGGTTTTGTGATCAACTGTGACATGGGAGGGAGGCGGGGTTCAAAGTGGTCTAGAAAAAGTGTGACATACGGTATTTAAAGGGGGGAGAGTAATAGGTTTTGTGATCAACTGTGACATGGGAGGGAGGCGGGGTTCAAAGTGGTCTAGAAAAAGTGTGATATACGGTATTTAAAGGGGGGATGGGTAATAGGTTTTGTGACCAACTGTGACATGGGAGGGAGGCGGGGTTCAAAGTGGTCTAGAAAAAGTGTGACATACGGTATTTAAAGGGGGGATGGGTAATAGGTTTTGTGATCAACTGTGACATGGGAGGGAGGCGGGGTTCAAAGTGGTCTAGAAAAAGTGTGACATACGGTATTTAAAGGGGGGATGAGTAATAGGTTTTGTGATCAACTGTGACATGGGAGGGAGGCGGGGTTCAAAGTGGTCTAGAAAAAGTGTGACGTATTTGAAGGGGGGATGAGTAATAGGTTTTGTGATCAACTGTGACATGGGAGGGAGGCGGGGTTCAAAGTGGTCTAGAAAAAGTGTGACATACGGTATTTAAAGGGGGGATGGGTAATAGGTTTTGTGATCAACTGTGACATGGGAGGGAGGCGGGGTTCAAAGTGGTCTAGAAAAAGTGTGACATACGGTATTTAAAGGGGGGATGAAAAATAGGTTTTGTGATCAACTGTGACATGGGAGGGAGGGGGGGTTCAAAGTGGTCTAGAAAAAGTGTGACATACGGTATTTAAAGGGGGGATGAGTAATAGGTTTTGTGATCAACTGTGACATGGGAGGGAGGGGGGGTTCAAAGTGGTCTAGAAAAAGTGTGACATACGGTATTTAAAGGGGGGATGGGTAATAGGTTTTGTGATCAACTGTGACATGGGAGGGAGGGGGGGTTCAAAGTGGTCTAGAAAAAGTGTGACATACGGTATTTAAAGGGTGGATGGGTAATAGGTTTTGTGATCAACTGTGACATGGGAGGGAGGGGGGGTTCAAAGTGGTCTAGAAAAAGTGTGACATACGGTATTTAAAGGGGGGATGGGTAATAGGTTTGGTGATCAACTGTGACATGGGAGGGAGGGGGGGTTCAAAGTGGTCTAGAAAAAGTGTGACATACGGTATTTAAAGGGGGGATGGGTAATAGGTTTTGTGATCAACTGTGACATGGGAGGGAGGGGGGGTTCAAAGTGGTCTAGAAAAAGTGTGACGTATTTAAAGGGGGGATGAGTAATAGGTTTTGTGATCAACTGTGACATGGGAGGGAGGGGGGGTTCAAAGTGGTCTAGAAAAAGTGTGACGTATTTAAAGGGGGGATGAGTAATAGGTTTTGTGATCAACTGTGACATGGGAGGGAGGGGGGGTTCAAAGTGGTCTAGAAAAAGTGTGACATACGGTATTTAAAGGGGGGATGAGTAATAGGTTTTGTGATCAACTGTGACATGGGAGGGAGGCGGGGTTCAAAGTGGTCTAGAAAAAGTGTGACATACGGTATTTAAAGGGGGGATGGGTAATAGGTTTTGTGATCAACTGTGACATGGGAGGGAGGGGGGGTTCAAAGTGGTCTAGAAAAAGTGTGACATACGGTATTTAAAGGGGGGATGAGTAATAGGTTTTGTGATCAACTGTGACATGGGAGGGAGGCGGGGTTCAAAGTGGTCTAGAAAAAGTGTGACATACGGTATTTAAAGGGGGGATGGGTAATAGGTTTTGTGATCAACTGTGACATGGGAGGGAGGGGGGGTTCAAAGTGGTCTAGAAAAAGTGTGACATACGGTATTTAAAGGGGGGATGAGTAATAGGTTTTGTGATCAACTGTGACATGGGAGGGAGGCGGGGTTCAAAGTGGTCTAGAAAAAGTGTGACATACGGTATTTAAAGGGGGGATGGGTAATAGGTTTTGTGATCAACTGTGACATGGGAGGGAGGCGGGGTTCAAAGTGGTCTAGAAAAAGTGTGACATACGGTATTTAAAGGGGGGATGGGTAATAGGTTTTGTGATCAACTGTGACATGGGAGGGAGGGGGGGTTCAAAGTGGTCTAGAAAAAGTGTGACATACGGTATTTAAAGGGGGGATGGGTAATAGGTTTTGTGATCAACTGTGACATGGGAGGGAGGCGGGGTTCAAAGTGGTCTAGAAAAAGTGTGACATACGGTATTTAAAGGGGGGATGGGTAATAGGTTTTGTGATCAACTGTGACATGGGAGGGAGGGGGGGTTCAAAGTGGTCTAGAAAAAGTGTGACATACGGTATTTAAAGGGGGGATGGGTAATAGGTTTTGTGATCAACTGTGACATGGGAGGGAGGCGGGGTTCAAAGTGGTCTAGAAAAAGTGTGACATACGGTATTTAAATGGGGGATGGGTAATAGGTTTTGTGATCAACTGTGACATGGGAGGGAGGCGGGGTTCAAAGTGGTCTAGAAAAAGTGTGACATACGGTATTTAAAGGGGGGATGGGTAATAGGTTTTGTGATCAACTGTGACATGGGAGGGAGGGGGGGTTCAAAGTGGTCTAGAAAAAGTGTGACATACGGTATTTAAAGGGGGGATGAGTAATAGGTTTTGTGATCAACTGTGACATGGGAGGGAGGCGGGGTTCAAAGTGGTCTAGAAAAAGTGTGACATACGGTATTTAAAGGGGGGATGGGTAATAGGTTTTGTGATCAACTGTGACATGGGAGGGAGGCGGGGTTCAAAGTGGTCTAGAAAAAGTGTGACATACGGTATTTAAAGGGGGGATGGGTAATAGGTTTTGTGATCAACTGTGACATGGGAGGGAGGGGGGGTTCAAAGTGGTCTAGAAAAAGTGTGACATACGGTATTTAAAGGGGGGATGGGTAATAGGTTTTGTGATCAACTGTGACATGGGAGGGAGGGGGGGTTCAAAGTGGTCTAGAAAAAGTGTGACATACGGTATTTAAAGGGGGGATGGGTAATAGGTTTTGTGATCAACTGTGACATGGGAGGGAGGCGGGGTTCAAAGTGGTCTAGAAAAAGTGTGACATACGGTATTTAAAGGGGGGATGAGTAATAGGTTTTGTGATCAACTGTGACATGGGAGGGAGGGGGGGTTCAAAGTGGTCTAGAAAAAGTGTGACATACGGTATTCAAAGGGGGGATGGGTAATAGGTTTTGTGATCAACTGTGACATGGGAGGGAGGGGGGGTTCAAAGTGGTCTAGAAAAAGTGTGACATAATTCATGGATTATAATTTAATATTTTTATCTTATAAAAATGGATAAATTCATATTTAATTTTTTCTCCATGTCCACGAACAAGAGTCATTGAAAAAAAAATACATCAACTCTGAGATAATTGTATGCTCTTCAATTGGATGAGCGAAGCGAAGACTCAATTTCACCATACCCGAAAAGTGCCTGTTTTTTTTTTTTGTTTTTTTTGTTCGCGCTCCACAGGCCGGAAGAGAATTCAAAATCAGTTGAAACTTGGCACACACAAGTATCCTTATCCAATTCGATACTGTATAGTTTTGAGGCGCGATTGGTTGCACCACTTCTGAGAAAACTCATTTCAAAGTTTTCAAAAATCCCATTAGAATAACCCAGAGGAAAACATTCGTGAAAAATATTTCATCTGAGAGGATTCAAATATTCAGGGAATTTCAATCTGATAATGATACACATTATTCCGAACTTTCACTCAAATCGAATCAGCCGTTTCGATGTGAAAAAATATATAATGTTATTTGTGTTAATTATTCAAAGCTATTATGATACCTATTAAATCAAAGCAACAAGTGTCACCACTTGATTGTAAACGATTAAAACAAAGCCTTCTTTATTATCATACTAGGCAAACGCGTTATGTGTTTCCGCGTTGATGGATGAGCTGGAACATATCAACTTATCTTTGGATTGGTTATTATATATATATACACCTTGAGATCCAAACCATTACATCACTGCCATCTTATTTTCCTTTAATAATTTGTATGATAATAAAGAAGGCTTTGTTTTAATCGTTTACAATCAAGTGGTGACACTTGTTGCTTTGATTCAATAGGTATCTTAATAGCTTTGAATAATTGACACAAATAACATTATATATTTTTTTACATCAGAACGGCTGATCCGATTTAAGAAAAAGTTCGGAATAATGTGTATTATCATGTTGCTCGAGTTCTGTGAAAATTTGAAAAATTTCGGAGAACATTCACTTTGTCATTTTTTCCGCCTGGCTTATTCATATGGGTTTTTTGAAAACTTCAAAATGATTTATCTCAAGAATTGTTGCACCGATTTTGCCTCAAAACTATACAGCATCAAGTCAGATAGGGATCCATGTGTGTGCCAAGTTTCATCATGATCTGAATTTTTGTTTGACCTGTAGAGCGCGAACAAAAAAAAAAAAAAAAAAAAAAACACCTTCGATTTTTCAAGTACAGTGTAATTGAGTCTTCGCTACGCTCATCCAATAATGACCAATACAAAGATGAGTTGATATTTTCCAGCTCATCCATCAACGCGGAAACACATAACGTGTTTGCCTAATAGCTTTGAGTGATTTGAAAAATTATATTATATATTTTTTGAAATCAAAACGGCTGATCCGATTTGAGTGAAAGTTCGGAATAATGTGTATCACTAGGCAAACGCGTTATGTGTTTCCGCGTTGATGGATGAGCTGGAACATATCAACTTATCTTTGGATTGGTTATTATATATATATACACCTTGAGATCCAAACCATTACATCACTGCCATCTTATTTTCCATTAATAATTTATATAATAATGAAGAAGGCTTTGTTTTAATCGTTTACAATCAAGTGGTGACACTTGTTGCTTTGATTTAATAGGTATCTTAATAGCTTTGAATAATTGACACAAATAACATTATTTATTTTTTTACATCGAAACGGCTGATCCGATTTGAGTGAAAGTTCGGAATAATGTGTATCATTATTAGATTGAAGTTCTCTGAGAATTTGAATCCTCTCAGATGAAATATTTTTCACTAATGTTTTCCTCCGGCTTATTCTAATGGGATTTTTGAAAACTTTGGAATGAGTTTTCTCAGAAGTTGTTCAACCGATCGTGCCTCAAAACTATACAGCATCAAGTCAGATAGGGATTCATGTGTGTGCCAAGTTTCAACTGATTTTGAATTTTTGTCTGACCTGTGGGGCGCGAACAAAAAAACAAAAAAAAAAAAAAAAACAGGCACTTTTTTTTCGGTATAGTGTAATTGAGTCTTCGCTTCGCTCATCCAAATAAATTAATAATGAAAAATAAGATGGCAGTGATGTAATGGTTTGGATCTCAAGGTGTATATATATATAATAACCAATCTAAAGATAAGTTGATATGTTCCAGCTCATCCATCAACGCAGAAACACATAACGCGTTTGCCCAGTGATAATTAAATTGTATTATATAACTTACCCTATATAGACAGATTAATAAGCCAGTCTATAGAACCTTCGGTCTTGTTTGATATTTCAACAACTAAGCTGTAAACAGTTGTAATGCAGTGCGATTCTGCATGTCGAACTATAACTGCAATCGCAGCTGAATCTAGAGATCATTTCATTAATTTGTTGTTAATATTATAATTCATAGATAGCTGATTAAACAGAAAGGCAAACTATAAAACGCAAATTGCTCGACTGTGTGAGAGATTAGCAAACAAGATTATAATTGGATGAGCGAAGCGAAGACTCAATTTCATCATACTCGAAAAAAAGTGCCTGTTTTTTTTGTTTTTTTTTCTTCTTTTTGATTCACGCTCCAGAGGTCAAGAGAAAATTCAAAATTTGTTGAAATTTGGCATACACTTGTAAGTTTCCTTATTTGATTCGATGCTGTATAGTTTTGAGGCGCAATCGGTTTGGACCACTTATGAGAAATCTCATTTCAAAGTTTTCAAAAATCTCATGAGAATAACACAGAGAAAAAAATTCGTGAAAAATATTTCTTTCGAGAGAATTCAAATTCTCAGGGAATTTTAATATAATAATTATCCACATTATTCCGAACTTTCACTCAAATCGGATCAGCCGTTTTGATGTGAAAAAAAATATGTTTTTGTAAATCACTCAGAGCTATTAAGAAACCGATTGAATCCAAGCAACAGGTGTCACCAATTGACTGTAAACGATTAAAACAAAGCCTTCTTCATCATCATAGGAATTGATTAGGAAATAAGATGGCAGTGACTCAATTGTTCAGATCTCAAGGTTTACCTACTTGAAATCTGACTATATTAATTGTTATTATTCTAATAATTATATATATATTATATATATGGTATATATATTATTATAATAATTATATATATTCTAATAATATAAGTAGCTCATCCATCAACGTGGAAACACATAACGCGTTTGCCTATTATATTTTCCTTTAAGAGACCTCTTACATGTTACCTACTGGCTTGATTGCAGACGTTCGGGGCCCAAGTTGGCAACCTTAAGAGGCCTCTTTACATGTTACCTACTGGCTTCATTGCAGACGTTCGGGGCCCAAGTTGGCAACCTTAAGAGGCCTCTTTACATGTTACCTACTGGCTTGATTGCAGACGTTCGGGGCCCAAGTTGGCAACCTTAAGAGGCCTCTTTACATGTTACCTACTGGCTTGATTGCAGACGTTCGGGGCCCAAGTTGGCAACCTTAAGAGGCCTCTTTACATGTTACCTACTGGCTTGATTGCAGACGTTCGGGGCCCGAGTTGGCAACGGAAAACCAATCATCGTATTGACTTACAGTTTTCAGTTAAATGATCACTAGTATTCAATACGTGCTCGTACGAAGAGCTGTAGTTCGTGGTATGTTTTCAACCCTTTCAAAATAATTGTCAAAAATCAACATGTTTCTACCTGTTTTTCATTGTTTTTGCGATTTTTTCAGAGTAATTTAATGGAAAAATATGATTTTCAGGGAAAGTAGAGGCACAGATAAACTCATTGTTGTTCCATTGCAAGAAGAATTAGACTGATTGGTCCTACCGTTTACCCACCATGTGTTGGGACCTAAAGGCCTGCATTGGCGCTTTTTGTCCTGTTAATTGTTCGTTCCCTGCAGGTTTTACTCATGAGTTGTGAGATGTAAAGTAGCTAGGAAAACGCGTTATGTGTTTCCGCGTTGATGGATGAGCGAATAAAAAAAAAGGAAGTAATTATATAAATAAAAATCGCATTTTTAAATTTTTTACTCCGAAACGTCACATCCGATCATTGTAAAAGTCCGTAATAATGTGTATCATTATGTTGTTCGAGTTCTGTGGAAATTTGAAAAATTTCGGAGAACATTCACTTTGTCATTTTTTCCGCCTGGCTTATTCATGTGGGTTTTTTGAAAACTTCAAAATGAATTATTTCAAGAATTGTTGAACCGATTCTGCCTCAAAACTATACAGCATCAAGTCAGATAGGGGTTCATGTGTGTGCCAAGTTTCATCATGATCTGAATTTCTGTTTGACCTGTGGAGCGCGAACAAAAAAAAAAAAAAAAAAAAAAAAACGCATTCGATTTTTCAAGTACAGTGAAATTGAGTCTTCGCTACGCTCATCCAACTGAATGTATATCTTGTCTCCTCTGTTACAGCCCAGCCCGGTGCAGGACACAAACTGTGAGAAATAAGAACATACGTCATCAATGGTCAACATCAAC
>OZ023338.1:3446866-3463970 GCA_964007535.1 Brachyptera risi | reverse complement strand
AATATATATATATATATATATATATATATATATATATATAATATATATATATATATAGTATATATATATATATATATATATATATATATATATACTATATATATATATATATATATATATATATATATATATATATATATATATATATATATATATATATATATATACAGAGAGAGAGAGAGAGAGAGAGAGATTTATATATATATATAATATATATATATAAGCCTGCTTTCGTTTTTTCCGATTTTGCCGCCCTTTTTTCATATTCGAATATCCAATCATCAACCCTTAATCAAATCACCATCCCATCAATAACCAGCATCCAAAGGATCGAGGTGGCCGTGGACCAGCTGTTACCACTCCCCCCCCCCCCCCCCCCCCACCCCCCCCCCCCCCCCCCCCCCAATGTTTGGTTCTCATCCATACGCCGGGCCGTGAATCAACAGAAATCACACGTGTGTGGAGGCGCGAGGGGGAGGGGGGGAGGGGGGGGGATGTACACCTGAGGATGACGTCACTGTGCAGAGACGTGTCGAGGCCCGAGACGTCGTTATCGCGGCGTGATTGCGCGGCGTGATTGCGCGGCGTGATTGCGCGGCGTGATTGCGCGGCGTGATGGCGCGGCGTGATTGCGCGGCGTGATTGCGCGGCGTGATTGCGCGGCGTGATTGCGCGGCGTGATTGCGCGGCGTGATTGCGCGGCGTGATTGCGCGGCGTGATTGGTGTGGCGGCTGACAAGGGATACGCAACCATAGACACCGCGGCTATTATGCATAAGCTCTGTTTATGGGTAGAGTTACTAGTGGCTTAAGCCCATGCGGTTGTTGTTGTTGTTGTTGTTGTTGTTGTCGTTGTTGTTGTTGTTGTTGTGCATACACCCTAAATACACCCAAATTGAACTAATTCAACTCAAAACTAACCCAATTTAACTTCATACATACCTTGGATTATGGTTTATTTCATGAGGTATTTATTTTGTTTATAGTTATACATCTAGAATATAGTTGCATTACGCCTTGTTGCTGTTGTTGTTGTTGTTGTTGTTTTGTAGTTGCGCATACACCCCTAAATTACCCAACTCAACCCAGAACTAAACGAATCCAACCTCAAACCTTGGATAGATGTTCATGGATAAAAGTTTCATGTCGATCAGTCAAACCGTGCGACCTGCGCAGTCAAACCGGTGCGACCCTGCGCAGTCAAACCGTGCGACCTGCGCAGTCAAACCGTGCGATCTGCGCAGTCAAACCGTGCGATCTGCGCAGTCAAACCGTGCGACCTGCGCAGTCAAACCGTGCGACCTGCGCAGTCAAACCGTGCGACCTGCGCAGTCAAACCGTGCGACCTGCGCAGGTCAAACCGTGCGACCTGCGCAGTCAAACCGTGCGACCTGCGCAGTCAAACCGTGCGACCTGCGCAGTCAAACCGTGCGACCTGCGCAGTCAAACCGTGCGTCCTGCGCAGTGCTTACAAACAAACAAACAGACAGACAAAGCTCCATAAGAGTAGGATGGAGCCTTCACTACGCTCATCCAATTATAATATAGTCTGTAGAAGGCATTGAGACCCACTCGTGTTGCCTTGCCAGGGACAGAGTCTGAGTGAGGAATGAGCAAGAGTTGCGTATAAATACAGCTATAATCAAAAATCTTATATATAATCTACTCCGGGGGCTTAACAACTCCTGAGGTCTGGTCTACACTTGTCATGAAATCTTCTTGAAATCCGTGAAATCTTCCTGAAATCCCTTGAAAACTTTCTTGAAATCCCTTCGTAAACCTTCTTGAAATCCCTTCAAAACTTTCTTGAAATCCCTTCGTAAACCTTCTTGAAATCCCTTGGAAAACCTTCTTGAAATCCCTTCGAAAACCTTCGTGAAATCCACTGGAAATTCCTTGAAATCTGAAATCTGGTGTACACTTGTCATGAAATCTTCCTGAAATTCCTTAAAATCTTCCTGAAATCCCTTGAAATTTTCCTGAAATCCCTTGAAACCTACCTGAAGTCCCTTGAAATCCTCCTGAAATCCCTTGAAATCTTCCTGAAATCCCTTGAAATCCTCCTGAAATCCCTTGAAATCCTCCTGAAATTCCTTGAAATCTTCCTGAAATCCCTTGAAAACCTTCTTGAAATCTTCCTGAAATCCCTTGAAATCCTCCTGAAATCCCTTGAAATCCTCCTGAAATTCCTTGAAATCTTCTTGAAATCCCTTGAAATCTTCCTGAAATCCCTTGAAATCTTCCTGAAATCCCTTGAAATGTTTCTGAAATCCCTTGAAATCTTCCTGAAATCCCTTGAAATCCTCCGGAAATTCCTTGAAATTCCTTGAAATCTTCTTGAAATTCCTTGAAATCCTCCTGAAATCCTCCTGAAATCCCTTGAAATTCCTTGAAATCCTCCTGAAATCCTCCTGAAATCCTCCTGAAATCCCTTGAAATCCTCCTGAAATTCCTTGAAATCTTCTTGACTTCCCTTGAAATCTTCCTGAAATCCCTTGAAATCCTCCTGAAATCCTCCTGAAATCCTCCTGAAATCCCTTGAAATCTTCTTGACTTCCCTTGAAATCCTCCTGAAATCCTCCTGAAATCCTCCTGAAATCCCTTGAAATCCTCCTGAAATTCCTTGAAATCTTCTTGACTTCCCTTGAAATCTTCCTGAAATCCCTTGAAATCCTCCTGAAATCCTCCTGAAATCCTCCTGAAATCCCTTGAAATCCTCCTGAAATTCCTTGAAATCTTCTTGAAATCCCTTGAAATCTTCCTGAAATCCCTTGAAATCTTCCTGAAATCCCTTGAAATCCTCCTGAAATCCTCCTGAAATCCTCCTGAAATCCCTTGAAATCCTCCTGAAATTCCTTGAAATCTTCCTGAAATCCCTTGAAATCTTCCTGAAATCCCTTGAAATCCTCCTAAAATCCCTTGAAATCCTCCTGAAATTCCTTGAAATTCCTTGAAATCTTCCTGAAATCCCTTGAAATCTTCCTGAAATCCCTTGAAATCTTCCTGAAATCCCTTGAAATCCTCCTGAAATCTGAAATCAAGTGTATATCAAATTCACCAGTTTACCCCTCGATCTACTCCAGTAATTTCCACCATTTTGTTTTCCTTTTCCTATCCCCCAACACCACATCTTCAATCCCAGCTCACGTTTATTAACGCGATTTAATATTGGAACAAGCACATAAGCAAACCCCTTCTAATAATAATAATAATAATAATAATATAATATAATAATAATAATAATAATGATGAAGAAGAATAAAAACAAAAGAACGTCAAATGTATAGATTAGAACTGGTGATATTATCGGTCCAGTTTATATCGCTGGATAGGTATTATAGCAGCACGTCTATCGAGGGGGCAGTGAAATTCACGACATGGTCGCGGTCCAACGAGATATAATAGTAAACCATAGAGTGGCGAACCAGCCGCCATGTTTGTTTGCAATTGAAAGTCGGCGGCCATGACAGAAGAGGTCAAGAAAGTGCGGGAAGTTTAGAATACAACACAGAATGTTAGGTTTCGGTGTTTATATGTGACATCAGATTTTATATCACGTAAATAAAATGTTAGAGGTTTAGGCCTAGTTTACTTGACCTATGTCTGTTAAATAGCTCTTGAGAAGACTAAAATGGACTGGATAAGGAATATAACAGGCTCAACAAATAATTTTGTATTAATTTTTTACTGTTCAAACACAATTAAATTCATTTGGTGAAATATGAAGGGGAATTATTACTACTTTTATAAAGTAGACAAAAACTACACATGCAGAAGAAAATACTTATTAGTTTAAATATGTGTATTTATTTGTGTGGTAGAATTTTACAATGGAACTATTGTCATCATTTACATATTATAACTTGGGTAACATTAAGCAAATCAAGAACCTGATATTATATAGCAGATCGATATATTAAGAATTTCAATCACATTAGTATAGCCAATAGTATAGTATAGCTATAGTATAGTATAGTATAGTATAGTATAGCCAAATATTATAGGCTCATTTGACACATTATTTTATATTCCTCATATGGTCCTGCATGTGCTTATATAATGATACACTTATAGGCCTGTGTTAAATCTTGAAATAATTATGGACCAAACTAGAAAACTTATTAAAGTGTAAAACTTACTAATGAAACTATTCAAAATGGGGGAGCATATGGATGGGATCAAAACATAAAACTCACCAAGGTAATGAATGAATGAAAAAGAAATTTACTAAAGAGGTTTTACTGTAACACATTTGGCAAGTAGATTCATTACAAACATTACTGACCTTTGAATAAAATCAACTTTGTGAGCACTTGTCTCACTTGCGTACCTCTCAGTTGAGCAGATATTTCTCTGCATTCATGATGCAACCGTATTGTGAAATATTGTTTTAATAATAATTTGAGAAGGATAGAATAATGAGACTCCTCATCAATACCACTAGCAGTGAATAAATGTTCGTGAGATAGGAACAAATTCCTTGGTATGTTTGCCATTGTCTGGCACACCAGCTTTAACATAAGGTTACCACTACCATTTTTCGAGTGAAATTCTTTGTTACGGAATACACTTTCCGCAACCGTGCAGAGCTTCACAATATCTTCTGCCGGGTTCACCAATCCGTTCTTATTGTCTTTTGCCCTAATCAAGCCCTTCTTTGTAGACTGATGATTCAACAACAAAGTCAAGCACTCTTCGCATTTCATTTTTTTGGAACACGCTCTTACAACATTCCCTGCCACATATTCAACCACATTTTCACAAAATAAGCTAAGTGTGTTATAACTTGGCTCCGTTTGATTTATAACGCAATTTCCAGGAAATGCAGGTTTAACTGTATTCCGAGAATTCAAAATGATGGAGTCTAAAGTTAATACTTCAGATGTATTATGCCTACTTGTCTGGCAATTTCCGTACGCTGACGGATCAATCCTAGCAATCAGGCATTTTCGATATGCTGCTCGAAATTGGAGAGCTGTGGGGTTGTTGGAATTGCCCCCTCTATTACGAATTGATGAGAAAAATAGTTCTAAATGATCCTGACTTAATCGACGAGTTAGCAAGAAGTCGAGGACTGGTTCTTCACTCCACACATACTCCTCAGCCAATCCTTTCACTGACAGTAAATCCAGT
The DNA here is from genome assembly GCA_964007535.1 of Brachyptera risi. Classification (NCBI taxonomy): domain Eukaryota; kingdom Metazoa; phylum Arthropoda; class Insecta; order Plecoptera; family Taeniopterygidae; genus Brachyptera; species Brachyptera risi. The sequence goes on along the minus strand of OZ023338.1, from coordinate 3,458,837 downwards.
ACCAAGCCAAAAACAGGCGTCTTACGATTAGAGTCCCAGACTCGGGTACCGTCACTTAATTTTAGAGATTTGAGATAGTGTACTCCTCTATCTACTGTTGTCAAGACCAACGCCTCATTCTTTTTCGTTATTGGGCTTTTTGTCCCTTTACCATAAGGATGACAGGAATTAAGGAGGTCAAAAATTTTGTCGATTGTTTTCACAAATCGAACTGTTGACTCGCATCCATGAAACGCATCCATACCCATGTCTCGACAAAATTTCATCGCATTACCTACGGAATTACTGAGTGTTTGGGCAGCTAACGCCACCTTCATCTTCTGCTGCCTCCATTCAATATGGCGTTTCCGGAGTTTGTTGCCTGCATGAAGTCCTTCTTCACTTTGCAACTTTTCCAGATTCTCAAAGTAGCTCCAAGCAACTTTATTATCAGTTTCAACTGTTCCATCAATTAACAACCTTTTTTCTCCAATTAAGTTTCTGCACAACTTGAGCATATGGGCAGCATCTAGTAGGCAGTAAACTTTTTGCTCACTGTTTGAAGGGTGACTAAACCAAGATTTAGGATCAGAAGTATTCAAATTCACACCCAGACTTTGCAAAGTTGACTTATTTGTCGATGTTCCATCACATGTCAAGGCTACAATCCTCATTCCAGATTCATCAAGTTTTCTCAAGTATTGATTTATCAGATTAACTCGAGTATCTGCACTTAAACCGTTGATCAAACAATATCCCACAGGAATTTTCCAACTTTTGTTAATGGCAGTGACCATGAAAACTAGAGCCTCTCTTGCTATAGGTGCATCTTCGTCATCCAACGAACCATTCCCCAAGTCACAGTGACCTACAAGATGCGTCCCATCCCAATCTACCTGTTTTTTTATAGCAACCTCATCCATCATCAAGCAACCTAGGAGTGGTTTTTCTTGCTGCTGCTGGTTTCTCGCATTTTCTCGATTTTTCTCAACTTCTGATGCGATTTTTCTGAAGCTCTCCTCCGTAAAACCTGGGCGCCCATCGACTGCTACTGCCCACTGCCGAATAGTGCGCGGATGTGGCAATTTAATGAACTTTCGTAAGTAATTGTAGGCCTTGGCCGAGTAAAAATTCAGTGTCAGAGCAAATGTTTTCACTTCATTCGGATACTTGTTATTTTGAAAACCATTAACATGATTTAAAAGAAGGTCTTTCAACACACCTTCAAAACAATGTTCTGTTATAAGAGATCCCGTTTCAGATAGTCTCCGCTTGAGGCCATTTAGAACTGTCTTTAACGTACCAACCTTTTTCTGTTGACGCTTAGAATCCTGTTTCACAGTTTGGAGTTTTCTGCGAAGACTTTCACACTTTTCTTTCGTTGCTACATACATGCGTTTCACTTTGCGGGGACTCGGCAGGCAGTAGGTGTGGTCTGATGCTGTCGATGCCCTCTGGTCACTTTGGAATCCTGAGGCATCCAAAGCATGAGCATCTAAACAATATAACAAAGAATTAATTAAATAATTATATCTATATATATAGTCGGGAATTGATTTATAAATTACCTAGTCATATTGGTTACCGTAACATATAATTATTTCACAGCATGAAATGAAATTTTGTGTTTTTACATGTAGGCCTATGCATAAATAGTTGGCAATAAAGCACACTTTGCCCTATACTTACCATTGCCATCTCCATCTGCTGAGTAGGAATCATCAGATACGAACTTCCGTTTTTTAGGTGAAGCTCGCACATTTATCTTCTTTGAGAGATGGAATGGAAAAGAGAACTTTGATGGGCACGTATTTGGCATCAAACTTCGACGCTCGTTGTTGTATCGAAAATTATCCTCATGAAAGTGATCGGAGCACAAGACTGAGTTCGATGTAGGGGTCCACTTGTCTCGTTTCATCGCAGAGACCCATTTCTTTGAGAGATTTTTATCCTTGGGAAATCTTCAACAAATAGAACAACCATATCAGAAACACAAAATTACAAACAATTACCATACAGCCTTGTTATAAGGCCTACACAATATTTTTCTTAGAAATTATTACATTTTTTACACAAATTAATGTATCTGTTATCATGTATATCTACCCTTAATATTGTTCAAGTTGATAGTAAAATAACAATTCTTGTTACTACCGGTACTACCAGAAAGACAAGTATTGGGCACACTGCTTTATACTTTCTTTACCAATTTATTTGTAGGCTAGAACACAATAATTGAATTTCCGATATTCTTGTTTTTACAGTAGCTCAAAGGTAGGCCCTATACGTTTATTGTTTTCACAGAGTAAGTCGTATTTACTAAGAAATTGATCAAGCTAATCGTCAATCGATTGTTGGACGAAGAAAATAATAGAGTAGTGAACCGGTAGTTATAAGCCTACTCAGGCCTAAACTTACTTGAAGAATGAAAGGTTACAGTCTTTCAAGCGACGATTCGTGCAATTTATTGCAGCACATGAAACAGGCATTACGCCCGTTGCCTCCGACGGCTGATTCAACAAATAGTAATATGCTGATCTGAAACATCATCGCCATTCACCAAATAATAAATACGATTCACATTAAATTAACAAGGTAGGGCCTATAGTAGACTACACGTTATCTCTACAACATGGAGAATGCTATGAAACGCTTAGTTTAGTGACCACCTATAATTGTTTGTTAACAAACAGCTGCAAGCGTAGTCATACAACATACAGTACAAATGACTGCTTTGTATAAAAGTTTCTCAGATAGGCCTAGCACATGAAGGAAGTAATGTATGTTGTGGTATTACCATCAAGTATATATAACTATATTATATAACTATATACTTGATGGTATTACTATGAACTCAATGTCAATATTGAGGCCTAGTGAGTGAGAGTTTGAAGATAGTCTATGACAATTTGAGGTTAGAATTTATTAGGATTCCGATTAAAACCAGTAATCTTCTTACGTCCAGATCTGAATAATAATGAATTTACAATAAATATTCAACTTCAAATGCATTAGGCCAACGAGATAAACAGTGAAACTATCGTTAAATTCAGTAGGCCTATGTTTATAAAATCAATGCTTCTTGGCCTAGGTAGGCCTAGGTCCTAGGACCAATGCTAGGACCTAGATTTGTATTGTACAAGCAAATATGACATTTCTATTAGCTTGCCTACTTGTAATGAAATATAAAATATGCTTACCAGTACTCAAAATATGTTGCACGAAGCTCTAACACTGTCTATAAGAATAATTATTGAAAATCTCAAACGAAAAAAAATATTCTGTATACTGCTGCTATAAGACGTCAGTCTTCTTCACTGCTTCTTGACCTCTTCTGTCATGGCCGACGTTAGTTCCCGCTCACACAGGTTGGCAGCGCGCATCGCAGTGCAATCGCCACTCTATGGTTTACTATTATATCTCGTTGTCGCGGTCTCTTGGAATCACAGGTACTATCCGTCTGGGAAATGTGGACCGGGGTATTCGATATGGCTTGTTAGCGGCCTGATTAATGCGAGAGATACGAGGGGAATGGTGTTGTTGGTGTTGGAAAGGGGTGAGTGGGGTTTGAAATCCTGTGGAACTTTCATTTTATGTTTTTTTTTATTTTTCATTCATATAGCTATAATCGAGAATCTAATATTTAGTCTACTCCGGGGGGCTTAATAACTCCTGGAATCGGGTGTACACTTTTCATGAAATTTTACTGAAATCCCTTGAAATTTTCTTGAAATCCCTGGAAATTTTCTTGAAATCCCTTGAAATCTTTAAGAAATCCCTTGAAATCTTCTTGAAATCCCTTGAAATCTACCTGAAATCCCTTGGAATCTGAAATCTGGTGTACACATGTCGTGAAATCTTCCTGAAATCCCTTGAAATTTTCCTGAAATCCCTTGAAATCTTTAGGAAATCCCTTGAAATCTTCAAGAAATCCCTTGAAATCTTCTTGAAATCCCTTGGAATCTGAAATCTAGTGTACACATGTCGTGAAATCTTCCTGAAATCCCTTGAAATTTTCCTGAAATTCCTTGAAATATTCTTGAAATTCCTTGAAATCTTTTTAAAATCCCTTGAAATCTTCTTGAAATCCCTTGAAATCTACCTGAAATCTCTTGGAATCTGAAATCTGGTGTACACATGTCGTGAAATCTTCCTGAAATCCCTTGAAATTTTCCTGAAATTCCTTGAAATATTCTTGAAATTCCTTGAAATCTTTTTAAAATCCCTTGAAATCTTCTTGAAATCCCTTGAAATCTACCTGAAATCTCTTGGAATCTGAAATCTGGTGTACACATGTCGTGAAATCTTCCTGAAATCCCTTGAAATTTTCTTGAAATCCCTGAAATCTTTAAGAAATCCCTTGAAATCTTTAAGAAATCCCTTGAAATCTGAAATCTGGTGTACACATGTCGTGAAATCTTCCAGAAATCCCTTGAAATTTTCCTGAAATTCCTTGAAATATTCTTGAAATTCCTTGAAATCTTCTTGAAATCCCTTGGAATTTTCCTGAAATTCCTTGAAATCTTCTTGAAATCCCGTGAAATCTTCCTGAAATCCCTTGAAATTTTCCTGAAATTCCTTGAAATATTCTTGAAATCAGTTTATTTTTTATGTTATATTGGGTGTTAACGACGCACTATAGTGATAACTAAGATCTATTGGCGTCTAATGAATGATTGATGAGATGATGGGATGGGATGCGAGAGATACGAGGGGAATGATGTTGTTGGTGTTGGAAAGGGGTGAGTGGTGTTTGTTCGAGAGTTTGATTTGAAATCGTGTGAACTTTTATTTTATAAACTAGGAAAACGCGGGATGCGCGTTGTGAGATGAGCTTAGAAGTATGGGAATCTAGAATGAAATATATTTCGGCAGATCAATCCACATCTATGGACCTTGGATTGCTTCGAATGTTCAAAAACCTTCACCTGCTACTTGTTGATATTCATAATGCTGCAACCTGTCGCATATATACTTAGCAAAACCAATTAATCTAAATATTCTATATAATGTACACTTTTATTGCGTTTTCTTTATTATTTCCTATTCGATTGTTGCAAAAATTTCTGAAAAGGTGTATAATAGTATCGTTCATATTCGGTGAGAATTTTAGAGCTTTTGAAAAATTCTTGTTTTCCAAGTATTTTGCCTTCGGGTTATTCTCATGAGGATTTTTCAAACTTTACGATTATTTTCCGGAAAAACCTTCCGACCGATTTTTCTGAATAACAATCTCAGCCCATTCTGGTATAACAGAAATATGTAGAAAAAGTTTTGAGTCGATAGGTATCTTTTCCTGACCTGTATGCCGCGTACAAAATTACAAAAAAAAAAAAAACCAAGCCCATTTTTTCCGGTATGTGAAATGGAATCTTCGCTACGCTCATCTAATTATTCTAATGATAACATTGTAAAATAAAATAAATGAATGAAATGAAAAATAAATGAAATAAATAGATAAATATAATTATGAAGTAAGATCGCCCTTGTGGTGCCCCGTCCAAACGATCCTACCTTCCATCCATCCTTAGCCTCAATTGGGGAACAATGATTTTATATCAAGTTTCGATGTTAATAAAATAAATATATGTATTTGATCAAAGTACCGTAATCATATTATAGCTATGTAGGAAAACGCACCATTTGCGTTGAGAGATGAGCGATAAAGGCTTATTTATGTGTAATGTGATTAAAAGTTATATAATGATACAAACCTTGATTTTGAAACCATCATGTCGCACACAGCTGATACCCATCGACTTGAAAGTATTTCCACATATTTCTGTTGAATACCAGAATAGGCTGGGATTGTTATTCAGAAAAATCGATCGGAAGGTTTTTCCGGAAAATAATCGGAAAAATTGAAAAATTCTCATAAGAATAACCCGGAAGAAAAATACTTGAAAAACAAGAATTTTTCAAAAGCTCTCAAATTCTCACCGAATATGAACAATACTATTATACACCTTTCCAGAGATTTTTGCAACAATTGGATGACAAATAAAAAATAAAACGCAATAAAAGTGTACATTTTATTGAATATTTGGATCAATTGGTTTATACACCTTTCCAGAGATTATTGCAACAATTGGATGACAAATAACAAACAAAACGCAATAAAAGTGTACATTTTATTGAATATTTGGATCAATTGGTTTATACACCTTTCCAGAGATTTTTGCAACAATTGGATGACAAATAACAAATAAAACGCAATAAAAGTGTACATTTTATTGAATATTTGGATCAATTGGTTTATACACCTTTCCAGAGATTTTTGCAACAATTGGATGACAAATAACAAATAAAACGCAATTGAAGTGTACATTTTATTGAATATTTGGATCAATTGGTTTATACACCTTTCCAGAGATTTTTGCAACAATTGGATGACAAATAACAAACAAAACGCAATTGAAGTGTACATTTTATTGAATATTTGGATCAATTGGTTTATACACCTTTCCAGAGATTTTTGCAACAATTGGATGACAAATAACAAATAAAACGCAATAAAAGTGTACATTTTATTGAATATTTGGATCAATTGGTTTATACACCTTTCCAGAGATTTTTGCAACAATTGGATGACAAATAACAAATAAAACGCAATAAAAGTGTACATTTTATTGAACATTTGGATCAATTGGTTTTGCAAAGTGTTTATGCGACAGATTGCAGCACTATAAATATCAACAAGTTGCAGGTAAGGTTTTTGAACGTTTGAAGTAATCCAAGGTCTATGGATGTGGATTGAGCTGACAGAATATTTTTCATTCTATATTTCCATACTTCTAAGCTCATCTCACAACGCGAATCCCGCGTTTTCCTAGTAGTAGAAACTGGAATGTGAATCATATGGACAGTTAATTGTTATTCAAAAAAAGATACATCTGTTTTACGTTTTCAGTGTTAAACTTGAGTTGACATCATAAGCCGGCCCGATACAAACTCTCAGCCAAGTATCATTTATAATTCAGAAGTATTTTTTTTTTTTTTATTGGGTTTTAACTATGACTATCAATAACGTAACGGGATTAGCAACATGGCGTGTCTTATCCTTTTAACATTAGGCCGTTTTCACCATGATGGACTCAGCGCGCTTTCGTGTACATTTGTGATATTCGCAATTTCAAATCAAATTGTACGTATTAGGCTCGTATTTCAATATATAGTACATACTTGTACAATTGCATTGATTTTAATCTTTCTCGTAGATGATGAGTAATTATCCAGTTATCAAATGGTAAATATAGCAGTATAGGGCTCTTGACTGGGGGACTAAATGCTTTTACAGACCTATTTTAGATTTACATTGGCTAATTCAAATGAAATTTATCCCAATATTGTTTAATGCAGTTGGAAAGAGCTGGATTCACAGATTGCATTACATCTATTACTTGTATAGATCAACACACAACAATACCAGCAAATCATCATAACATTTGTGAGGCGGCATCTTTTTGATATACGCATGGTGCGAAAGGAAAGCGCCATGTTGCTTATCCCGTTACGTTATTGATAGTCATAGGTTTTAACGACGCACTGTAATGATGACTGAGATCTATTGGCGTCGGATGAATGATTAATGAGATGATGGGATGATGAGATGAAGGTTTTTATGGGTAGTGGGAAGGATAGTGGGAAGGAAGCGATCGTGGCTTATATTGTGGGAACCATCCCGGCATTAGCCTAGACTACAGAGGGAAACCACGAAAAACCCCTGTAAAGATAAACGGTGGCGGGGATCGAACCGGGTCCGATATGTCCCTTCACCTCCCGGGTCACACGAAGCAAGTGCGCTAACCACTCAGCTACTGTGCCGGTTGATATAATGTATTATGAATCATTTTATTTATAGTTGAACATAAGAATAATAAGTATGTGATGAAGGGTGATAACAATTAAATTGGTCCACTTTCTAGTTTATTAGACATCAGTTCGTAATACCACGGCCCTTAGTTATAAGTATAGATAGGCTAACTATTTTTTTTTTTCAATGCTCTTCATTGGATAACATAAGAAATTGACCCTGAACATAAATCCACAAAACCCTAAAAGGGTTTATCTGTGGGATAAGTACACATATAACAATGATTAGATATAGTGAACAGACATGTATATTAAATTACTTGCTTCTTAAAAATTAATCTGAATAATGAACCTCATCACAATTTTACAACGAAAACGGAAATACAAAAATACAAGAAAACAACGAAAATACAAGAAAATAATGATCACACAAGAAAGACGTAAAATCGAAAAACTGAAAAGTAAACATATTAAAGTGAAAATAGGGAATTTATCCAGCCATATAGCTACAAAAAAATTAAATGTCATGAATAGTAGAGATGAGCCACTCTTTAACACATCTTTTAACGGAATTATAATTGTCAAGATTCTGAAGATTGCGAGGTAAATTATTAAAATTCAAGGGGATAACGTTCATTAGGCGCCTTTTTTTATGTTTATTATTCCATAGAGGTATCTGAAAATAATCACATCGAGCAAGTCGAGTGTTGAAAGTTAGAGTTAGTTGAAGTACGGTAATAATTTATGTGGCCAAGGGTGATACCAAGTTAATCCGCTAACTAACTATCGCTTAATGCATAAACTGTTGAGATAAAATCGAGCTAAGATTATTGTAAATTTAAGTGGCAGTTAACTTGTCCTTTTAAATCCTTTCAAATACGAATACGTGAAAAGCACTAACCACAAATCTATTTACAGAAATCATTCATCATCATTCAAAATAGCATTCATTATGATACTGAGACGTGTGGTCGAGTGGCTAGCACACTGAACCGTCATCTAGAAGACCAAGGTTCGATTCTCGCCATGGTCGACCATCCTGACAGGTGTTTTTAGTGGTTTCTCTCTGTCGTTCAGGTTGATACTGGGATGGTTCCTTAACAACAGGCCACGACCGACTCCTTCCCACCATCCAAAACACATAATAAATAACCTTTCATCTCATCATCCCATCATCTCATTCATCATCCACCGACGCCAATAGATTGTGATCACGAGTAGGCCCTTCAGCACGTCGGGAAAAGCGAATTTATATATATATATATATATATATATATATATATATATATATATATATATATATATATATATATATACATATATATAAATATTCATATATATATATATATATATATATATATATATATATATATATATATATATATATATATATATATATATATATATATGTATATATATATATATTTATATATATATATATATATATATATATATATATATATATATATATATATATATATAGGCCTATATATATAATATATATATATATATATATATATATATATAATATATATGTGAATATATATATATAATATATATATATATATATATATATATATATATATATATATATATATATAATATATATATATATATAATATATATATATATATATATATATATACATACATATATATATATTTATAAAATTCGAGGACTCGACCAGTGATTATGGTAAACCATTACTGCAAATCTCACATGATGGAAAGAGAGCTCGCAGCGTTACCTCTCGACAAACATCAGTACTATCCCTGCACACATCACGCCTGTCGATGTTATAGGCCTACGTCGTGTGATTTCACCGTGGAGAAGAAATATTTAATGTTTATTTAATATTTATAGAAAGTATGTCATAAATCTTCATCCATCATTAGGCCTACTTCATATACCGTAGCTGATCATATTTTTATATTTCTCATTCGCTTTTATCTTATTTTTATTCATTCTGTATTATTTTTATTGTTTCGAATTGCATCATACAAATTATATTAGAACAAACAATCACTGAAAATTACTACATTTTAACTTTATCTAGATATTCAATAATAGGCTTCTGTCAATTAACAAATGACAAACAATAATTGCCATCGCAATACAGCGAACTGGTGGACTACCAAATATTCTGATTGGTCAATTCCAACTGGTGGACATTGTTGTCTGTCTCTTGCGACAATGAGTGACGTCACTTGACAGTAGCCTATAGTTACCATAGCAATACAGCGAACTGGTGGACTACCAAATATTCTGACTGGTCAATGCCAACTGGTGGACATTGTTGTCTGTCTCTTTCAACAATGGGTGACATCACTTGACAGAAGCCTATACAGCGAACTGGTGGACTACCAAATATTCTGACTGGTCAATGCCAACTGATGGACATTGTTGTCTCTCTCTTTCAACAATGAGTGACGTCACTTGACAGTAGCCTATAGGTACCATAGCAACACAGCGAACTGGTGGACTACCAAATATTCTGATTGGTCAATGCCAACTGGTGGACATTGTTGTCTGTCTCTTGCAACAATGAGTGACGTCACTTGACAGTAGCCTATAGGTACCATAGCAACACAGCGAACTGGTGGACTACCAAATATTCTGATTGGTCAATTCCAACTGATGGACATTGTTGTCTGTCTCTTTCAACAATGGGTGACGTCACTCGACAGAAGCCTATACAGCGAACTGGTGGACTACCAAATATTCTGACTGGTCAATGCCAACTGATGGACATTGTTGTCTGTCTCTTGCAACAATGGGTGACGTCACTCGACAGAAGCCTATACAGCGAACTGGTGGACTACCAAATATTCTGATTGGTCAATTCCAACTGATGGACATTGTTGTCTGTCTCTTGCAACAATGGGTGACGTCACTCGACAGAAGCCTATAGAGTAAAAATATTTTGTCAAGAGTCCACGGGAGTCGATTTAGCGAAATATCAGTTTCTTGGTGATAACTTTTGAACGGTATGAGATATCAAAATTCTAATTCGCGAGAAACACAGATAATTATAATAGCTCCGAAATGAAATAAGGTATTGCTATTCAAGTCATGTCGCATAACTGTCAAGCGAATACAGCTGAAAATGTGTTTTTTAAGCTGTATAGGCTTGACAGTTATACGACATGACTTAAATAGCTATCACTTATAGTATATTAAGGCTATAATTAATATATTAATTATATATATATATATATATATATATATATATATATATATATATATATATATATATATATATATATATATATATATATATATATATATATATATATAAATATATATATAGGTATATAGGTATATATATATATATATATATATATATATATATATATATATATATATATATATTATATATATATATATATATATATATATATATATATATATATATATATATATATATATATATATATATATATGCATATATATTTATAAATATATATATATATATATATAAATATATATATATATATATATATATATATATATATATCCATATATAAATATATATGCATATATATATATATATATATTTATACCTATATATATATATATATATTAATTAGCCTTAATTGGGGTACAATGATTTTGTATCAAGTTTCGATGTTATCAAAAAAAAAAAATTATAGTATATCAAAGCTGTTATAAATAACAGCTGTTGAAGCCGATATCACATACCGTTCAAAAGTTATCACAAAAAAACTGATATTTACACCGAATTTTGTATTTATTTGATTCATTTTGTAGCACTGTTGAATATAAGCCCGATAAACTGCGAGTTCCAAGTCGTGTTAAAGCACCACATCATATGAGGTCCGTACCCTTAGCACCCACTCTTAAAAATGTCAAACTTTTGAAAACTTTTGTCAAACTTTTGAAAAATTTGGTTATAATCTATACACACAAAATTTATATTTTCATCCCTTCTTCACAATTCCCTGAATGGTAACAGTGAATACTGAAATGGGCGACGACCGATTCCTTCCCACCATTCCAATATTACTAGATTCACTGGACAAACACTGGTCCAGAAGCAACGGCCAGACGCCAATAGATCTCAGTCATCATTACAGTGTGTCGTTAAAACCCAATATGAGAAGAAGAAAAAATCGGCCAAACGCCAATAGATCTCAGTCATCATCACAGTGTGTCGTTA
>OZ023338.1:3436866-3439366 GCA_964007535.1 Brachyptera risi | reverse complement strand
ATACCCAAGATTTAATTGTAATTGTAATTTATTTGTCCATCACACAAAAATACATTTCTATAGGATATCGGACTCGTCAAGTAAAATTAAAATTGGAATTAAAAAATGAAATATATAAAATATTTGAAATACTTAAAATCTTGAGAATACAAAATTACTTAAAATACCCAAGATTTAATTGTAATTGTAATTTTAGTTTATTTGTCCATTACATCACAGTACATAAAAATACATTTTTATAGGATATCAGACTCGTCAAGTAAGATTAAAATCAAGATTAAAATATAAAATATTTGAAATACTTGGAATATTGAAAATACAAAATTACTTAAAATACCCAAGATTTAATTGTAATTGTAATTGTAATTTATTTGTCCATCACACAAAAATACATTTCTATAGGATATCGGACTCGTCAAGTAAAATTAAAATTGGAATTAAAAAATGAAATATATAAAATATTTGAAATACTTAAAATCTTGAGAATACAAAATTACTTAAAATACCCAAGATTTAATTGTAATTGTAATTTTAGTTTATTTGTCCATTACATCACAGTACATAAAAATACATTTTTATAGGATATCGGACTCGTCAAGTAAGATTAAAATTAGGATTAAAATATAAAATATAAAATATTTGAAATATTCAAAATCTTGAGAATACAAAATTACTTAAAATACCCAAGATTTTTTTATTATCATTATTATTATTGGGTTAAACGATGCATTTTAATGATAACTAAGATCTATTTGCGTTGGATATTTATTGGGATTATTGCGATATAAGATGAAGGTTTCTCGAGTTAAACGGAGGATAGGCCTAGTGCAAAATCGTAAAATATTAAAAATCGTGAAAAATACAAAATTACCTGAGATATTTTATATTGGGTTAAGCGACGTACGATATCGTAATGATAAACGAGATCTATTGGCGTCGGATGAATGGTTGTTGAGATGATGGGATGATGAGATGAAGATTTCAATACAAAATTACCTGAAATACCTGAGATATTTTATATTGGGTTAAGCGACGTACGATATCGTAATGATAACTGAGATCTATTGGCGTCGGATGAATGGTTGTTGAGATGATGGGATGATGAGATGAAGATTTCTTCTAGGAATTAGGAAGGATAGTGCAAAATCGTGAAATATAAAAAAAATACTAAAAGATGCATTTTAACGATAACTAAGATCTATTGGCGTCGGATGAATGATTAGTGTAATGAACGTTTTTTTCTAGGTGATGGGAAGGATAGAAGGAAGGAAGTGGTCGTGGTCTATATAATCGTTATTATATACCGAATATATATATATATATATATATATATATATATATATATATATATATATATATATATATATTATATGTATAATTATTTATAATCCTCATGCACTTTATCAATTCACTCAATCAATATTTGCACTTTAATAAACTTCCATAGATGAGTCCGCATGGGCTGTTTGTAGATCATCTAAATGTATCGTCTGTAACAAGGTCATGATCGTAGTTTGTTATTCTCTAAAATGTTGTTATTGATAATTTGTTTTATATTTTAATTAATTGATTTTTATTCTGTGTTTTTGCAATCTTTTAATGTAAGACAGAGTCTGAATAAAGATACATATATATATATATATATATATATATATATATATATATATATATATATATATATATATATATATATATATATATATATATATGTATATATATATATATATATATATATATATATATATATATATATGTATATATATATATATATATATATATATATATATATATATATATATATATATATATATATATATATAATATATATATATAGAGATGTATTTCTTCTACAAAAATTTACTACTTAAAAAATGAACATTATATCACTTTTAAATTTGTATAACTGTCAAGTGAGTGAGTAACCAGAGCGATGTTTATGATTAGATGAGCGTAGCGAAGTCTCCATCCCACTCTTATTGGGCTTTGTCTGTGTTTATTTTTTTATTTTTTTTTCAAGCACTCCACAGGTCGCAGGGTTCGAGCCGATCGACATGAAACTTTTTTTGTAAACGCAAACTCATCCAACTTAGAACTGTATAGTTTTGGGGAATATTCGGTTTGACCAACTTTGAGAAATATCATCTCAAAATTTCTAAAAAAAAAAACGTAAAATTAAGCTGAGCAAGAAAATTTGAAAAGTAAAAGTTCTTCGAAAGAATTTTAAAAATTTCTGAATGAAAACACAATAATATTACACATTAATACAATTTTGTGTGCAATTCGAACCAGCCGTTCTGAAGGAAATAATTTAATAGATGCGTTTCAGGCCAGTTAGTATTTATCTGAGAGTTGGTGAAAACAAATAGCATAGGTAACCATGGTGATAACAAATTTGAACTGTCAGATAAAGGCTAACTAGACTTGGTAATACCGGGCCTTAGTCGACAAATAGATAGAAATCATTGAGAAACCATTGCTGTGTTTCACTGCTTTCTGGATT
>OZ023338.1:3424366-3431866 GCA_964007535.1 Brachyptera risi | reverse complement strand
CTTACTCCAAGCTTTATCGCTGATTTCTTACAAGCGTGATTGGTGAAAGTTTTGAGAATAGTGGCATTAACACTTTATTTGTTTGTGTGTTGGTAGACCGTGATCTGAAGTCGAACGGCGGCGAGGATGACAGTAGCTGACGTCGATCCGACGGCCTTTCTATTGGTCGATCACCGAGAGTCGAACCTGACTGAGCCAATCGAGTCGGTCATCTCGAATCAGTCGTGGACAGTAGCTGACGTCGATCCGACCGCCTTCCTATTGGTCGATCACCGAGAGTCGAACCAGACTGAGCCAATCGAGTCGGTCGTCTCGAATCAGTCGTCGACCGGTCGAATCGTCGACCGAGCAGAGGAAGTCGGCTGTTGCCTTGATGGACCAAATCTACAAAATTTTGTGAGTATTTTTCCTCAAAACCTTATTATTAAGTACTTTTTTTTCGGGTACATGGTGTAATTGAGTCTTCGCTTCGCTCATCCAATTATTCACACAAGAAATATGAAACTTACAAATTGATTTCCGTTAAGCTACAAGAGAAACTTGTTAGCAGAGCATACAATAAAATTAGCACATACATTATTCTTGTGACTTGTTGAACACAGACATTTTTTTTTTTTTTTTATTTCTTGAACATTTATCATTATTACAAAACACTTATTATCAACAGAATTACAAATAATATCTAAAACCAAACAAGGGAGATTTTTTTTATTTTTTATTATTATTTAACTCTTGCAAATGCACATAAATGCGCGGTGGCAAGTTCCCTAAGTACCCCTATCCCACCATCTCCTTAACCCTCTGACGGAATAACTTTAACCTGATTTCATCCCCTTCAAAAACATTTCTACTAAGCCCATTCCAGTCCCTACCTGTCCTATTTAAGAAAGAGAATTTACCGACATCTAATGTAGCCCCCTTTATGACTACCGCTCTATCATGACCCCGCCTACCTCCATACCCTGACTTATTTATTTTTATCAACTCATGCAGCCCCCCCCACCCCCCCTCTCCCTCCATTACCCTGAAGAAATTACATAAACGATCCTCCTTCCTCCGTATTTCCAATTTCTGCCACCCCAGGTCTCTCATCATCTCAGTTGGACTCTCCAACATTCTTACCCTCTCCCCCCTTTCATTCTCATCCCATTTCCACCTCCTAACCCTACCTGTAACCCTTCTCACAGCAATCCTTTGAACCCTTTCCACATCCCTTATCTCACCTAATCTATAAGGATCCCAAACTGAACTAGCATATTCTACCATGGGACGCACTAACGAGAAATATGCTTTTTCCTTAATCTCCATACCTGCCCCCCTAAGTTGCCTCATTACAAAGTTTAGTGCATTTATACTCTTTTTTACTATTCTCTCAATCTGACTCCCCCACCCTAGACGCCTATCAAATACCACCCCCAAATACTTGTAGTTTTCCACCAACTCCAGCGTCTTCCCTCCTACCTCATACACTACATCTGTCCTTATGTTTCTCTTACCGAATGTGACTAACTTGCACTTTCCTGTATTCAACCCCATCTTGTTTGACTGAACCCAACGATTAATTGCCGCTAAATCTACCTGAAGAGCTACTACATCCTCCTCTGTAATGATTTCCCTATATAACACACAATCATCTGCAAATAACCTTATTTTCGAATCAACAACACTAGTCAGATCATCTATATATAAATCAAACAATAAGGGACCCAACACACTACCCTGTGGAACTCCTGACGTAACCTTAGTCTCACTTGAAACCTCTGAACCCACCCGAACTCTTTGCACTCTATCCTGAAGAAAGTTTCCAATCCAATTAACCAACCCAGCATTCCCAACGGACATTTTTAACTTCCCTAATAATATATTGTGATCTACCTTATCAAAAGCCTTCTCGAAATCTAAAAACACTGCATCAACACGTCCCCCCCTATCAACTACCCCAGCCAACTCTTCTGCAAAACCTAACAACTGCGTCTCACATGAATAACCCTTCCTAAACCCATGCTGCACTTCTGAAATACTCCTTCTTTCATCTACCTTCTCCACTACTCTCTTTATAACCACCCTTTCCATTATCTTACACACATGCGATGTTAAACTAATTCCCCTGTAGTTGTCTACCCTACCCCTTTGCCCTCCCTTTGAAATTGGAACCACCTCCGCTTTTTTCCAAACTTGCGGTACTCTACCTGCTGTGAGTGAAGCTTGAAACAACCTTAGCAAATAACCTACAACTCCCCTACCCGCTAATTTCAGTAGATCGCTTTGCACCCCATCTATGCCTGGCGACTTCCCACTTTTAAGTTTCCTTAATACATTCCACACTTCTCTCTCTGTAAGCAGAACCTCCTCCCCATCCCCCTCTATTGCTTCCTCCTCCCCCATAATTCCATTCGTATTGAACACTTCCCCATAGAATCTATTTAAAGCTGCTGCCTTCTCTATGTCCGTTTTCCACTCATTCCCTACCTGATCAACTAAAGTTGGCAACTCCCTGCCACTACCTTTCTGACTAGAAACAAACCTATACATTCTAGAAACAAACCTATACATTCTTCAATTCTATATAATTTTAATTCTATATGATTCTTCAATCATCACATTGACGCTCAAAGGAAATAAGAATGATGAGTGGAAATAATCAAAAATAATTGGGTTTTTTCATGATTTTTTATTTGTCAATTCAAGATTATACAAAAAAGTTCACAATATTCCACAATAGCCTGTAAACAGGCTTATCTGTGGTTTGCATTATAATTATAACACATGAAAAACGTAACTGATACAAAATAATTACAGGTATAGTGATGGCGTATTTAGTTTTGTGAATCATACGAGTTCCAATGATAGTATAATGAGCCAAATTAATAATACTATATACTATATTAATAAGTTGTAATAATAAGAATAAAATGAGTTGGCTATTTTATCTTTTAAAAAATAATGATACCCACATAAGCCGAAGCTTGTGTGTGGGAAAGGAGAAAAAAAAATATAATAATTGGAAAACAAGTATAGTATGATATATGAATTGTAATAATTGAATGAAAGAAGAAGAAAAAAGTAAAAACACACATAAAATAAATCATTCGGAGATAAGTTGAAGACAAAACAAACAGAATCGTCTTGAAATTTTGATTCCTGAAAATAAGAGGTCGGAAAGGAAAGAGAGAAAAAATTACACATTTCAATTGGATGAGCAAAGCAGACTCAATTTCACCATACCCAAAAAAAAGTGCCTGTTTTTTTTTTTTTTTTTTTCACGCTCCGCAGGGCAAACCAAGATTTAAAATTAGCTGTAACTTGGCACACACAAGTGTCAATATCTAATTCGATACTGTATAGTTTTGAGGCGCAATCGGTTGAACCACTTCTGAGAAAACTCATTTCAAAATTTTCAAAAATCTCATAAGAATAACCCAGAGGAAAAAATTCGTCAAAAATATTTCCTTCGAGAGAATTCAAATTTTCAGGGAATTTTAATATGATAATTATGCATCTTATTCCGAACTTTCAGTCTAATCAAATCAGCCGTTTTGATGTAGAAAATTATTTAATCCATTTTTTTTTAATCACTCAAAGCCATTAAGATACCAATTAAATGTAAGCAATAGGTGTGAAAACGATTCAAACAAAGCCTTCTTTACTATCATAGAATTGATTAGGAAATAAGATGGCAGTGATGTCATGGTTTGGATCTCAAGGTGTATATATATAACTAGGAAAACGCGGGATGCGCGTTGTGAGATGAGCTTAGAAGTATGGCAATCTAGAATGAAAAATAACTTGTCAGCTCAATTTACATCTACAAACCTTGACTTACTTCAAACGTTCAAAAACCTCACCTGCAACTTGTTGATATTTATAGTAACCTGCAACCTGTCGCATAAACACTTTGCAAAACCAATCGATCCAAATATTCAATAAAATGTACACGTTTATTGCGTTTTCTTCATTATTTCTCATTCGATTGTTGTAAAAATCTCTGTAAAGGTGTATAATAGTATTTTTCATATTCTGTGAGAATTTGAGAGCTTTTGAAAGATTCTTGTTTTTCAAGTATTTTTCCTCCGGGTTATTCTTACGAGGATTTTCCAAACTTTCCGATTAATTTCCGTAAAAACCTTCCGACCGATTCCTCTGAATAACAATCCCAACCTATTCTGGTATAATTTCAACGTTCAGAAAAAGTTCCAAGTTGATTGATTCATTTCTCTGACCTGTATGCCGCGTACATAATTACAAAAAAAACAACATAAAAACGAAGCCCATTTATTTTCAGGGTGTGAAGTGGAAAGCTTTGCTACGCTCATCTAATAACCAATCCAAAGATAAGTTGATATGTTCCAGCTCATCCATCAACGCGGCAACACATAACGCGTTACATAACAGTGTAGTATAACAACAGTATTTGTATTTGTATTTGTAAACATTCTTGCAGATGTGCTAGATGCACGGTGGCAAGATATTATTATTCTATTGGATCATTTTCTTGAATTCTAATAATTTCTTTGCAGTTCTTCCTTCTTCTTCCAGCTCATTCCAGTCTCTTATCGTCCTCTGGACGAAACCGTTTTTCCCTATATTTGAGTAAACTCTCTCCACCTCCATTCTTTCTCCTCCCCTATTACTTCTTTGGATCCCCTTTCCAACTCTTCTGCCTAGTTCTTCCCATCCGGTACAGTTGTGTCTTGCTTTGAAGAAGTTGCACAGTCTAGTCCTTCGTCTCCTTGCTTCCAGGGTTTCCCATTTCAGTTGTTCAATCATTATGGTTGGTCTTTCCAGTTCTTTCTGTATCACTCCCTTACTATTCCTAATGGTCCTCCATCTCTTGACTCTCCCCAATACCCTCCTCGCAGCAACCCTCTGTACGCTCTCTACAGCCTTGATTAATCCTGTGTCCCGAGGGTCCCAGACTGAACTAGCGTACTCCAGTGTAGGTCTAATTAGTGTCTTGTATGCTTTGTTTTTGATTTCAATTCCTGTCCCCTTGAGCTGTCTCATAACAAAATTTAATGATCTAATCCCCTTTTTTGACAACTTTCTAATATGATCCCCCCACCCCAAGTTTTTATGCATGTATAATCCGAGATATTTATAACCGTCAACCTGCTCCAGTATGCTTTCTCCCATTCTAAATGATGTCACTTCTTTATTCTTTTTACTTCTGGAGAATTCGACTACCTTACATTTTTCTACATTAAGTCCCATTAGATTTGTATTGACCCAGTCATTAATTGTATCTAAATCACTTTGTAGTTGCATTGCCTCTTCCTGGCTCTCAATTATCCTGTACACAACACAGTCGTCTGCAAATAGTCGGATTTTAGAATTGATACCAGTTTCTAAGTCGTTGATGAATATATTGAAAAGTAAGGGTCCGATGACACTTCCCTGTGGCACTCCTGATGTGATTTCAACAAATTCCGAAAATTCCTCCCCCACTTTTACTTTTTGTGTTCTGCCTTGTAGGAATGCCTTTACCCAATTTGATATTCTACTATTTTCTGTAATTTGTTGCAATTTGTTGATTAACAGATCATGTGGCACTTTGTCAAAGGCCTTCTCAAAATCCAAAAAGATTGCATAGATCCTACCCCCCTTATCTAAAGTGTCAGTCAGTTCTTGTGTAAATCCCTGAAGTTGTGTTTCGCATGAATGTCCTTTCCGAAAACCGTGTTGTCCCTTAAAAATCCCCCCTTTTCTATCAATGATTGTTTTAATTTCCAAGTCTACCAAGCGCTCCATAATTTTACCTACCGCAGAAGTGAGACTCACTGGTCTATAGTTCCCCAATTTTGCCCTTTCCCCTCCCTTATGTATTGGAATTACTATTGCCCGTTTCCAATCCTCTGGCACAGTTCCAGAGTCTATCGAATTTTGAAATATTATCCTAAGGTATTTAACAATTTCGTATCCTGCTAATTTTATAAAGTTGTTGTTAATTTTGTCAAGCCCTGGTGCCTTATTATTCTTCAGGTTTTGTATTATTCTCTGGATTGAATTCCCCGTAAATTTAATAGTATTTCTGTATGCTTCCGAGTCATTAGTGTAACCTTCTCTACCCGTAACTGTATTTCCTTTTTGAAAAACCCCACTATAAAATTTATTTAGTGCATTAGCCTTGTCCTTGTTGGTTGTGAACTCTTTTCCATCTTGGTCAATCAAGGTGGGTATGTCTGTGTTCCCTCCTTTAGTACTATTTATGTATTTATACATATTTCCCCAGCTTTTGTTATGGTCACGTTCATCAAACATCCCTCCAAAAAATTCATCCCTAGCTTTTTTCTTTTCCTTGTTAAGTTCCGATCTTAGTCTTCTTCCTTGTATATCCTCTCCCTTCCCCTTATTTCTGTTATGTAACTCCCTACCCTTCCTTTTCATTACCCTTATTTTTCTGTTGTAATATATTGGATCTGGATTTTTTCTTGATATTAGTTTACTGGGCACATACTTCTCTATACTCTCTATGCAAATACATTTAAACTGTTCCCATTTTATATCTACATCTCCCTTCTCTGTTTCCCATTCCCTTCTTCTAATTGCCAAAAATTCTCTAATTTTGTTTATCTTCGCCTTCTTGTAAAACCAAATCCTCTTTTTTGTTTTAATTTCTTGTATTTTATGTGTTCCTATCAGTTCCACTGTCGGTATTCTGTGGTCACTTATGCCCATTTCGACCTGCGTCCTCACCCAATTCTCTGGTGGCCTCACTAGAATTACGTCAAGAAGGTTGCTGTCTCCTGTCCTTGTCTCCCTTGTCCCTACCCTAACTGTTTGTAAAAAGCCTTCATTCATAATGTCTGTAACAAGGTCCTGCCTCCTGCTTGCACCTATGCCAGTACTTCCCTCCTCCCAAGCTATCCCTGGTAGATTGAAGTCCCCTGCCACTATAATATTTTTTTCATGTTTGCTTTCTCGTATCCTATCCCTTGTTCTTTCCAAAATGTATTCGTTTGTATTCGGGGGCCTGTATCCGGCAATTATCGAATATTCTTCTGTCCCCCTTTTTAATTTTATACCCATTAGCTCTACTTCTTTTTCTGTCCATACCACTCTTCCCGCTAATTCAGCTCTACATCCCACCATTATACCTCCCCCGTTTTTATTCCGATCTCTTCTAAATAAACTGTATCCCCCCACCCTTATTTCACTATCAGTAAACCCTCCATCTAGCCACGTCTCGACTGCAACAAAAATATCTGGATTTATAATTTCTATTGTGGACCTAAATGCGTCTAATTTGTTGCAAATGCTTCTACAGTTCACCAATGTTATTTTAAGATTTGTACAGGCCAGTGCCAACATAGTGTCTTTCACCCTGCTCCCTACATCTACCCCTGTATCTGTCCCATCCAACCTCAGCAGTCACTTCCTGTCTCGATCAATCATTTTGTTTGCCACTCTTCCCATAAGTTCACCAATCTTCTTAGTCCCCTCACTGTTCAGATGCACTCCATCACGGTGTAAATCTTGGCTTGTGATCCAACATCCGGTCTC
>OZ023338.1:3324366-3419366 GCA_964007535.1 Brachyptera risi | reverse complement strand
TATATAATAGGGATCCACCGGTTTCAGACATTCAGAGAGATGACTATGTATTGAGGGCTGTCCGCATAGCGAGATACCAAGATGGTACAGCGTAATATAGTCAATACAATATAGTCAATACAATATAGTACAATGGTTATTTACAAAAGTGATAAAAAATTGAATACAGAGAAATCCTGAAATATTATAAAACTAACTTAATTTAGGGTAGATAACAAAAGTATGAAAAAAATATGAAAATGGAACAAGGTAATAGAAAAAGAAGGTAAATACTGTTCGATCCCATATTACCAATAGTAAAAATGTGTTGATTGAGCTAATTTATTAATTAAGGTACGAAAATAGCATTGGTAACCAAGGGTAATAACAAGATGATCCACTAATCATCACTTAATCAACACATTTATTATTCGTAAAACGGGACCTTAGTTGAACAGACTGCAATGAATTAATCTTATGATTTATAGATTTTAAAAGGTTGAATTGCATCATTTTCTATCATTTTACTAGATAGATTATATATATATTTATATATATATATATATATATATATATATATATATATATATATATATATATATATATATATATATATATATATATATATATATATATAAATATATATATTGTTATGGATAATATACAGCTATAACATATAACACCTAGGTTATGCAGAGTATATATATATATATATATATATGATTTGATATTATATATATATATATATATATATATATATATATATATATATATATATATATATTGTTATAGATAATATACAGCTATAACATATAACACCTAGGTTATGCGGTGTATATATATATGGTTTGATATTATATATATATATATATATATATATATATATATATATTTTTTTTTTTTTTCAGATATTTATTGTAACTTGAAATATGTGTTGATACTTGATAGGGCATGCTATCAACTGCCTCTCAAACAACTAGTCAGCTAGACACTATGTCTTAAATGAAACTGATGTAATTGTTGACATATTTTTTCGATACACCTGAGACATGTCGTTGACGTCAAAATAGTAAAAACATAAATTAGGGCCCAATCTGTACCCTTATTCGGTGATTAACCGAAAGAGTGTGTTTTGAATGCAACTGGAATATGAATTTTTGTCTCTTGTCCATCTTGTGTACATAGATTGTATGTAAAATCAGACTTCAAAGATGAAAATTCGTCTGGTTTTGATTTAGCATTGACATAAATTGTCCATAAGAGATGGTGCCACAATACCTTTGTATTAAAATAGTTTTAAGGTCTAACCTCCATTACCTCATGGTCATGAAAAAATTATGATTTTTTGTCAGTTGATTCGTTTTGATGTGCTCGATAATAATATCCAAACAAATGATAAGCTAACCGGGATAAATTTTGAGTTATATCACTTCAAATACTGGATGTTTCCCTATCATTCAACACGCAACCTTCAAATTTCATGCGTTTTAATCATTCAACAAATCATTAAAATATACTTAAAGTAAATACATTCAATCAAAAAACTTGTTTTATTGTAGATAAAGATGTTATGAATATAATTATGCGAAAATAAATACACGTACCCGTACTCGTTTATAAATCACACTCATTTTAAGAGGAAAAATAGTTGATTTTACACCAAAATGAAGTCAAAATAGCAACTTAATATTTCTTTCAAGCGCTGTAACATCGGCAAAAAAAATATGACAGTGTTTCTGATGTTATTTCAATTCAATAATACACATGTTCCATGAAGCTTTACTCAAATTTCCCCAATGTAGAATTAATTTCAAAATTACTTTTTGACTCTGCTGACCAAACGGCTATTAGACTTTAAATGAACATACACATAGCTATAGAACTAGAACTAGGGAAAATATAAATATTATAAGAACAGTGTATAAAGAACAAGATAACTCAATTTGTGTTGAAGGTATGAGAATTTATAATAGATTACCTGATGATGTGAAGAATTTAAGTAAAATACTTAGTTTCCGACGAGAATGTTGTAAGCTAATCAAAGAGAAAAAGATCATGCCCAAGGAATATGAGAAAAATAATCTCAATTTTTGGGATAAATGTACTTATTAGCAGTATATGTGTGAATATGTGCAACTATAATATAGGCCTAAGTAACTGCTAATTGTAATTGCATCAGTACTGTATTTTCTTTTTATTTCGAGAATTTTGTGTACTGTGGATTTAATTATGTAAATAGCTTACTGCTAATAAAGATATATATTACATTTGTATCTTTGAGATGAAAAAAAAAATCATGACTCTAACTGTGTATGCATTACCTGTGAGCCTCGGTATTGAAGTTCATGTGATATTAAAGAAATTTACATGAAAATCTGCAATGTGTACGTCTTTTTATTTGTCCCGTTTAGGGTAAGATCCTGATTCCGTTTCCCTCACATTATAATCAAACACTTATTCAAAGAACTTTTAATTTGAGTAATTATGAAAATGCAAGAATTAGGCTGTAAGTAAAAATGGATGAAATAAATGAGCGGTGATGATAAATTAACCGTATAGTTCCATGAGAGATCATGCATTAGAAAGAGACAGAGATATTTCTATTATTGTCCACAAGAGCTTACAGCTAACTTCCTCAGTATGATGTTGGCCTGATAACGAAAAATATTTCTAGAGTTTCATGCAATATCATGCAATATCATGCAAGTCAAAGAGCTTATTGAGTCAAAGAGCTTATTAGCTATAGAGCAAGTGCTCATGAGCTAACTTCCTACTACATGATGTTTGCCGCGTACCCGAGTTCGATTCTTGTTCAATTTATACATTACTGTGCGGGCACACAACTGACCTCCCACACCATTATGTTTGCCGTGCACCCCAGGGACATTTTGTGTGAATTTACTGGTCTCAATTGAACAAAAATTCAACTAGAGAGTACACGGCAAACATCATGTAGTAGGAAGTTAGCTCATGAGCACTTGCTCTATAGCTAATAAGCTCTTTGACTTAAAAGCTCTTTGACTTGCATGATAAACTCCATGCAACAACGGCTTCTAAACTCTAGATAAATCCTTTTCTTCATCAGGCAATCATCTTATAGTAGGAAGTTAGCTCAAAACCCCTTGCTCCTTGCAGACAAGCTGTAAATTCATTTAATTATCGAATTTAGATACGCGGCAAACATCATGTTGTGGGAAGTTAGCTCATGAGCACTTGCTCTATAGCTGATAAGGTCTTTGACTTGATAAGCTCTTTGACTTACATGATAAACTCCATGCAACAACGGCTTCTAAACTCTAGATAAATCCTTTTCTTCATCAGGCAATCATCTTATGGTAGGAAGTTAGCTCAAAACCCCTTGCTCCTTGCATACAAGCTGTAAATTCATTTAATTATCGAATTTAGGTACACGGCAAACATCATGTTGTAGGAAGTTAGCTCATGAGCACTTGCTCTATAGCTGATAAGGTCTTTGACTTGATAAGCTCTTTGACTTGCATGATAAACTACATGCAACAACGGCTTCTAAGCTCTAGAGAAATCCTTTTCTTCATCAGGCAATCATCTTATAGTAGGAAGTTAGCTCAAAACCCCTTGCTCCTTGCAGACAAGCTGTAAATTCATTTAATTATCGAATTTAGGTACGCGGCAAACATCATGTTGTAGGAAGTTAGCTCATGAGCACTTGCTCTATAGCTGATAAGGTCTTTGACTTGATAAGCTCTTTGACTTACATGATAAACTCCATGCAACAACGGCTTCTAAACTCTAGAGAAATCTTTTCCATCATCAGGCAATCATCTTATAGTAGGAAGTTAGCTCAAAACTCCTTGCTCCTTGCAGGCAAGCTGTCAATTCATTAAATTATCGAATTTAGGTACGCGGCAAACATCATGTAGTAGGAAGTTAGCTCATGAGCACTTGCTCTATAGCTGATAAGGTCTTTGACTTGATAAGCTCTTTGACTTGCATGATAAACTACATGCAACAACGGCTTCTAAGCTCTAGAGAAATCCTTTTCTTCATCAGGCAATCATCTTATAGTAGGAAGTTAGCTCAAAACCCCTTGCTCCTTGCAGACAAGCTGTAAATTCATTAAATTATCGAATTTAGGTACGCGGCAAACATCATGTAGTAGGAAGTTAGCTCATGAGCACTTGCTCTATAGCTGATAAGGTCTTTGACTTGATAAGCTCTTTGACTTGCATGATAAACTCCATGCAACAACGGCTTCAATAAACTTTAGAGAAATCCTCTTCTTCATCAGGCAAACATCTTATAATAGGAAGTTAGCTCATGAGCACTTGCTCTATAGCTGATAAGGTCTTTGACTTGATAAGCTCTTTGACTTGCATGATGAACTCCATGCAACAACGGCTTCAATAAACTCTGGAGAAATCCTTTTCTTCACTAGGCAAACATCATGAAGTAGGAAGTTAGCTCATGAGCACTTGGTCTATAGCTGATAAGGTCTTTGTCTTGATAAGCTCTTTGACTTGCATGTTGAACTACATGCAACAATGGCTTCAATAAACTCTGGAGAAATCCTTTTCTTCATCAGGCAAACATCATGAAGTAGGAAGTTAGCTCATGAGCACTTGCTCTATAGCTGATAAGGTCTTTGACTTGATAAGCTCTTTGACTTGCATGATGAACTCCATGCAACAACGGCTTCAATAAACTCTGGAGAAATCCTTTTCTTCATCAGGCAAACATCTTATAGTAGGAAGTTAGCTCATGAGCACTTGGTCTATAGCTGATAAGGTCTTTGTCTTGATAAGCTATTTGACTTGCATGTTGAACTACATGCAACAACGGCTTCAATAAACTCTGGAGAAATCCTTTTCTTCATCAGGCAAACATCATGAAGTAGGAAGTTAGCTCATGAGCACTTGCTCTATAGCTGATAAGGTCTTTGACTTGATAAGCTCTTTGACTTGCATGATGAACTCCATGCAACAACGGCTTCAATAAACTCTGGAGAAATCCTTTTCTTCATCAGGCAAACATCATGAAGTAGGAAGTTAGCTCATGAGCACTTGGTCTATAGCTGATAAGGTCTTTGACTTGTTAAGCTCTTTGACCTGCATGATGAACTACATGCAACAACGGCTTCAATAAACTTTAGGGAAGTCCTTTTCTTCATCAGGCAAACATCTTATAGTAGGAAGTTAGCTTAAAACCCCTTGCTTCTTGCAGACAAGCTGTAAATTCATTGAATTATCGAATTTAGGTACGCGGCAAACATCATGAAGTAGGAAGTTAGCTCATGAGCACTTGCTCTATAGCTGATAAGGTATTTGACTTGATAAGCTCTTTGACTTGCATGATGAACTACATGCAAGAACGGCTTCAATAAACTCTAGAGAAATCCTTTTCTTCATCAGGCAAACATCTTATAGTAGGAAGTTAGCTGTAAGCCCCTTGCTTCTTGCAGCTAAGCTGTAAATTGAACAAGAATCGAACTTGGGTACGCGGCAAACATCATGTAGTAGGAAGTTAGCTAATGAGCACTTGCTCTATAGCTGATAAGGTCTTTGACTTGATAAGCTCTTTGACTTGCATGATAAACTCCATGCAACAACGGCTTCTAAGCTCTAGAGAAATCCTTTTCTTCATCAGGCAAACATCTTATAGTAGGAAGTTAGCTCATGAGCACGTGCTCTATAGCTGATAAGGTCTTTGACTTGATAAGCTCTTTGACTTGCATGATAAACTCCATGCAACAACGGCTTTTAAGCTCTAGAGAAATCCTTTTCTTCATCAGGCAATCATCTTATAGTAGGAAGTTAGCTCAAAACCCCTTGCTCCTTGCAGATAAGCTGTAAATTCATTAAATTATCGAATTTAGGTACGCGGCAAACATCATGTAGTAGGAAGTTAGCTTATGTGCACTTGCTCTATAGCTGATAAGGTCTTTGACTTGATAAGCTCTTTGACTTGCATGATAAACTCCATGCAACAACGGCTTCAATAAACTTTAGAGAAATCCTCTTCTTCATCAGGCAAACATCTCATAGTAAGAAGTTAGCTTAAAACCCCTTGCTCCTTGCAAGTAAGCTGTAAATTGAACAAGAATCGAATTTAGGTACGCGGCAAACATCATGTAGTAGGAAGTTAGCTCATGTGCACTTGCTCTATAGCTGATAAGGTCTTTGACTTGATAAGCTCTTTGACTTGCATGATAAACTACATGCAACAACGGCTTCAATAAACTCTAGAGAAATTCTTTTCCTCATCAGGCAATCATCTTATAGTAGGAAGTTAGCTCATGAGCACTTGCTCTATATAGCTGATAAGGTCTCTGACTTGATAAGCTCTTTGACTAGCATGATAAACTACATGCAACAACGGCTTCTAAGCTCTAGAGAAAACCTTTTCTTCATCAGGCAAACATCTTATAGTAGGAAGTTAGCTTAAAACCCCTTGCTTCTTGCAGATAAGCTGTAAATTGAACAAGAATTGAATTTAGGTACGCGGCAAACATCATGTTGTAGGAAGTTAGCTCATGAGCACTTGCTCTATAGCTGATAAGCTCTTTGACTTGATAAGCTCTTTGACTTGCATGATAAACTCCATGCAACAACGGCTTTTAAGCTCTAGAGAAATCCTTTTCTTCATCAGGCAAACATCTTATAGTAGGAAGTTAGCTTAAAACCCCTTGCTCCTTGCAGACAAGCTGTAAATTCATTAAATTATCGAATTTAGGTACGCGGCAAACATCATGTAGTAGGAAGTTAGCTCATGAGCACTTGCTCTACAGCTGATAAGCTCTTTGACTTGATAAGCTCTTTGACTTGCATGATAAACTACATGCAACAACGGCTTCTAAGCTCTAGAGAAATCCTTTTCCTCATCAGGCAAACATCTTATAGTAGGAAGTTAGCTTAAAACCCCTTGCTCCTTGCAGACAAGCTGTAAATTCATTAAATTATCGAATTTAGGTACGCGGCAAACATCATGTAGTAGGAAGTTAGCTCATGAGCACTTGCTCTACAGCTGATAAGCTCTTTGACTTGATAAGCTCTTTGACTTGCATGATAAACTACATGCAACAACGGCTTCTAAGCTCTAGAGAAATCCTTTTCCTCATCAGGCAATCATCTTATAGTAGGAAGTTAGCTTAAAACCCCTTGCTTCTTGCAGATAAGCTGTAAATTGAACAAGAATCGAATTTAGGTACACGGCAAACATCATGTTGTAGGAAGTTAGCTCATGAGCACTTGCTCTACAGCTGATAAGCTCTTTGACTTGATAAGCTCTTTGACTTGCATGATGAACTACATGCAACAACGGCTTTCAAAGTCTAGAAATCCTTTTCTTCATCAGGCCAACATCATACTGAGGAAGTTAGCTGTAAGCTCTTGTAGACAATAATAGGAATATCTCTGTATTTTTCTAATGCATGATCTCTCATGGAACTATACGGGTAATTCACTATCACCGCTCATTTATTTCATCCATTTTATATTAACTGCTATTTTCACGATCTATGTCTAGCCTAATTCATGCTTTTTTCATCATCACTCAAATTGGTAGTCATGTGGAAGTGGAATCAGGATGATACAATGAATGGTTCGAGTTTAAGAATGTACATATTACAAATTTGTATTTCAATTTCCATAATATCACATGTTTTTTAAACCTATACACTGTACAAAACTACACAGTACAATACATTGTTGAAATAATAATCTCTTCTTTTTCATCTAAAAGACATAAATTTATGATTTATACCAACGATAAATTCAAACCCAGATGAATGTTCATATCCAATGACTGATTTAACCTACAATTTTATGTCCGAGAAACAAAATTCTTCCTCCTACTGGAATAGAATAGAATGTCTTTATTTATCATGTACATACAAACGTCATACAATCAAAAAGGGCGAGGTTCGATCACATGACCGTTATTCCACCTAACCTTTATAATTATTTGATAATACGAAAGACATGAAAATAAATAATTATTCATTAGGATATGATGTAGGATTAACGTAACGTATTAGTGTAAAAAATTATCGTAAACTACATGCTAAGATACAAATAGCTTATAGAGATTGAATTGTGACAATTAAGTTAGTAGTAAGAACATAGTTATGTACATGAACACTAATTTTAACAATAAAATAATCATGGAGGGATGCTGATATTTCTAACAATAATACAGGAAACAATGTATTAAATCTATTAGTATAAATAACTGCACTCAAAACGACCCCTTTTGGTAAATTAGGGCACTAATTGGACCCTGATTACTGTTTTCACTATTTTGAGATGTCTGAAGAGGAACAAAGAAATATGACAATTTTACATCAGTTTTATCAACACAAATTGACACATTCAAGGTTGAAAATTACAATAAATATCCAACAATATATATGTATAAACATCAACAATATATATATATATGCACCAATATACATACTACAAGCATAGATACAATACAATACACAATATGCAATAAATATGGTGTATACCAATATATCATCTTCAAATCTTCTATCTTTTCATATCTTATTTTCATATCTTATTATATAAATATATATTTTCAAAACTCGACTCCGGAATTTTTTGATAGACAAATGTTATTATAAAATTAGTGATTACATCAACGCATGATAGAATGTGTGTACCATGTGTAGGCCTATAGCTTTTTATTTTATTTCATATTTTTCACTCCTTTTTTATATATTTGACTTGGTAGATGTTGGGTACAGTATTTATAAAAAATAACATCTACCATAATTTCCTGTATCTTTTCATTTTGACATGTATTTTGACTAGCCTTATTGGGGCACCTAATTGGTATATTTAAATTTGTATGATTATTATTTATGTATAATTCTGACAATAACTCATAGTAATGCGTTAATCCGATGGTTAATAGAAGTATTATTATCATTATTATTATTATTATCATTTCCATATGTTTCCCAACAAGAAATTTTGCTATTGTTTCATAATAAAATCATCATAATATATATTCTCTACTTCTCTCAATATATTCTCTCAATATATATTCTCTCGATTTTGTATGTCAAATGGAAATTTATATATATATTAAAATTATACTAATGAGTAGAATGAAAAAAAAACTCATATATGTATTGTTAATTGGCACATTATAATATCATTGAAACTCGTATGATTCACAAAACTAAACACGCCATCACTATACCTGTAATTATTTAGTATCAGTTATGTTTTTCATGTGTTATAATTATAATGCAAACCACAGATAAGCCTGTTTACAGGCTTTGTGGAA
Source organism: Brachyptera risi (assembly GCA_964007535.1). Lineage (NCBI taxonomy): Eukaryota > Metazoa > Arthropoda > Insecta > Plecoptera > Taeniopterygidae > Brachyptera > Brachyptera risi. The sequence goes on along the minus strand of OZ023338.1, from coordinate 3,410,117 downwards.
TATTGTGAACTTTTCTGTATAATCTTCAATTGACAAATAAGAAATCTTTAAAAAAAAAATTATTATTATTATTATTATCATTATAACTTTGAACATACAAAAAATATCCAGTGTAAAAATTGAAATAAAAAAATGGATTTGCAAAGTTGTATCTTATAGTAAGTTATCATCTTAAAATTTAAACAATCAAATGCTAATATTATAACAATATCTTTTATGACAAGATTAATATGTTTTATTTATTATCAAAAGAGAAGTGAAGAAGTATTTTATTTGTTTTTGTAATATTAAGGCCCGGTATTACCACGGCCAGTTAGTATTCATCTGAGAGTTGGTGAAAACAAATAGCATAGGTAACCATGGTGATAACAAGTTTGAACTGTCAGATAAAGGCTAACTGGACTTGGTAATACCGGGACTAAGGCCGGGTATTACCACGGCCAGTTAGTATTTATCTGAGAGTTGGTGAAAACAAATAGCATAGGTAACCATGGTGATAACAAGTTTGAACTGTCAGATAAAGGCTAACTGGACTTGGTAATACCGGGACTAAGGCCGGGTATTACCACGGCCAGTTAGTATTCATCTGAGAGTTGGTGAAAACAAATAGCATAGGTAACCATGGTGATAACAAGTTTGAACTGTCAGATAAAGGCTAACTGGACTTGGTAATACCGGGACTAAGGCCGGGTATTACCACGGCCAGTTAGTATTTATCTGAGAGTTGGTGAAAACAAATAGCATAGGTAACCATGGTGATAACAAGTTTGAACTGTCAGATAAAGGCTAACTGGACTTGGTAATACCGGGACTAAGGCCGGGTATTACCACGGCCAGTTAGTATTTATCTGAGAGTTGGTGAAAACAAATAGCATAGGTAACCATGGTGATAACAAGTTTGAACTGTCAGATAAAGGCTAACTGGACTTGGTAATACTGGGCCTAAGTCAACTAGCTGCTATCCAGACATTTCTTGTGATGTGTATTTTTGTATGACAACATAATTAGTAGACCCACAGACAAGTCTGTTATGACTTTGTGGGTCTACGATATTTGTAAATAACTCATATTTTGTGTTATAAAAAATCTTCTCAAAGAGAAAACAAAATTATTATTATATATACGAAATATCTAGTCTGTTTCCAAAAATGTATTACAAAACGTAATTTACCTGATTTGATTTTGCCATTTCCTTGCTACTTATTTTTAAGATATCCAAATTTTGTATATAACATTACTTACAACTTGAGCATAATATTTTTTACACGAACCCTGCACTTGATTATTATAATATATACTTTTTTTAATAACATCGAAACTTGATACAAAATCATTGTTCCCCAATTAAGGCTATGGATGAAAGATAGGATCGTTTGGACGGGGCACCACAAGGGCGATCTTACCACCCCATTTTGATTATTTAAAACTAATGAACTTCAACACCAGGACTGCGCTGTCTGTGACCATAATTTTTCGCCGTAGATAAAAGTCTTTCAGTATAAACACACGAATGTTGATATCTTCCACTTTGAACCAAGTCTCTTGGGCAATGATTACTTCTTTCCATTAACAGCAGATGTAAAATTCATCATTATACACAATCGACAAATTAAATTAGTGATAGGCCTATAATGTTAAAATAAAAAATCTTTAAAAAAAAATTATTATTATTATTATCATCATTATAACTTTGAACATACAAAAAATATCCAGTGTAAAAATTGAAATAAAAAAATGGATTTGCAAAGTTGTATCTTATAGTAAGTTATCATCTTAAAATTTAAACAATCAAATGCTAATATTATAACAATATCTTTTATGACAAGATTAATATGTTTTATTTATTATCAAAAGAGAAGTGAAGAAGTATTTTATTTGTTTTTGTAATATTAAGTCAACTAGCTGCTATCCAGACATTTCTTGTGATGTGTATTCATGTATGACAACATAATTAGTAGACCCACAGACAAGTCTGTTATGACTTTGTGGGTCTACGATATTTGTAAATAACTCATATTTTGTGTTATAAAAAATCTTCTCAAAGAGAAAACAAAATTATTATTATATATACGAAATATCTAGTCTGTTTCCAAAAATGTATTACAAAACGTAATTTACCTGATTTGATTTTGCCATTTCCTTGCTACTTATTTTTAAGATATCCAAATTTTGTATATAACATTACTTACAACTTGAGCATAATATTTTTTACACGAACCCTGCACTTGATTATTATAATATATACTTTTTTTAATAACATCGAAACTTGATACAAAATCATTGTTCCCCAGTTAAGACTATGGATGAAAGATAGGATCGTTTGGACGGGGCACCACAAGGGCGATCTTACCACCCCATTTTGATTATTTAAAACTAATGAACTTCAACACCAGGACTGCGCTGTCTGTGACCATAATTTTTCGCCGTAGATAAAAGTCTTTCAGTATAAACACACGAATGTTGATATCTTCCACTTTGAACTAAGTCTCTTGGGCAATGATTACTTCTTTCCATTAACAGCAGATGTAAAATTCATCATTATACACAATCGACAAATTAAATTAGTGATTTATCGTCTGTCCGCTAGGCGGAGATAGAGCAGACCTTGACAAATTATTAATGGCAAATAAGATGGCAGTGATGTAATGGTTTGGATCTCAAGGTGTATATATATAATAACCAATCCAAAGATAAGTCGATATGTTCCAGCTCATCCATCAACACGGAAACACATAACGCGTTTGCCTAGTATATTCAGTGTTTACCAGTATACAGAAATATTATAGTTATTACATATCAGCATACAAAATTTAGTATGTTTAGAAGAACGAGGTTTGATTTTTGCCGAGGTCAAACATCCTGGCAGAGGTATTTTGTGGTTATTTCTGTCGTTTAGGTTATTACAGTATTTTGGTTCCTTGGCCATGACAGCTTCAATTATACTATACGAAAACATTTCATAAAAAATTCCTTCGTCTCATTCATCATTCGCCGACGCCAATAGATCGTAGTCATCAGTACAGTGTGTCATTGAACTCAATATAAATTAATAATTAATATACACAAATGTGTACCAGTATTTAAGTTGGTTTTTTTGGTGAGAACTACAAATATTGAATATTAAATATTGAATATTGAATATTGAATATTGAATATTGAACGTGAGAAACATATCATTTACTTATCTATTTTATTTTATATTGGGTTCAACGACGCACTGTACTGATGACTACGATCTATTGGCGTCGGTGAATGATGTATGAGATGGTGGGATGATGATTTTCTTAACTCCGGTGAGTGACCATGAACTTATAGAAATAATGAGCAATCTCAAACCTAAATCTACTCAAGATATATATGGCCTAACAATGAAGTTGATTAAAAGCACGAGTAAAGCTATTCTTTCACCAATAAAAGCAATCTGTAATGCATCAATGCAAACAGGTGTTTTTCCTGATATGTTCAAGAAAGCCAAAGTTATTCCCGCTTACAAGAAAGGAGATAAAAACGACGTTGCGAACTACAGGCCCATCTCTATACTCCCAGCGTTCTCAAAAATACTGGAACGTGTAATGCTGAACCGTGTTACTGAGTTTTTATCAAACAATAACTTCTTCTCAGAATCTCAGTTTGGGTTTCGCAAGGGTCGGTCAACAATCGAGGCAATAAATCACCTGATTCATGAGATCCTCAACGCACGCGATGGAGGACAATTAGTCTTGGGACTTTCGTGTGACCTCTCCAAGGCATTCGACTGTGTTGACCATCCTCTACTAGTTTATAAGCTCAACAAATGTGGGATAAGAGGACTTGCAAATTCCTGGATGAATTCTTATATTACGGAGCGCTCACAGCTAGTGGAATTGACGAATAATGAAGGTGTTATCAAATCACAGTGGGCACCTATAAACGCTGGAGTACCCCAAGGGTCAATACTAGGACCTTTACTATTTTTAATTTATGTCAACGACCTGTCTACTTATATGAGGGGAACTACCTTGATCACATTCGCGGACGACACTAATGCTCTTGTGTATGGTAGAAGCGTACAAGAGCTCAAGATTCAAGCGGAAGAGGTCCTATGCAAGCTGCACCACTGGTTTTCTTCAAACAATCTGCTTTTGAATACTGACAAAACGAACGTCCTACAAATAAAGTCGAAAAGAACTAACGAATCACTCACTCTTCATGATCGCTCTTCCAGCTCAATAATCACCACCGTCACCGACGCAAAGTTCCTGGGTATAGTAATCGACGAAAATCTAAGATGGGATACTCACGTGAATAACGTAGCCATAAGGCTACATACAGCTATAAACGCTCTTTTTAAACTCCGTGACATAGTCAGTAAGAATAAACTTAAACTAGTTTATCACGCGTACTTCCACTCAATTGCCACTTACGGAGTGTCAATATGGGGTCACTCTGAGAGCGGAATGAACAGGATATTTATTCTACAAAAATATGCAATAAGAACTCTAGTCCGATCTCGCAGAAATAGACATTGCAGACAATCATTCATAAAAGAAGAAATTCTAACAATTCCAAGCGTATTCATCCTAGAGACATTGCTATTTATTTTTAAACATAAGTCACAACTCACTATGAATGCAGATAATCATCAACACCTAACAAGAAATCGAAACAAGTTGGTGATACCAGCGCATAACATAAGAGCTTACGAGAAAAGCGTATTTTATTTAGGAATAAAACTGTATAATCATCTGCCAGAGGAAATAATGACAACAAATAATATAAATGTCTTCAAAACAGTCATTAAGAGATATTTACTTGAAAAAGCGATGTACTCAGTAGATGAGTTCTTCAACTCGAATATTGTCTTCTAATCTACTGGTATCGAGTAAAATTGTATCTGACTCATCATTTTATTGTATCTGACTCGAATTATTTTTATACTTCTATTTGATATTTTTATATTTCAATTTTAAATTACGTTAATTTTTATCATTGTAACGGCCTTAATTAATTCAACTATCACCATTAGGCCTTTTTTAATTGTATCTAATTATGTCTCTAACTGACATTAGTCACTTTATTTTATATTATATCTGACGAGTCCAACATCCTGTTAAGTGTATAATATATATTTCACTTATGTATTGTGATTTCTACGGACAAATAAACTATTGAATTGAATTGATATAAAAGTTTATTTTACTAGGTGTTTATGGATGGTGGGAAGGAGTTGGTTGTAGCCTGTAGTTAAGGAACCATCCCAGTATAGACCTGAACGACAGAGGAAAACCCCGAAAAAAAAACTGTCAGGATGGTCGACCATGGCGGGAATCGAACCCCGGTCTCCACAATTAAGCATACTACACATTAAACACACAGATGTTGTTCATACCTGGCAAATGGTAAGAGTGTCAAGTTCATCTCTAATTTTTTTAAATTTTATATTGGGTTTAATGACACACTGTACTGATTACTTTGATCTATTGGCGTCGGTGAATGATATATGAGATGGTGGGATGATGAGATGGAAGGTTAATTTACTAGGAAAACGCGAAATATGCGCTGTAAGATGAGCGAGAAATCTGAATAACGTATAATAAGAGTCCTACATTTGCTACTTTGTCGACTCTGGTATTCTACACACCTTGACGAATATAAAGAGAAGTTCATTCTTGGGCAAATATCGAATCTAGAAAACAGTGTGTTTTGGTAACCCAATTCAATCATTTCCATATATTTGATGAATTAAATACTTATTTGAATTATTTTCTTCGAAACGGCTGGTTCGAATTGCTTACAAATGGTGGTTATGTGTATCATTTATATTTAAACACTCGAAGAAAATTTTATTTTTCTCGGAGAAATTTCATTTTTTCAAATTTTCTTACCCAGCCCAATCTTATGGAGGTTTTAAAAACTTTGACATGATATTTCTCAAAATCTATCCAATCGATTCATTCTAAAAACTAAACAGTTCTAAGTTGTAAAAGTTGGCCCGTACAATAAAGTTTCATGTAGATCAGTCGAACCCTGTGACCTGTGCAGTGCTTACACAAACAAATTAAAAAAAAAAAAAAAAAACACAGACAAAGTTGTATAAAAGTGGGATGGAGTCTTCGCTACGCTCATCTAATTAGGTGTTTGTGGATAGTGGGAAGGAGTCGGTCGTGGCCTGTTGTTAAGGAACCATCCCAGTATCGACCTGAACGACAGAGGAAAACCACGAAAAACCCCTGTCAGGATGGCACCAAAGTACTACTTTTCAAATTCGAAATGTTACAAAAATAAAAAATAGAAGCTATATTTACATGTCTCTAATTTGATTGACAAGTTATTTTATAACTAAAAACTTGTAAATATAGCTTCTACGTATTTTTTATTTTTGTAACATTTAGAATTTGAAAAGTAGCACTTTGGTGCATCTATTATTTTGGAACATTGTGTTTTGTAGCGCAACAACGTTCTGTAGCATAACAACAGTACAGTTGAAACACTGAGAGAATAGGATTCCTACCGTGGCGCATCCTGGTATCACTTTGGTGCATTGAATAATTTTCAACATGACGACACTAAAATCAGCTGAGCATGCTACACACCAATAGCGGCTCTTCTGATTTTTTGAATCTAATATACATGGCTATATATAGATATAGCCGTTAATATATGATAATATATAGATATAGCCGTATATAGATAATATATAGGCCCAGATATGTTAATACACAATTAACATTGTTTTTAGCGGATTCACATAGACACATTGCTTGTTCCCGAACCTGTATGGTTAACAGAACCACCAACCATCTTACAGAAAAACGATGAAACACAAATAAAACATACCCGTATTTTCGAAGTTCCTTTCGCTCAAGTGCACAGGATACATTTTGATATTGCAAATATATTCATTTTTATTCATTATGATTATTAAAAACAACCATTAACGAGTGAATTTGTGAAATATCTCATTTTTCTATATCGATGCAGTTTTCTTGTGGTGGCTGCACGAATCCTATTCTCTCAGTATTTCAACAGTATGGTAACGGTAAAATTATTATATAACGTACAATAGGCATCATTCAAGTGGAACATTCAAATTGATAGTTGTAGGAAAATGGTGTCCACCCCAGGTTAAACCTACGCCACATCTGCCGCCTGCATTTGCAGATGCACTTTGGTTCTTGAAATTCCCTGACTGACTCCACCAGTTTACTTCCTAATTGATATATTCTGCAGAAAATAGCGTCTATAATGTTTTTATTTCGAATATAGCGTCTATATCGCCGATACGTTGAAACATAGCGGATTCAGATGTTTGTACCGCTTTGTTTTTCCTTTTCAAAAACATGATCAAACAACATCAAATGTGTAGAAACATGAAGAAATGTGAGAAAAATATGCTTCAAAGCACTTTCAGATTTTGTCGCTTTCATAGCAATTGCTATTTTTACATGTCTCTAATTATAACAAATTATTAGTGTTGCCAGTCACTATATCAGTGATGTAGTGGTCAGTGATATTCTATATATCCATCGAATTCAATGATCACTCAAAAGTCTTCTCGTAGTTTGATCAGTGCGGTATAAAATTTGGAAAATAATTCTACGTTTGTGAAGAAATTCTCAAATGAATTATTCAACAACCCAAAAGATCAAATGATTATTATGGTCCTCTTATTTCTACTGTTTCCCTGATACAAACTACGGCAGTTTTGCTCTTATTTATATTTATACTGAGTTCTCTAATGAATGAATGAATATTAGGGTTTAAAGGCGCATCGACAGCGAGGTCATTTAGCGCCTGGGTTCTCTAATGATGCACTGTGATAATAAAACTGAGATATATTGGCGTCGAAAGAATGATTAGCGAACAAACAGAAAATGGTCCATAAATTTTGGTTCAAGCTTTTTGGTTAAAGGTTTTCCTACAAAATTTAATTTTGAATTTTTTTTTCAAACATTAAAATTGATTAAAATTTAAATTTAAAAAAATTGACTAAAATTTAAAATTTGATTTAAAATTGATTTTTTGTATTTGAAAGATCTGATTTTCTACTATTGGAAGAATATTATTATTATTTATATTATATTAATATATTATTATTATTTATATTTATATTATATATTATTTTTTTTTTTTACTATATTTTACTTATCTTTCACAAATCAAACTCGAAAAAATAAAATGTATATTAATGATGGTTGAAGTGTAAATCCAATACGAAAGAAAGAATATGAACAAACCCTAAAGTACAAAATATCTTCGTAAAAGTAGCGCTGTTGTTTGAATCGCTGTGGCGTCGATGTTGCTCTCGTGTGCGCCACCAAGTCGTCTGGCGTCCATGGCGTTGGGCGGCGCAGAAGTAGAACGTCGTCAAGTAGCGGCGCAGTATTTCCCCCGGGCGGCGCAGAAGTAGAACGTCGTCAAGTAGCGGCGCAGTATTTCCCCCCGGCGGCGCAGATGAGTCTACAAACATGAAACAAACTTATTAGCTACGTATTGTCAACGTTTTATTTATTTACAACGGGTTCTAATCAGCGTTGTTCGTCGCTATAAAAACATATGACTATCCATTATTATTTACATCACATCGATAATTTATTGTAATATGTCGATATTTATATGCGGAGAATGGAAAAGGCGAGAATACCGAGAGCAATGTTTGAGATTGCAGAACACAATGGAGCTAAGAGAAGAGTTGGAAGACCAAGAGAAAGGTGGCAAGAGGGAGTCAAGTTCGGGGTAGTCAACCGAGGAGAAAAATGGGAAGAAGTGGAAGACGAGAGATGGTGGGAGAATAGAGAACGATGGAGGGAACTCGTAGGAAGAGGAGAAGAAATAGAGGATAGGCCTAGCAGTAGTGAAGAAGAGGAGGAATAAGTCGGAACTGGCAGGAACCGATTGATATGAGAAGTCTGCCCTAGAAAAACTGGTGGAAACACCCCCTGGCTCAATTTAATTGGTTATCTGTAGAGACTTGTAAAAATAGCAATTGCTATGAAAGCGATGAAATTTAAAAGTGCCTTTTTGAATGTTTTTCTGATATTTCTTCATGTTACACTATGTTTGATGTTGTTCTATCATGTTTTTGAAAAGGCGACAAAGCGCTACAAACGTCTGAATCCGCTACGTTTCAATGTACTGGCGATATAGACGCTATGTTCGGAATAGAAGCATTATAGATGCTATTTTTCCCCAAATTTTTTCAATTGAGGTGTAAACGAGTAAAGTAAGTTGGGGAATTCGGAAAAAAGTGCAGTTGCAGATACAGGCGGCAGACGAGGCGTTGGTTTGACTGCCTTGTGAACTATTTTTTTTTAAATATCAATTGGAGTGCTTCTCTTGTGTGCCTATTGTGCGTTATTGATGAGCGTAGCGAAGTCTCCATCCCACTCTTATAGGGCTTTGTCTGTGTTTTTTTTTTTTTTGTTTGTTTGTAAGCACTCCACAGGTCGCAAGGGTTGACTGATCAACATGAAACTTTTTTTGTACACGCAAACTCATCCAACTTAGAACTGTATAGTTTTTGGGATGAATCGGTCGGACCGATTTTGAGAATCATCATCTCAAAGTTTCTAAAAACCCCATAAGATTTGGCTGGGCAGAAAATGTTGAAAAATAAAATCTCTCCAAATTTAATGAAATTCTCTCTAAATGTGTATACATGGATTTTACACATTATTACGATTTTTTAAGCAATTCTGATCAGTCGTTTTGAAGAAAAAAAATAAAATGACTGATAATATTCATGAAATATTTCATAAAAATTGTGACAGAATTAAGTTGTCGAGATTCACTGCTTTCTAGATTCAAGAGTTGACCAACAATGAAGTATTTTTTATATGCGTCAAGGTGTGTAGAACACCAGAGTCAATGAAGTGGCAAGAGTAGAACTACTTTAACGACTTTTATAGCTTATTCAGATATCAAGGTGTGTAGAATACCAGAGTCGATAAAGTAGCAAGGGTAGAACTACTTTAAGGACTTTTATACCTTATTCAGATATCTCGCTCATCTTACAACGCATATTTCGAGTTTGACTAGTCTAGTGGTTTTACCGGTTCTGTGCTGTTGTTACGCTACTGAACGTTGTTGCGCGACAAAACACGATGTTTCAAAATAATAGATGCACCAAAGTGCTACTTTTCAAATTCTAAATGCTACGAGAAGAAGAAATAGAAGCTATATTTACATGTCTCTATGCATAACTAAATTATTTATTACTGTCGGCTAATAAGTCAACATCTCGTTAAAGTCAGCTATATTTTCAGTCTTTTCTATTATCGAAACTTGGACAGTAATTTACTAATTAATACCTAATCAACAGTTGTTACGACCAGCTTCAGTTATCGCTTATTCCACTAACGATTAGTTCATACAACCGAGCCTTAATTGATAACTATTTGTTTTCACACCACCGACTGGCTACTCACATCGCAGCGTAGTCTTCAACCGTAGGCCCAACGAACGACAGATGCGGTTCCTCGCTCATTCTAGGAGAGTCGGTAGTCGACTCGTTGCCGGTCGTCTTACGGTTCCGGCCACCAGGTGTCTCTGGAGGGCGCATTCCTGTACAATTAGTTTTATCTAGATAATCCTTGTCTAAGTTAACACCACGTTAATACCGGTTTTAGAGAGGTTTAACTTCGTATTCCTGTACGAGTTTTATAGTAGGTTTAAGGGAAGCGTAGGTTAGTACGTCGGTAAAACAGTTTTTTGACAAATGTTGTTACAAATCAGCTAAAATGTACCTAAATCTCATCCAATTTCAACGAAACTTTTAAACTGAATCAAATCTCAGCCTAAAGCACAATTTTCAATGAAATTAAACTAGGAAAACGCGGGATGCGCGTTGTGAGATGAGCTTAGAAGTATGGCAATCTAGAATGAAAAATAACTTGTCAGCTCAATTTACATCTAAAAACCTTGACTTACTTCAAACGTTCAAAAACCTCACCTGCAACTTGTTGATATTTATAGTAACCTGCAACCTGTCGCATAAACACTTTACAAAACCAATTGATCCAAATATTCAATAAAATGTACACGTTTATTGCGTTTTCTTCATTATTTCTCATTCGATTGTTGTAAAAATCTCTGAAAAGGTGTTTGATAGTATTTTTCATATTCTGTGAGAATTTGAGAGCATTTGAAAAATTCTTGTTTTTCAAGTATTTTTCCTCCGGGTTATTCTTATGAGGATATTTCAAACTTTCCGATTATTTTCCGTAAAAACCTTCCGACCAATTCCTCTGAATAACAATCCCAACCTATTCTGGTATGACACCAACGTTCAGAAAAAGTTTCAAGTTGTTTGATTCATTTCTCTGACCTGTATGCCGCGTATATAATTACAAAAAAAAAAAAAAAAAAAAAACATAAAAACGAAGCCCATTTTTTATCAGGTTGTGAAATGGAAAGCTTCGCTACGCTCATCTAATAAGAAGCAAAGAAGTTGACCTCTGTGGGATCGAACACCGCCCGTCTTGCGCTGAAAGCAGCCGCGCTAACGATGCAACCGATCTGCCAATGTGAAATCATGCTCTCAGAACAACATGAGTATACAAGCTTCGAAAAGAATTTTGGCAAATGAATGATATTAATAATTAGATAAGCGTAGCGAAGCTTTCCATTTCACACCCTGAAATTCTCACAGAATATGAAAAATACTATTATACACCTTTCCAGAGATTTTTACAACAATCGAATGAGAAATAATGAAGAAAACGCAATAAACGTGTACATTTTATTGAATATTTGGATCAATTGGTTTTGCAAAGTGTTTATGCGACAGGTTGCAGGTTACTATAAATATCAACAAGTTGCAGGTGGGGTTTTTGAACGTTTGAAGTAAGTCAAGGTTTGTAGATGTAAATTGAGCTGACAAGTTATTTTTCATTCTAGATTGCCATACTTCTAAGCTCATCTCACAACGCGCATCCCGCGTTTTCCTAGTAAAACTAATAGTAAAATTATTTCAATACATTTACATTCCGTTGCCTTCAGTTCTTATTCTAGAAATCGCATTCCTGTAACGATATTCACTGTAATAGATATTTAAATTAATATTTGAAATCTTGAAGTTGATCTTAAAACACGCTAAACCCGCTCTTTGGCAGGTTTAAGTTAATCCTGCTTTTCTGGTATTATTTCCGGGTCTATCTTTTTAGGAATACCAAGTTAGTACCAATATCACTAAAACCGGATTAAATCGTACACGAATGCACCCCCTGGGGTCGACAGCTTGGCCAGATGGGGGCGTGTCTGTGATAAGAAACAGTGTTGTAGATTAGAAAGAGAGAGAGAGAGAGATGAGAGGGGGATAGAGAGAGAGAGAGAGAGAGAGAGAGAGAGATGAGAGGGAGAGATGAGAGGGGGAGAGAGAGAGAGAGAGATGAGAGGGAGAGATGAGAGGGGGATAGAGAGAGAGAGGAGAGGGGGATAGAGAGAGAGAGAGAGAGAGAGAGAGAGATGAGAGGGGGATAGAGGGAGAGATGAGAGGGGGATGAAGAGAGAGAGAGATGAGAGGGAGAGATGAGAGGGGGATAGAGAGAGAGAGAGAGAGAGAGAGAGAGAGATGAGAGGGAGAGATGAGAGGGGGAGAGAGAGAGAGAGAGATGAGAGGGAGAGATGAGAGGGGGAGAGAGAGAGAGAGAGAGATGAGACGGAGAGATGAGAGGGGGATAGAGAGAGAGAGGAGAGGGGGATAGAGAGAGAGAGAGAGAGAGAGAGAGAGAGAGAGAGAGGAGAGAGATTGATTATTGTTTGCTCAACGACCCCACTAACAGCTAGATTATAAGGGAGTACGAATGAGCAGATGATTATGAAATTATGAAGTGCTGATAAGTGAAAGGACTTTTACAAAAACCCATACCTTATCCAAGATTCGAACCCATGCCCAACTGTGAGTTCAGTTTCTGAAGCGGTGCCTCAGCTGACTGAGCTATCGAGGGCGGCATGGCGATTTTGAGTCAGATCCAATTAATGACTTTATTAATTCATTGTTATGACTGACGCAGCAATTCTACTGAGAAATATTCTTTATGATGATTGACTTGTATTTCTGCGATTTTTTATCTGACTTTTGTATTTAGTAGCCTCCGAGCATCAAATTGGCGCGGTTTTGTGTGGCGATAAATTGCAAAGACAGATCACATAAAAATACAAATACATTCAGCTTCTTAAGATTATCGAAGCTATTGGATCTCATTTGACATGCTCGTGGATCTTCGTTAGACGATAAAGTCGTCTTGTTACCAGTATCATTTTTCAAACTGCCCGAATTAGAACATTTCCATGTCCGTTCAAGATGACGTTGTTTGTGCAATCATCTTTGACCAGTATACTGCTTTTTGACATTTGATACTTATTCTTGATGCCGATCTCTTGGGATAGACATCAGGAATATTTTAATTCAAACCATATTCCAACATATATATATTTATATATTATGGTTTGTCGTTCCTCCACTCCTATTTGAGGGGGAGTTTGAACTGAGAACAAGTAATAAATCGTTCTCATCCTAGTCCCATGGGTGTGACCCTTTACAGCATACACATGTTCGGTTTTAACAAATTAGTGTATAACGTCTTTAGACACTGTAGACATAGTTTAGTCTTAGTTTAATGTATTGAGGTGTTCTCATCTAAATTTCACTTCCACCTTTATATCACACTTTTCACCTTTTTTTTTTGCAACCTATTTCGACAGGCGCTAAATGACCTCGCTGTCGATGCGCCTCAAAACCCTAATATTCATTCATTCATGAGAGTAGCAGTTTTACTTGACTTTTGTATTTAGTAGCCTCCGAGCATCAAATTGGCGCGGTCTTGTGTGGCGATAAATTGCAAAGACAGATCACATAAAAATACAAATACATCGTTCCACCTATGAGAGTAGCAGTTTTACTTGAATAAAATTTAAGATGATTATATTCATTGATGAACTAGAAAAACGCCATATATGCGTTGTTAGACGAGCGGATAGTAATAGTATGTCGACTTTTTTGCCAAACTTTTGCCTATGTTCGCCAGTTGGGTAACATTTAAGTTATAAATGCTTCGAGTGGTGCCAATTTAGCACGTTTTGTGTTTTTTTTCAAAATGGCTGAACTGATCAAGCTGAAAATTCCCAGAAATGTGTATCAAGATCAAGAACAACTTCACGCAAAATTTCATTTTTTGGGAAAATGAAAATATTTTCTTTTTTTCCGCTGTGTTATTCTAATGGGTATTTTTGAAATTTCTAAAATTCATAAAAATACAAGTTACCACCCGATAATGCCACAAAACTATATAGATCCAAGTTAGATGAGAAACCATAATGAAAAGAAGTTTGAAGTTTAAAGCTGTAGCCGTTTGACCTGTGGAGAACCGACCAAAAAACATGAAAAAAATAAAAAACGAACACCAATTTTTTCCAGTAGGCCTATGTCAAATTGAATCCTCTCTAAAGTTTGTCTAATTATTATTATTATTATTATTATTATTATTATTATATATTCTCTTATTGAATCCATAATTAGGTACGGCATTTTGTCTTGGGGTTTCACCACAAATAATTTTTTAGACAACATTGAAAACATTCAGAAACGAATATTCAAAATTATAGCTTCAAAAAATAAAAACAATGCTCCACTGAATTTGTTCACTGTAAGGCAATTGCATCTGTTAATTTTCATCATAAATAATTATTTCTCAAGTGAACACAAAAATAAAGCTGAACATGGCCACATAACTAGATTCAAGGACAAATTTGTACCACCAATTTATATTAATTTGTATGGAAAACAGGAAAAACAATATCTAATACCGACCCTGTTTAACAAACTTCCACCTGATTTATTAAATATACAAAAACTTTCCGGTGTAAAAAATGAAATGAAAAAATGGATTTGGCAAAGTTGTATTTTATAGTGAATTACCATCTAAAAATTTGGAAAATCAAATGCTAATATATAGCAATATCATTATGACAAGATTAATATGTTTTATTTAGTATTAGAAGAGAAGTGAAGAAGTATTTTATTTGTTTAGATTGTAATATTAATTAACTAGCTGCTATCCAGACATTTGTTTGTGTTTATATTTATGTATGACAACATGATTAGTAGACCCGCAGACAAGTCTTTATGACTTTGTGGGTCTACGATATTTGTAATCAACTAATTTTTTGTGTAATAAAAATCTTCTCAAAAAAAAAAAAAAAAAAATTATTATGTATAATAATTCAGAGTAAGCCTACACCTATAAATGCCAAAAGAGGTTATGAACTCAATAATGTAAATGCAAGAAAAGTTGGAACAAGAATGCCTGGGCTGGCTACTTTCCCCTTCAATACAGTTCATTTCATACGTTACGACAAGAACGCCGTGGCGAGTCTCGCAGAGCGGTCCCGCGGCGAGTCTCGAACCAAGAACCAGCGCAATTCCGTTCGCCTTCCTGGCGTAGAATAGGCATCGTGAAATAGTACAACTCCTTTATATCTATGGGATTTAATTTTTTTTTTTTTGTACCTCATAGGTTTCACAAGTGTCTGTGTGACTCTTATCGTGGAGAGGTGGGATAGGATAGTGGGAAGGAAGCGGTCGTGGCCTGTACTGTGGGAACCATCCCGGCATTAGCCTAGACTACAGAGGGAGACCACGAAAAACTCCTGTAAAGATGGGAGGTGGCGGGGTTCGAACCAGGTCCAATATGTCCCTTCACCTCCCGGATCACATGAAGGGAGCACGTTAAATATTCAGCTACAGGTGATTGTAATTAGCAAGACCACCACTTTTGAAGATAAAAATTCATTTCTGAACATTTTATTATGAAAACAGTAGTAATAAAACTTTATATATGTGCTTACTGCCCAAACTAAATACAGTTTACTATATTCTACCCATGACTATCAATAACGTAACGGGATAAGCAACATGGCGTTTTTTTTCGCACCATGCGTATATCAAAGGGATGCCACCTCACAAATGTTATGATGATTTGCTGGTATTATTGTGTGTTGATCTATACAAGTGATAGATGTAATGCAATCTGTGAATCCAGCTCTTTCCAACTGCATTAAGCAATATTGGAGTAAATTCCATTTGAATTAGCCAACCTAAATTTAAAATATGTCTGTAAAAGCATTTAGTCCCCTAGTCAAGAGCCCTACTTCTATATTTACCATTTGATAACTGGATAATTACTCATCATCTACGAGAAAGATTAAAATCAATGCAATTGTACAACTATGTGCTATGCATTGGAATGCGAGCCTTATACGTACGATTTGATTTGAAATTGCGAATCTCACAAATGTACACGAAAGCGCTGATTCCATCATGGTGAAAACGGCCTAATGTTAAAAGGATAGGACTTACGCCGTGTTGCTTATCCCGTTACGTTATTGATAGTCATAGGTTCTACATACATTAATAACATATCTACACTAGGAAAACGCGAAATATGCGTTGTAAGATGAGCGAGATATCTGAATAAGGTTTAATAACAGTCCTACATTTGCTACTTTATCGACTCTGGTATTCTACACACTTTGTCCCTCATTCAATTGCTACTTTATCTTCTCTGGTATTCTACACACCTTGACGAATATAAAGAATTCTACGGCAAACAACGAATCTAGGAAGCAGTGAATCTTGGCTCATTCCCATATATTTGATGAGTAAAAACAGTTATTTGAATTTTTTTCTTCAAAACGGCTGGTTCGAATTGCTCACAAAATGGTGGTTATGTGTGTCATTCATGTTTGAACACTCGGAGAAAATTTCATTTTTTTTCGGAGAGGTTTCATTTTTTCAAATTTTCTCACCCAGCCTAATCTTATGGGGTTTATAAAAACTTCGACATGATATTTCTCAAAATCTATTGGACCGATTCATTCCAAAAACTATACAGTCCCAAGTTGTAAAAGTTGGCACGTACAAAAAAAGTTTCATGTTGATCAGTTCACCCATGTGACCTGTGCAGTGCTTACAAAAAAAAAAAAAAAAAAAAAAAAACAGACAAAGCTCCATAAGAGTGAGATGGAGTCTTTGCTACGCTCATCCAACAACTAACATAACATATATCTCAGATATTAAATCACAGATGTTATGAATGTAACAGTCCATTGCCGGCATGCTAGGCCCTGTTAGTGCCCCCCAGTATGTTTACATCTGCTTATTGCCCAAATAAATGGTCTACTATTTATTTATTTATTCATTTTATTCATTCCTCAGCCATTTGTAAACGGTTGATACATTTCAAACGTACACTGTGTAAATCTTGTCAAGAATAGTCAAATAATATAAAAATGTATAATAATAATAATAATAATAATAATAATAATAATAATAATAGAACTACTAGGAGCATACTAAAATATATGCTTTAAAGAAGCATCAATATATATTCTACGTATATAGATTCTATATATACATAATAACATATCTACATACGGTAACTAACAAAACATATGTCAGATATTAAATCACACATGTGATGAATGTAATACCCTGTTCACACCGAAAAGTTAATCTCGATCAAGCTAATTGCGATTAAATGTACGCATGGAATTGTGGGTAATAAACTAACGGCGTTAACGCGCTAACATGGTTTGCTGAACGAGATTAAGACGTTAATCACTGTCAACGTTAATGGAGTTGCGTTCACGCTGCACGGTAATCGAGATTAAGTCGTTGATCGTGATTAACATTTTCGGTGTGAACGGGGAATAAGAGTCCACTGCCGGCATGCTAGTAGGGCGTTGGTGCCCTCCAGTATATTTACATCTGCTCTCCAAACAAAACAGTCTGCAATATTCTATACATAATGACATATCTACACAACTAACATGACATATAATTTACACATAAAATCACACATGTGATGAATTATGGACAAGGATTTGTTGAATTGTGGCGTAAAACTGATGAATAGGTTTCCAGGGAGACTGAGGAACATCGATAATAGAAGTACTTTTAAAAGAGACGTGAAGTTTTCTACAATATCGATGAATTCTATGAACGAGTGTGGTAAACTCATGTGTTCAAATTTGAAATGATTCACAATTAGTAAATACTTTAAATACTATATGTTAATTATATTGTAGATTTCTCAAACCTGAAATACATGTTTTTGGATGAGCGAAGAGAAGAGTCAATTTCACCATACCCGAAAAAAAAGTACTTTTTTTTTTTGGCGCTCCACACGTCAGACGAAAATTAAAAATCACTTAAAACTTGGCATACACGAGTGTCATTATCTAATTTGATACTGTATGGTTTTGAGGCGCTATCGGCTGAACCACTTCTGAGAAAACTAATTTTAAAGTTTTCAAAAATCCCCTTAGAATAACCCAGAGGAAAAAATTGGTGAAATAATTTTCATCCGAGACATTTCAAATTCTCAGGGAATTTCAATATAATAATGATACACATCATTCCGAACTTTCACTGAAATCGAATCAGCCGTTTTGATGTAAAAAAATATATAATATAATTTTTGTGAATCACTCAAAGCTATTAAGATACCAATTAAATCCAAGCCACAGGTGTCACCTCTTAACTGTAAACGATTAAAACAAAGCTTTCTTCACTATCATAGAAATCAAGAAGGGAAAATAAGATGGCAGTGAAGTAATGGTTTGGATCTCAAGGTGTAATATATATATATATATATATATATATATATATATATATATATATATATATATATATAGATAGATAGATAGATAGATAGATAGATAGATAGATAGATAGATAGATAGATAGATAGATAGATAGATAGATAGATAGATAGATAGATAGATAGATAGATAGATAGATAGATAGATAGATAGATAGATAGATAGATAGATAGATAGATAGATAGATAGATAGATAGATAGATAGATAGATAGATAGATAGATAGATAGATAGATAGATAGATAGATAGATAGATAGATAGATAGATAGATAGATAGATAGATAGATAGATAGATAGATAGATAGATAGATAGATAGATAGATAGATAGATAGATAGATAGATAGATAGATAGATAGATAGATAGATAGATAGATAGATAGATAGATAGATAGATAGATAGATAGATAGATAGATAGATAGATAGATAGATAGATAGATAGATAGATAGATAGATAGATAGATAGATAGATAGATAGATAGATAGATAGATAGATAGATAGATAGATAGATAGATAGATAGATAGATAGATAGATAGATAGATAGATAGATAGATAGATAGATAGATAGATAGATAGATAGATAGATAGATAGATAGATAGATAGATAGATAGATAGATAGATAGATAGATAGATAGATAGATAGATAGATAGATAGATAGATAGATAGATAGATATATATATATATATATATATATATATATATATATATATATATATATATATATATATATATATATATATATATATATATATATATATATATAAATATATATATATATATATATATATATATATATATATATATAAATATATATATATATATATATATATATATATATATATATATATATATATATATATATATATATATATATATATATATATATATATATATATATATTTAAATATATTTAAATATATATATATATATATATTTAAATAAATATATATATATATATATATATATATATATATATATATATATATATATATATATATATATATATATATATATATATATATATATACATATATAAATATATATATATATATATATATATGTATATATATATATATATATATATATATATATATATATATATATATATATATACATATATATATATATATGAATATATATATATATATATATATATATATATATATATAAATATATATATATATATATATATATATATATATATATATATATATATATATATATATATATATATATATATATATATATATATATATATATATATATATAAATATATATATTTAAATATATATATATATATATATATATATATATATATATATATATATATATATATATATATATTTAAATATATATATATATATATATATATATATATATATATATATATATATATATATATATAATAACCAATCCAAAGATAAGTTGTATGTTCCAGCTCATCCATCAACGCGGCAACACATAACGCGTTTACCTAGTAACATATAGTAGTAGTATACAGTTTCTGACAAGGTCAACACAATGTAAATTGTACAAACCACTACTAATAAATGCAAATACAAAATCTTGACAGTCCATTGCCTGCATGCTGGGTCCTGTTAGTGCCCTCCAGTATATTTACATCTGCTTACTGCGTATTGTACGTGATTAAACTAGTATTAACGAAAGAAGAAAGCCATGTCTACCAATGTGATAAACACCAATATCACTGTTCCGTTTGTATAGTTGTGGTATAAATTGAGGCTGTGCTAGTCTCAAAATTGTCAATCGAGTTGAGGTCAAAACTCAAACTCTTTGAAAATAATTGTTCATTTTGAAAGTTCAAACCTGGAAATACTTTCAGGCATCGTTTATTGATTACTGTTTTACAGTATCTAGTAGTTACTGTTGTTACGCTACAGAACGTTGTTACGCTACAGAGCACGATGTTTCAAAAAAATAGATGCAACAAAGTGCTACTCTTCAAATTTTTTTTTTTTTTTTTTTAAATTGGGTTTTAACGACGCACTGTAATGATAACTGAGATCTATTGGCGTCAGATGAATGAGTAATGAGATGATGGGATGATGAGATGAAGGTTTTTATGGGTAGTGGGAAGGATAGTGGGAAGGAAGCGGTCGTGACCTATATTGTGGGAACCATCCCGGCATTAGCCTAGACTACAGAGGGAAACCACGAAAAACCCCTGAAGAAGGAAGGTGGCGGGGATTGAACCGGGTCCGATATGTCCCTTCACCTCCCGGATCACGAAGCAAGTGAACTAACCACTCAGCTACTGTGCCGGTCTCTTCAAATTCTAAATGTTAAAAGAAGAGACGATGGAAGCTATATTTATATGTCTCTACCTATAACTAATAGGCCCCATCAGCAGTCACTTGTCCGAGTCTCTAACTAATATATCTATTTCTTCAACTGTGGGACATTACACAATTTCCCATCGGGATATACAACAGCGTGTGGAACATTCGCTATTCTTGCACATCTCTCAGCTTCTTATGACCACGGAAAATCATTATAACTACGAAAATGTTCAGCAGCCAAGGGTGAGGCTGTATTGCCGTCATTGAATTGAGCCAACACATCTGCTCCGTTATCTACCAGCCATTCGACTAATTCTAACCTACCATCACGAGCAGCATAATGCAACACAGTTTTACCCTCACTATTACTTGCATTCACCTCAGCTCCTTTACCAACTAACCATTGAACAACTTCAAGATAGCCACCCCAAGCAGCCTCATGTAGGGCTGTATCACCGCCCTGGTCTTGAGCCAACACATCTGCTCCGTTATCTACCAGCCATTTGACTGATTCCAATCTACCACTACGAGCAGCATAATGCAACACTGCTTCACCCTTACTATTACTTGCATTCACCTTAGCTCCTTTACCAACTAACCATTGAACAACTTCCCAATGGCCACCCCGAGCAGCCTCATGTAGGGCTGTATCACCGCCCTGGTCTTGAGCCAACACATCTGCTCCGTTATCTACCAGCCATTTGACTGATTCCAACCTACCACTACCAGCAGCATAATGCAACACAGTTTTACCCTTACTATTACTTGCATTCACCTTAGCTCCTTTACCAACTAACCATTGAACAACTTCCCAATGGCCACGCCAAGCAGCCTCATGTAGGGCTGTATCACCGCCCTGGTCTTGAGCCAACACATCTGCTCCGTTATCTACCAGACATTTGACTGATTCCAATCTAACATCACGAGCAGCATAATGCAACACAGTTTTACGCTTACTATTACTTACATTCACCTTAGCTCCTTTACCAACTAACCATTGAACAACTTCAAGACGGCCATGCCAAGCAGCCTCATGTAGGGCTGTATCACCGCCCTGGTCTTGAGCCAACACATCTGCTCCGTTATCTACCAGACATTTGACTGATTCCAATCTACCATCACGAGCAGCATAATGCAACACTGTTCCACCCTTACTATTACTTGCATTCACCTCAGCTCCATTACCAACTAACCATTGAACAACTTCCATTGAACAACTTCAAGACGGCCATGCCAAGCAGCCTCATGTAGGGCTGTATCACCGCCCTGGTCTTGAGCCAACACATCTGCTCCGTTATGTACCAGCCATTTGACTGATTCCAACCTTCCACTACGAGCAGCATAATGCAACACTGTTCCACCCTTACTATTACTTGCATTCACCTCAGCTCCATTACCAACTAACCATTGAACAACTTCAAGACGGCCATGCCAAGCAGCCTCATGTAGGGCTGTATCACCGCCCTGGTCTTCAGCCAACACATCTGCTCCGTTATCTACCAGACATTTGACTGATTCCAATCTACCACTACGAGCAGCATAATGCAACACTGCTTCACCCTTACTATTACTTGCATTCACCTTAGCTCCTTTACCAACTAACCATTGAACAACTTCCCAATGGCCACCCCGAGCAGCCTCATGTAGGGCTGTATCACCGCCCTGGTCTTGAGCCAACACATCTGCTCCGTTATCTACCAGCCATTTGACTGATTCCAACCTACCACTACCAGCAGCATAATGCAACACAGTTTTACCCTTACTATTACTTGCATTCACCTTAGCTCCTTTACCAACTAACCATTGAACAACTTCCCAATGGCCACGCCAAGCAGCCTCATGTAGGGCTGTATCACCGCCCTGGTCTTGAGCCAACACATCTGCTCCGTTATCTACCAGACATTTGACTGATTCCAATCTAACATCACGAGCAGCATAATGCAACACAGTTTTACGCTTACTATTACTTACATTCACCTTAGCTCCTTTACCAACTAACCATTGAACAACTTCAAGACGGCCATGCCAAGCAGCCTCATGTAGGGCTGTATCACCGCCCTGGTCTTGAGCCAACACATCTGCTCCGTTATCTACCAGACATTTGACTGATTCCAACCTTCCACTACGAGCAGCATAATGCAACACTGTTCCACCCTTACTATTACTTGCATTCACCTCAGCTCCATTACCAACTAACCATTGAACAACTTCAAGACGGCCATGCCAAGCAGCCTCATGTAGGGCTGTATCACCGCCCTGGTCTTCAGCCAACACATCTGCTCCGTTATCTACCAGACATTTGACTGATTCCAACCTACCATCACGAGCAGCATAATGCAACACTGCTTCACCCTTACTATTACTTGCATTCACCTTAGCTCCTTCACCAACTAACCATTGAAAAACTTTCCAATGGCCACCCCGAGCAGCCTTATGTAGGGCTGTATCACCGCCCTGGTCTTGAGCCAACACATCTGCTCCGTTATCTACCAGCCATTTGAGTGATTCCAACCTACCATCACCAGCAGCATAATGCAATACTGTTTCACCCTCACTATTACTTGCATTCACCTTAGCTCCTTTACCAACTAACCATTGAACAACTTCCCAATGGCCACGCCAAGCAGCCTCATGTAGGGCTGTATCACCGCCCTGGTCTTCAGCCAACACATCTGCTCCGTTATCTACCAGACATTTGACTGATTCCAACCTACCATCACGAGCAGCATAATGCAACACTGCTTCACCCTTACTATTACTTGCATTCACCTTAGCTCCTTCACCAACTAACCATTGAAAAACTTTCCAATGGCCACCCCGAGCAGCCTTATGTAGGGCTGTATCACCGCCCTGGTCTTGAGCCAACACATCTGCTCCGTTATCTACCAGCCATTTGACTGATTCCAACCTACCATCACCAGCAGCATAATGCAATACTGTTTCACCCTCACTATTACTTGCATTCACCTTAGCTCCTTTACCAACTAACCATTGAACAACTTCCCAATGGCCACGCCAAGCAGCCTCATGTAGGGCTGTATCACCGCCCTGGTCTTGAGCCAACACATCTGCTCCGTTATCTACCAGCCATTTGACTGATTCCAACCTACCATCACCAGCAGCATAATGCAACACAGTTTTACCCTTACTATTACTTGCATTCACCTTAGCTCCTTTACCAACTAACCATTGAACAACTTCCCAATGGCCACGCCAAGCAGCCTCATGTAGGGCTGTATCACCGCCCTGGTCTTGAGCCAACACATCTGCTCCGTTATCTACCAGCCATTTGACTGATTCCAACCTACCGACACGAGCAGCATAGTGCAACACTGCTTCACCCTTACTATTACTTGCATTCACCTTAGCTCCTTCACCAACTAACCATTGAAAAACTTTCCAATGGCCACCCCGAGCAGCCTTATGTAGGGCTGTATCACCGCCCTGGTCTTGAGCCAACACATCTGCTCCGTTATCTACCAGCCATTTGACTGATTCCAACCTACCATCACGAGCAGCATAATGCAACACTGCTTCACCCTTACTATTACTTGCATTCACCTTAGCTCCTTCACCAACTAACCATTGAAAAACTTTCCAATGGCCACCCCGAGCAGCCTTATGTAGGGCTGTATCACCGCCCTGGTCTTGAGCCAACACATCTGCTCCGTTATCTACCAGCCATTTGACTGATTCCAACCTACCATCACCAGCAGCATAATGCAATACTGTTTCACGCTCACTATTACTTGCATTCACCTTAGCTCCTTTACCAACTAACCATTGAACAACTTCCCAATGGCCACGCCAAGCAGCCTTATGTAGGGCTGTAACACCGCCCTGGTCTTGAGCCAACACATCTGCTCCGTTATCTACCAGCCATTTGACTGATTCCAACCTACCACCACCAGCAGCATAATGCAACACTGTTACACCCTTACTATTACTTGCATTCACCTTAGCTCCTTTACCAACTAACCATTGAACAACTTCCCAATGGCCATACCAAGCAGCCTTATGTAGGGCTGTAACACCGCCCTGGTCTTGAGCCAACACATCTGCTCCGTTATCTACCAGCCATTTGACTGATTCCAACCTACCGACACGAGCAGCATAGTGCAACACTCCAATACCACCATTATCAAGTGCAAAAATCCCAGTACCGATTGTATCAAATAGAGTTTTTAAAACTTCTAGATGACCATATTGTACCGCAATGAAATGAGCTGCTTCATATCCATCATTCGTCTCATTCATCAGAAGAGACTGTAAAAAATCATCATGTTTCTTCAACGAGTTTAGTAATAGTTTCGATATTTCAGTGTTTCCCTCTTTTGCTAATACATGAAATGGTGTTACCTTATTTTCACTGTATTCACTCTCAAGCCAGGCTTTTCTAACTACCAGTTGTTTATCCGGTTGAAGTTTACCCTCGAAGAAAGAACGAACCACTTGGTGCTCTTCGTTCATCAAAACGTTTTTCATTAAAAACTCTGATTCTATCTCGTTTACCAGGTTCTCATTTATCTTGTTAGCGAAGAAATCGGCAACGAAATATTCTGCAAATGTTCGATGAATAAAATGTGGCTTTTTGTCGATTACTTGATCTATTATTCCAGTTCGCTCATCCCCCTTTTCCAAAGTCAGCATAAATGTATCCACTCTTTTTCTGTCTTCATCACAAAGAAGATGTTCGAGGTCTTCTCGATTTAGCAATACTGCCAACGCAGATGCTCTGTGATCTCTGAGGAATTCTTTGTACAGAATTTGACTCTCCTTACCACTACCCTGTTTGCTTGCATCTTTCTCCAGTTTATCATTTTGGTAAATTTCAAACTTTTTCTCAGTAAATATGTTGTATAAATATGCAATATCAAGGATTTTTGGTAATTTTTGAAAGTCTTTAAATGATTCTGCCAACATCCTTGTTTGTAACGGAATCCCAGTCAACTGATAAAATGAGTCCCTAATTGAGTTCTTCAACTTCGATAATAATTCTTCGGCATATTCATTACACTTCTGCTCATCAAAATTGTTGTGATCTGTCTCTTGCTTCCAGAACTGTGTCATATATTTCACTTGATTAGCTTTTGAAAATGGCACTATGGTATAAGCAAATACACCAAATTTTTTTTCGAGGATAGCCCTCATATGAGGTCTTGTGGTAATCCACACCGCCTCTACCGATGTTTTTCTCAGCGATTGTACTAAATCAATCACAAGATCTTTATATTCAGGCGATATCTCATCAAAACCATCCAGTAAAACTACAATTCTTTCACAATTCTCAAATCCATACCTGAATATACCTTTCTCTAATGAAGTTTCAAGCTGCAACTTCCGATGTGATATCAATATTTCATCAGTAATAAAATCCACTGCTTTATTACCTTCTTCGAAATTTTTACTTTTCTCTTTTCGAAAGATGGAAGTATAGTCATTAAGATCTATTCGAAGTACCCACAGAGATGGACGGTCTTGTTTCAGACGCTGCGATAGACTGCTCAGTACGGTCGTTTTGCCCATGCCTGGGGTGTCCGAGATGATCACTACCTTGGTCTCCGCGACCTGATTCAGTAACTCCTCTTCCGAACAACGCTTGTCTTCTGTATGAACTGCCTCTTCCACTTTGTACTCGACCAAGTTTGATACACTACCACCTGATTTCTTCCATATTAGCTTTGCAGACTCATACCTCAGCCAGTGAACGTTACGTCCGGAGTGTTGTTCACATAACTGATTGAAACAATTTTCACGATCATAAATATCATTTAAAATGACGAATCTAGAAGGGTTTGTTGGATCTCGGTCTGTTTCTCGATACAAGCGAACTGTCGCTTTTTCCGATGAGAACCTACAAAGACTTGATTCGTCGATTCCACTGATAGCTACAATATCCGTGTCGGAATAACTTTTAAGAAAGTCGGTATTTATTTCGATGTAGCGATTAAAGTCACGATCGATGTAATAATGTTTATTGTACTCGTTTGATAGTGGTACTTCGTGACCAATGGTAATAATCTCGTTATGTAATAGTTTTACCAACGTCACAGAGTCAATCAATTTTCTCATTTCTACCGTGTCATCTATAAGTTTTCTCAATGGAATTGTCTGACCTTGAAATGTAATCGGTTTGCAAAGCAATTTGTCTTGCATGTCTTTAGTTAAATCATTCAATGTAAATTCTGGTTCTTTATCGTCCAAAACCGAATTGAAATTGAAATCTTTGGTTCTCTTTAAAAACTCATCCTTATGATTCTCGTCAATTATGAAAATGATCTTCTTATTCGCCTTCTCGCGTAGAATTTTTTTCAATTCTCTCAACACGAAGATTTGTTGTTCTCTATCGAATAATGTAGGACACACGAAAACCAACACGTCGATAACATCTGTTCGGAAAATTTTGATAATTTCATTTTTGAACTGATTCGGTCTCAAAAATAGATGATCGTTCGAGTTGAAGTTTTGCGACATTTCTTTCAAAGCCTGAAAAACATTACAGCTGCTCAACCAAATATTTTTAGCGGCGATAATGTGAATCTGATTTTCCGATTGCTTCAAAAACTTATCCAAAGCATAGGATTTTTCAAACTTCACATCTGTCCATCTGCTATCTACTACTCCCAAATAGGGATTAAGTAGCTGAATATCATTCCGAGGCTTAATCAAATGGCTGTCTTGAACAAATGTTTCACATTTCGGAATAGTTTTATCAATAAAATACTTCAACAAAGATGGTGCTTGTTCTTCAAGCTTGGATCTACCCGAGACCTCGCCATATTTGGCCAACATGTGAGGCACTCTGACGATTAACTCCGAATGCCATTCACATTTCTCGTAATTATGAAACGCATATTGAATAACGGGATCAATCTCGTTGTCAAGTTCGTTTGCTTTCTCATCTTTCTGCACCGTATTCTTGTTTGCAAGTTGTTGTTTTTTCTCACCTTCTTGTATCGTTATTCTGTTATTTATTTCCGATGCTATCTTTTCAAATTCTGCTTCGTCGTCATGATGAGATTCTCCATAAGGATTCCATTTATTACCATATAGTCTCTCCACACAGAAGTGAGCCAATTCGTGTGCCAAGGTTCCCAACGCGTCATTATTCCCCGACCACAAGCCTTTGGCACCAATCTTGATTTGGCCGTCTCCGTAATTAGTGACACCTCGAGTAGTATGCGAGCTCTCCGTACACGTTCCCACTACACTTTCTCTCGTGAAGTCAATGACGATATCTTTCAAGCCGGAATGTTGAGCAGCAATAACTCGAAGTATCTTGGAAATTTCATCAATTTGATCAAGTTCTCGGAAGCAATATTCAGCTCTCGACTCAAACGATTCGTCATCGTCATCCAATGGGAATGCGTTTTTAGATTTGGAAATCAAAAACAAGATATGAGCATCCTTCACAGGTGTGAACAAACGGTCCAATTCTTTTTGAAGATGTTCTCTTTCACGTTCATCCAGTTTCTTAATCCATTCAGATTGTTCTTCTTCATTCATGAAAGTGAAGCCCACTGACTGCAAGTACGCGTATATTTCAAACTGCTTTCGACTGATCGCAAGTACCAACATTTCTGATTTACCTTGTCGTGTGCCAATATAAACTCCACGCTTACAGGTTTTAAAAATGTCTTTAACATTCTCCAGATTTGTAGATTCTATAGCTTGTTTAAATTCTTTCCTACTATCGAAAAACTCTATCAATTCTTCTGGAATACCGTTTCTGTCCATATCATCGATTGTAAACGCTTCACTTTGTAAGTCGGGATATTCTGAATCGGAGTTCAGTAAGAGTAATAATACTAGATCTAAACATTTGTTCTCCCAAGCCAAGTCCAACGCACTTTTATCATTATTATTACGATGCCCAACATCGGCACCGCACCGAACGAAGAAATCAACATTGTCTTTCTTGCCCGCTTTCGCCGATATCAACAACGGAGTGTCTCCCGAGGAATTAGCCAGTTTCAATAGTTTTGCATTCTCCTCTGAAAGTGCGTATTGTTCATTCGATCGCAGTTGGAGTAAAGCTGCTAATGTATCGGTATCAGCATATTCAGCCGCGATCTCCAACGTCCTGTCTCCGTTGCCGCTAATCTCGCCCAGGTCCCAGTCGTGACGGGACAGGAGTCGTACCGTCAAGACATCGTCGTCGCGGGCCGCATAATCAATAAGTTTCCACCCATCAAACGTTCTCTCTGACTCGAACATAATCCTAGTTAGACTCCGATCATGATCCTCAAATTTACCCCCAATACCAGCTTGTAATGCCTCGACTAACCGAGAAATACAAAAACTACGACTTTCCGATAAGCTTTTGACAAAATCTACTTCGCCGAGTGTTGTTTCAGTGCTGGAACTTAGATATATAATGAATGGTTTGTCACGATCTTTAATAAAAACTTTTGTGAGCGAACGTGATTTTACTTCGATTAACAGAGGTTTAGACAGTGATTCAAGTTCCTCAAGGATTGCATCATCGTCCACATCATGCGAACTGTTCCAATCCACATGTACGAGGGACGATTTCGCAATTAGAATCTTCAAATTATCCATGAAATTTGTTGTGTTTTCGCTGGTTACATTTAAATACGTCCACACGTCATAGGTATCCGGGTGTCGATGATCCGAACCCCTGCCGTACCTGTTGTCCGGAGTACCTGTCGCCATTGCCTGCCGAGATGTGGTGGTTCCGGATGATATCCTACAGGAAGAGGGCGATCCTGTTGCTAGTTGAGGTGTGTAGACAGAAGCTTTTTTGTTGTCTCTATTCAACTTTCCACTGTGGCAGAATACAATATGTCTAGTATTAACACTTTTTTTTTTTTCAAGAACATCGAAACTTGATACAAAATCATTGTTCCCCAATTAGGGCTATGGATGAAAGGTAGGATCGTTTGGACGGGGCACCACAAGGGCGATCTTACCACCCCAAAAATTTGTAATACACTTATACACTTTATTACACTTTGTAATAGCATAGATATATTTTACCTCACCGAGATACGTTACTCTTGCAGCCGATAGTGACATATATATGCTTGTTCCAATCTCGGCGGCCATATTGGACATTTATATATAGAATCTAAGCAAGGCATTCTATATTACCTATATATGTAAAATATGGCGGAAATTTCCTGGTTTGTAAAGCGGTGTGAAGCTACGGCCGAGATGCAAATGTGTACGTCTTCTTAACGTTGAGTAATGTGTCTTGGTAATATATATCAGAGGTGCCCAGTGGTGGATTGCGACGTCTTTTCTAGTTGATCCACTCAATCTAGTATACAATTTTGTGTTGGAAATTATTAGAAATTATCAATATATAGGCCTACTTCACTCAAAAATCTTTGAAACCTTTAGTTTTCGAAATGTTGATTTTCGACCAAATCTTGGTGGAATTCATACTGATTCTCAACGTTGTGGGTGATGAGTTCTCAGGAAATAGTAGGGCTACTCTTCGTCTGCTAGTACTGAGAAAATACACTTGCTCTGCTTTGAGTGTCGAATGTCAACTTTCCAAGAACTTGACCCTTCCTCTTTCCACCTACTATTAGCCCAGCTTGTTTTTCAAGAATGGTTTTATTTTCCGTTCTGTGGAGTGTGATATATTCGCCAGATTATCCCAAATTATCGGATAGTAATGCAATGCAAATCGTGAATAATATTAACCACACATCGAATTGAAAGGCTATTGATCAATTTTGTATGATGTGTCATATGTTTGGGTGAATTTTGTATAGGTGGTCTTTTACACACTCACCCCTTAGTTTTGAGGAAAACAACAATATAGCTTGGTCGATCATGAATATTTTTTAGATGAAGTAGATCTTTCCTCCAGAAAGGGGAGAGTTGAATAGGTTGATTGAAAGGAATGAGTCAGGGCATAGGGGTAGGCAAAGTCATGATAGAGCAGTAGTTATAAAGGGGGCTAGATTAGATGTCGGTAAGTTCTCTTTCTTGAATAGGACAGGTAGGGATTGGAATGGGCTTAGTAGAAGTATACTTGAGGATGAAATAGGGTTGAAGCTATTCCGTCAGAAGGTTAGGGAGGCGATAGGATAGGATTGATAGGGAACTTGCCACCGCGCATTTATGTGCAACTGCAAGAGTTAATAATAATAATGAATAATAAAAAGTCTGGGCACCCCTGATATATACTAGGGATGACATGGATTCTCAAAATCGGGAATCGATTCTCTATGCTCCAGAATCGATTAAAAATCGATTTTGAAAAGAAAAAATTGAAAAAAATTGAAAAAAAAAAAATTGAAAAAAAAAATTGAAAAAGAAAAGTTGATTCTAAAAAAAGTAGTGTGATTTGAAACTTTTTTTTTCAACGTTCCTAAGGCGTTCACGTGAAAAATAGCTGCTGGAGACTTCTTTGAACTGTACTGTACCATTTGGGTATTTCCGTCTAAATTCGGCTGTCAGACGTAACCGAAGGGATAGCTTTTGTCCAGATAGTAATATCTCAACAATACAGAATAATATAGACATCGAAATGAGCACTTATTACGACGTAAAGAAGTACAGCACTGAACCAAAAAAAAAAAAAAAAAAAAAACATTTTTTTTTTTTGAAAAATCGATTTTTTGATTTGAGAATCGTTTTATATCAGAATCGATTCTTAATCGATGTTATCCCTTATATATATCCATGGTAATAGGGCCTATGTGTTGGTTGTAGGTATTCCAGGAGTGAGAATAAAGGTGCGTTTACTCTCGTGCTCTGTGCTACGAGCAACATGCTTTGAGCAACCGGCAACGTGCGCTGACCAATCAGAGAGCGAGTTTCTCCGGGTTACGTGTACACATGCAACATGCGCCTATGACTATCAATAACGTAACGGGATAAGCAACATGACGCTTTCCTTTCGCACCATGCGTATATCAAAGGGATGCCGCCTCACAAATGTTACAATGATTTGCTGGTATTGTTGTATGTTGATCTATACAAGTAATAGATGTAACACAATCTGTGAATCCAGCTCTTTCCAACTGCAGTAAGCAATATTGGGATAAATTTCATTTGAATTGGCCAATCTGAATTTAAAATACGTCTGTAAAAGCATTGACACCTCTAGTCAAGAGCCCTACTGCTATATTCACCATTTGATAACTGGATAATTACTCATCATCTACAAGATTAGAAACAATGCAAGTATACAACTATGAACTATATATTGAAATACGAGCCTAATACGTACGATTTGAATTGAAATTGCGAATCTCATAAATGTACACGAAAGCGCGCTGATTCCATCATGGTAAAAACGGCCTAATGTTAAAAGGATAGGACTTACGCCATGTTGCTTATCCCGTTACGTTATTGATAGTCATAGCATGCGCCAAGAGATTGACTCGGTTCATCTTTAATACTTCTATTCTCTTCTTGCGACTGCGCTGAGACCAACAATACGTCACGATATTCATCACGGCCAGGTTTGTTTTTTGAACTGTCAGAACCAACGTCTCGACTGCTACACATAAGTTACAAGTTCAACAACAAAAAAGTGTGAAAAGGTATGTGAAAAAATAGAAACCATTGAGACATCAAATACCGTATTGTCCCGAATATAAGCCGAGGGTTTT
This sequence comes from Brachyptera risi, assembly GCA_964007535.1. NCBI lineage: Eukaryota > Metazoa > Arthropoda > Insecta > Plecoptera > Taeniopterygidae > Brachyptera > Brachyptera risi. The sequence goes on along the minus strand of OZ023338.1, from coordinate 3,377,575 downwards.
TCTCGGAATTTCAAACCCAAAAGTCACCCTAGGCTTAAATGCAAATCTCGGCCTATAATTGGTCAAAAATACGTTTTTCTCTCATTTCAATTGGGCGTACTACATCCGCACAATAATATCAACGGAATCGACTAGAAACTGCGAGATATTCCACTAAAAACACGTTTAATAAATGTTTCATCATGAAGAAGCATCATTTTCTCAATTTCCATCATTTTTATTTGACGCGCAGTTATAAACATAAGCACAGAGCTGTTTGCTGCATGGCGTCTGTCATCCTACTAGTCTACTACGCGCTACTGCGTGACGTGTGTGGTCTAACCTTGACAAGCACGAGACTGTTTCGTTCGTACGACTCGAGACGGCCGAGCGCCAACCGAAGCCGGCCATATATGACGATTGCGTGAGGCACCTCTCACCGGTTTCTCACAAGTCGTTTCGGCCGGTGACACCGCTTTCTCTTAGGAAATTGACTAAATTCTACTAAGGAAGAGTGATGATTTACGTGGGAAAAAAGAGAAACTCTTTTTTCAATTACTGATTTAGAAGTTCGGGGGGTCGGCTTATATTCGGGACAATACGGTACTTGATTACTTGATACTTGAATACTTGATGAACATAAAAGAAAACAAGCACCGCTACGAGCTTCCTAAAGCTAGGTTCACATGACGATTATTTCACGGGACGTCCGTCAAAACTTGAGACGGTATCGTTGATGTAAAATAGATCACGATCCCGAACCGTTTTTTTTCGTCACATAAGGTAATGCGTTCTATCGGCAAAAACTATAACTTATCCAAGACAACCATCAAAATCAACGAGGCGAACACGACATAATCAGGCAGGTATATTCTCTAATTGCCTCGATGAACATTTCGGGATCGAAACTAATCATTAAAAACGAATAATTGCGTATATAACCTCAACATATAAACCAGCGTACATGTTTTTGCTCACGATTATAACAGTAATAACGAAATAAAACGGAAATGTTACGATGCGATCCTACATTCGATTGTTGGTACTCTACACGACGTCCGCAATTGTCCCGTCCCGTGCCGTCTGTCAAGTTGGAATCCGCTTTGCTTGGACGGGGAAAAATCGTTCCCTCTCTTCAATGCACTCTCTTGCGCGTGATTGGTTGAGAGTCGACGTCGGACGAAGTTTTGACGGACGGGACGTGAAAACATCGTCATGGGAACCTAGCTCAAGTGACTTGACTGGGAGTTGTTTTCCTATACTGTGATTACAGTTCATATAGGGCCTACTGGTACCCATTAAGACTTACCTCAAGAGAACAGAGTCGACTGTATTAGGTGACTGCGTTGCTAAGCTCTATTATTGATTATAAAATCAATTACACTCGGTAAAAGGTAGGCCTGGTACGCCCTCAGTATCGTATACCTGGGAGCATAGAATTTTATTACAAATTAATAACGATTAATGCAGATCAACACTTTGTAGGTCTATACTGGTAGCTAAGGGGTTGAAAGTTGACGTCGGCCGAAGTTTTGACGCACGGGACGTGAAAACATCGCCATGGGAACCTAGCTCAAGTGACTTGACTGGGAGTTGTTTTCCTATACTGTGATTACAGTTCATATAGGGCCTACTGGTACCCATTAAGACTTACCTCAAGAGAACAGAGTCGACTGTATTAGGTGACTGCGTTGCTAAGCTCTATTATTGATTATAAAATCAATTACACTCGGTAAAAGGTAGGCCTAGTACGCCCTCAGTATCGTATACCTGGGAGCATAGAATTTTATTACAAATTAATAACGATTACCGTAATGCAGATCAACACTTTGTAGGTCTATACTGGTAGCTAAGGGGTTGAAAGTTGACTTCGGCCGAAGTTTTGACATACGGTACGTGAATACATCGCCATGGGAACCTAGCTCAAGTGACTTGACTGGGAGTTGTTTTCCTATACTGTGATTACAGTTCATATAGGGCCTACTGGTACCCATTAAGACTTACCTCAAGAGAACAGAGTCGACTGTATTAGGTGACTGCGTTGCTAAGCTCTATTATTGATTATAAAATCAATTACACTCGGTAAAAGGTAGGCCTAGTACGCCCTCAGTATCGTATACCTGGGAGCATAGAATTTTATTACAAATTAATAACGATTACCGTAATGCAGATCAACACTTTGTAGGTCTATACTGGTAGCTAAGGGGTTGAAAGTTGACTTCGGCCGAAGTTTTGACATACGGTACGTGAATACATCGCCATGGGAACCTAGCTCAAGTGACTTGACTGGGAGTTGTTTTCCTATACTGTGATTACAGTTCATATAGGGCCTACTGGTACCCATTAAGACTTACCTCAAGAGAACAGAGTCGACTGTATTAGGTGACTGCGTTGCTAAGCTCTATTATTGATTATAAAATCAAATACTCTCGGTAAAAGGTAGGCCTAGTACGCCCTCAGTATCGTATACCTGGGAGCATAGAATTTTATTACAAATTAATAACGATTAATGCAGATCAACACTTTGTAGGTCTATACTGGTAGCTAAGGGGTTGAAAGTTGACGTCGGCCGAAGTTTTGACATACGGTACGTGAATACATCGCCATGGGAACCTAGCTCAAGTGACTTGACTGGGAGTTGTTTTCCTATACTGTGATTACAGTTCATATAGGGACTACTGGTACCCATTAAGACTTACCTCAAGAGAACAGAGTCGACTGTATTAGGTGACTGCGTTGCTAAGCTCTATCATTGATTATAAAATCAAATACTCTCGGTAAAAGGTAGGCCTAATACGCCCTCAGTATTGAATACCTGGAAGCATATAATTTTATTACAAATTAATAACGATTAATGCAGATCAACACTTTGTAGGTCTATACCGATAGCTAGGGATGTCAGCGGGTAGGATTTTTTCTACCTGGGTACCCGTATTTATTACCAGACTCCTACCCGCGTTTTCCCAACAGAAAAAAAATCACATAGGCCCTAAATCACCTAGGCCTATATTCGTAGAAAGATGCGTCATTTTCCTCAATCCAATGGTCACTCTACATAGAGTAGCAGGCCTTCTAACCTCAAGGCTTGGAAGCACACTGAAGAGAATGTTGCAATCGCACAGACCTATGTGTCCGGCCAGTGACAGCTGGTAATGGATGGTAGGGGGGGGGGGGGGCGCAAGTTGTATGCCTGAGCACATTTCTTTATGGTGATGAAAAGTAATTCCAAAATCAAAGTATTTTAAAAAGGCAATGGTGATCGCTTTGACGCTTTTCATTGTTTGAAGTCAAATTTGTGATTTCAATAATATGTATATTATCTCTATTAACAATGACAGGAGCCACCCTCGGTAGCTCAGTCATCTGAGGCACCGCTTCAGAAACTGAAGTCACCGTCGGGCGTGGGTTTGAGTCCCGCATGAGGCATGGGCTTTTGTAAACGTCCTTTCACTTATCATCGCTTCATTGTTTCATTATCACCCACTCATTCGTACCCCCGTATAACCTAGCTGTTGGTGGGGTCGTTAAGCAAACAATAATCAATCAACAATGACAGGGAAATGTACAAAGGTTGAAAGTATATTTAGATGAGCGTAGCGAAGACTTCCATTTCACAAACCGAAAAAAAATGGGCTTCGTTTTTATGTTGTTTTTTTTTTTGTAATTTTGTGTGCCACAGGTCAGGAAAAAATACCTATCGACTAGAAACTTTTTCTACTTATTTCTGTCAAACCAGAATATATTGGGATTGTTCTTCAGAAAAATCGGTCGGAATCATCGTCATTATTTAATGATCAGTCGTCATTAAATCGGTCATTATTTGAACTATTCTTTACTGATATCTCGAATATTAACGATAATTAAAGGCCTACAGTATCATTTTTCTTATTAGGCCTAGGCCTACTATTATTATATGATAGCCTACCCTACTGGTCCACGGGACGAAAATAAAAATAAAATAGTAAAAAAATTTTAACTCTAGAGCAAGGGTGCCCAACATACGGCCCACAGGCCGCATGCGGCCCGCACCTCCCAGTGCATAGCATTGTCTTGAAAACATGAGTCTCGTATATAAAACCGCGAAAGAAATTTAATTTTCTGTAAACTCATTTTGTTTCGAAATTGATTTGTTTGAGATCTCAGAATTCGGTCAGAATACTTATATTCATTATATTTATATTTTATATTTTATATTTAATTATATTTTATATTTAATATTATTATATTAAATTATATATATTATATTATATATATTATATTATTATTATATCATATTAATATTTTATTTATATTAATACTTGATATATTTTATATTTATATTTAATTGGGCCTATATATTATATAATATCAAATTTAATTTTATATTCATATTCATATTTAACCGGCGAGGACTCCACTGTTTTTGCGGTGTCCGTGCAAGTGTTTCACCCTTTTCGTCGTGTTCTTGCTCGCACGTGAGAAAGTCGTCGTGAAATTTGGGTATCTGTGTGTTCGAGTGTTTAGTGTTGATTTACGTGTTTTCCAATAATGTCACTGTCGAAAGAATTAAAACGGCGTAAAATAAGTAGTGAGTGCCGCGTATTTAATGAAAAGTGGACAGATAGTTATTTTTGTGTGCCAAGTAATGAGAAAGTTGTGTCTTCTCATTAACGGTAGGTACACAAGTGATAAAACCCACAGACATGAACAATTGTCACTGGTCATAACTTGCACATTCAAATTACGTGAGCTTCGAGTGATTTTTCGGATATTTTATAGAAATAAACCTTACCGACATGGTGTTGATTCATACCAAGTTCAAGTAGTCCTATATCAATTATCGCTTAAAAAACCTTCGTCATACATTTGTGTTGACGTGGGCTGCCAAATTATAATAATTATGTCATGTGGGCCACTTCTAAATTAAGTTGGGACACCCCTGCTCTAGAGGAACCAATTTAGAAAAATAAATGAATACGTCAAAGGCAGGATGCGATCAGAGTTCCCTGGCATGGGAGTCGGCTGTGCTAACCCATGTGCTACAGTAGGCCTAGTCACGTTGTTAGAGAGCGTTATTTTGGCCATTTATCGTCATCGACCGAAACATCGGGGTCATGATCTCACTGACCATATGATCTATTTTCACTTGATCATACGGTTGACCGTACAAATATACACTCCCGTTTCAATAAAAAAAGCCCTTGATTTCCCATCTTTGCGCTGATTAACTTCTAAAAGTAACTTTAAAAAATATATACTATTTGGAGTAGGCCCTAACTTAAAACTTTCAGTTACCGTACGTCCAGTTTGTGGTACGGTAACTTGAACTTTTGAAAAGTTATTATTTTGATCAAGTAACTTAACTTATAGAAAGTTACGGTAAATTTGTGTTACTTGGTACCATCCCTAATTTTGTGAAAATTTTCCTGAAGATTGTGTTTTTGAATAAATAAACATCAAACTTTGTCAAAAACCTCACACTGGCAACACAAATTACCACCAAAACATTAAAAACCGAGTATATAAGCTCCGTTCCGCCTGCCGGCGGTATACGCGGGGTAAGTACACCAACCTGACCTAAACCACTTGAAACATCATCCCAGCTGTGACAGCATAGCAAAAAACATGGCGGAGTACACGTGATATCAGAAAATCGCCACATTAAACCAAGTCGCAAACACACAAAACAACATTATAAACTTAAGGTTACTCCAAAACACACTTCAAACCTCAAACTACAAGAAAACACCAACATTACCCACAAATCATAGAATCTGAATTTGGTACCGAGTAACACAAAATTACCAAAGTTACTTGTAAAAAGTAACTTTCTCAACACTGGAGCTAGTTGCCACACTTTGACACTGGAAGCATGAGGCGAGTCGTAACGCGAAAGTCGATCAAACCCAAATCTCAAAAACTTCTCATATATGCGCTAGGCCTACTAAAATGAAAATTTCGCAGCAGAAATTGTGAGTGCCTTTACACCATCAAAATTATTATTAAATTTCATGCAACGAAAATGGATCATGTAAAAGGTGTTCAAGACCTAGGCCTAGGTCTAGGCCTAGCCAAGGCCTACAACCACCATTGAGATTGTAGTGTTACTAGGCCTACAATCAACTCTAAAACAGAACGGTTAAGGATACCGCATATTCACCCATTATTTTTACATACCGGTACATATTTATATACTCACATTATTATTATTATAAAAAACAAAAAGTAACGTGAACACCAACCGTGGTAAGAACTTGGAAGCACTTCCTATAAAATATTAGGGTGACTTGCGTTTTGCCTAGGTTTTGCGAACTTGCCAGTTTGTGCTTCTTATATATATTACCTAGGATTATAGCTATCTACGATAGCTATAATCCTAGATATTACTTTGGTCCTTATCAAAGGTTCAAAGATCTTGAGCTTCAAGGTTGAGCTTCATTTGCCCACTCAAACTACTCCACAGCCTTCTTTATTCAAATCATTCATTTCTTATAGAAGAATGATCTGAATAAAGAAGGCTGTGAACTACTCAAAGTCAAAAGTCAAAATTTTAAAGTCAAAATAGAATACGCTAGCAGTATATTTTTGATACGCTAGGTTCGTGCCCGCTGTGAAACTCGAATTTGATTGGTGGAGCTGCAGTAACTATCGTCACAAGTAAAGAAGGCTGTGCTATTCAAATTTCAAAGTTGTTGTAAACGACCATCAGCCGTGAGGAGTGAGGACCGTTACTTTTAAGGAAAGCGTTCGTTTGAAAAGTGACTGTGAAGGAAGGGCACAGTTACTTTTGTCGAAATTCCGCTTATGTGTACATTAACGGTAGAAGCTTTGCTTCTGTAAGATACAGTTATGTCAACTAGAATAAATGTAGCAATTAAACTGCGACCGTTAATACAACGTGAAAAATTAGAGGGAGTTTCTTCCTCCTGGGAGACCACTGAAAACTGCATTTTTCAAGTCACCAAGAAGACTGGCGGAGATCCACAATGGTTTGGTGAGTGGGGTGGGTGGGTTTGGTGACCTAAGACCTAAACTCAGAACCTAGGCCCTGCTATGGAGGCCTAAATGACTCTAGGTATGGGACAAGGCCCCTAACCTAGTGCCTGGGCCTACTGCCAAATATAGGCCTTCACTCATATAAACAGTTGGCCTAGGCCTAAACCTATTCCTAAAACAGGAAGGAGCTTATGGCCTAGGCCTAGGGCATCGATTTTATACCCATAAAATAGCTCTGGGCTACTGTTACGATGATGATCTAGGTTGGACCTAGTCCTAGAACTTGGCCCTGATCATGCCCTTATGAATATGCTTAGGACCTCTGAGGTGAAGAAATAGGGACTGACTTTATTCTAATCTTGACAAATAGGCCTGGATGGGTCTAGCCTAGGCCTATGCCATCGAGTTTAATGCCTGAGTCTATGCCACTACAAATTCAATGCCAAGACCTAGGCCAAGTCTGCTTTACTACACTTGGGGCTTGGGCGTATTCTAAAATATTGGCCTAGGCCTAGACCTGTATGGTTGAAGCTTTTAAAAAAGTAGGTTCAATTTTCAGCAGTAGGGTCTTGGCATTGAGTTTATAGTGTATACACTGTAAACTCAATGGTCTTGTCCTGATGTGGCTCTTGAGTTGGAGCCTTTGCCTACCTTAGAAACTTTCAAACTCAATGCCTAGGCCTACTCAGGATTATGGTTTTAATGTTTGCCATTATTATTGACATTAAATAGATGTGCTCATGAGACCATATATGGTAGGCCTAGTTGATTTTTGGTATCTAGGACCATACCTAGGTCCTACCAAAGTTGATCGCTTTGAAGTGTTACAACAATGTTGTGTATGGTAGGCCTATAGGCCTACAGGCGCAGATAACTATAATATAACTAGTGAGCATTCATTACACCAAGATCTATTTGATCTGTCTAACAATTTTACATTATCATTATCATTATTATTGTTTCTCAAAGACCCCACCAACAGCTAGGTTCACAAAATCAATGGTTATATGGGGACCGTACGAATGTGTGTGTGGGTTATGATAAGTGTAAGGACATTTACAAAAACCCATTCCTTAAATGCAGATATCAAACCCACATTCCAGTGGCAGTTTCTAAGGGTAGGTCAGGGAGGCAGGGCCTCCCCTAAAATATCAGGAAGGCTTGCTAACTAACTATAATCGTGATGATGAAAAAATAACAAAAACGAAATTATTAAACGGAATACTCTATTATTATCACTGAAAACTGTACTTTTTAATGCCGCTGCTCGAAGGAAACCCCGTTTGAAATACTCAAATTTAACCTTTATTTTTCAGATCACGTGTTCAATGACTTATCGAATAACAAGAATGTGTTTGATGTTGTGGTCGAGCCCATCGTTAGTTCGGCAGTCAAGGGCATAAATGGAACTGTCTTTGCTTACGGGCAAACGTCGTCGGGTACGTATCCCTAGAGAGTACTCATTTATGTATACGATTATTGATTCTTATGGTACGTCTCATGCTAATACCTCGTTCACACTAGGATCACTAACTGCAGTTTAGCTAACTGCAGTTAGCATCATGGATGACACCATTCTTAACTGAGGAAAAGTGTTCACACTGACAGCGATGATATGGTTGTTAGTGACGTCATGCACTGCCATCTTCCTGTTCGATTACTGTTAATTTTTATATTGCATTTATAGCTTTACAGATTTTCTGTTGATATCTTGCCTTGTTTTTGAACAAAGCCATCTATATAATTCGAATGATGTACTTAATATAGAGGGCCTTTCCTTGAACCAACAGTGTGACGATACGAATGATGTTACTTCTTGCGAAGGCGGTGGATTTTGATCGCAATTAAGCTAACTGAGTTCTAGAAACTTAGTTAAGACATAACTAGAGTTAGCTACTGAACAAGTTCCGTTCATATTATAACTCAACTAACGTCATCTGTAACTTAACTGTACTTAAATTCTGTAATGTGAACAAGGTATATAACGCATAATGCCCAATACAGTGGAACCTCTTTTATACGTTTTTCAGGGGACCAGACTAAAAAAAATGTATCAATGTGAAAAACTTATTAATGAAACTATTTAACATGTGGAGCATATGGGTTGGATCAAAAATTAAAACTTATAAATGTGATAATTGTATAAACAAGAAATTTATAACAGAGGTTCTACTGTATTTATTTTCCGAAGGAGCAGTTTTCAATTAATTTCAAATTAGGCTTGAGAAAGATCTTTAAAAAATTTATAAAAATGACCGTAGATTGCATTTTCAATGTCAATGCATTGAAATTTTCATTTTTTTCTTATTTACCTTTCAAATTAGAACATTTTCAGATGAATTTCCAAAAAAGAACAGTGTGTCATTTGTCATTTCTAGAGACGTGTAAATATAGCTTCTATTTTTTTTTTCATAGCATTTAGAATTTGAAAAATGGCACTTTGGTGCATCTATTATTTTGAAACATCGTGTTTTGTAGCGCAACAACGTTCTGTAGCATAACAACAGTACGGTACGGTAAAACTACTAGGTAACGTACAATAGGCATACAAGAGAAACACCCCAATTGATATTTTTCAGAAAAATAGTATTTTTCCACAAGCAGGTTAATTCTACGCCTCATCTGCAGCCTGAATTTGCATCTGCACTTTTTTCCAAATTCACCAACTAACTTCACCCGTTTACACCTCGATTGAAATAATTTTGTAAAAAAAGCATCTATAATGCTTCTATTCCGAATATAGCATCTATATCGCCAATACATTGAAACGTAGCGGATTCAGACGTTTGTAGCGCTTTGTCGCCTTTACAAAAACATGATAGAACACCATCAAACGTATTGAAACATGAAGAAATATCAGGAAAACATCTAAAAAAAGCACTTTTAGATTTCATCGCTTTTATAGCAATTGCTATTTTTACATGTCTCTAGTCATTTCATATCAAATCAACTCAGCGGAGTAGCGAAATCGACCTGACCATCTGCGATTTTTATGAAACTTGATGAATCTATGTAGACTTCAGGGTGTCTACAAGACTGAAAAACCTGGAAAAGTCAGGGAAAAGTCTACACAACTTCTTTTCGGGGTGATTTCTTCTTTTCTTTTTTTTCAAAATCGATTCCGGAGTTTAGAGAATCGATTCCAGATTTTGATGATCAATGTCATCACTAATCTATACACACACACGCAAAGAGAATGAATAACTGACTGTCTATTAATTCTCCTCGTCTTTGTCAGGTAAAACACACACCATGAAGGGCGACAAGGGCGATGTGGGCATCATCGAGCAGACCGTTAACCACGTGTTCGAGCTCATGAAGAGCCAACAAGATCGAGAATTTCTTCTCCGGTGAGTGAACAGAGAGATAAGTTTATTACAAAAAACACTGCCGCCAAAACGGTTGCCAGATGGACACAGTATAACAAAATTTATAAAAACAATGCATTATTTTTTAAAAATAAGAGAATTAAATATGAAAGGCATTATTTTAAAAAACTTTTCCGTAATACAAAAATTGAGTATCAAGAGTAATATAAAAAAATGTATTTGAGAAAAAAAAATGGAATGGTAATAAAGGTGAGTTGGTGAAACAAAAGAACAAACGCGAATATAAATAACACCAAGGTAAGAATAGAAAATTAAATAATATATTGACCGTACAAATAATTTCTTAAAATGGTTACTACTGAATAAACTAAATATACTAAATAAATGGTGAATACTTACTAGTTGGATGAGCAAAGCGAAGACTCAATTTCACCACATACCCGGAAAAAAGTGCCCGTTTTTTTTTTTTTTTTTCTCTCGCGCTCCACAGGTCAAACGAAAATTTGAAATCAGTTGAAACTTGGCATCTACAAGTGTCCTTATCTAATTCGATACTGTATCTAGGTTTGAGGTGCAATCGGTTCAACCACTTCTGAGAAAACTCATTTCAAAGTTTTCAAAAATCCCATAACAATAACCCAGAGGCAAAAATTTGTGAAAAATATTTCTTTTGATAAAATTCAAATTCTCAGAGAATTTCGATATAATAATTATACACATTATTCCAAACTCTCAGTCAAATCAGATCAGCTGTTTTGATGTAAAAAAATATATAATGTAATTTTTGTAAATCATTCAAAGCTATCAAGATATCTATTAAATTCAAGCAACAAGAACCAATTAACTGTGAACGATTAAAACAAAGCCTTCTTTATTATCATAGGATTTGATCAGGAAATAAGATGGCAGTGACTCAATTGTTTGGATCTCAAGGTGTATATATATATATATATATATATATATATATATATATATATATATATATATATAAATAACCAATTCAAAGTTATAAGTAGCTCATCCATCAACGCGGAAACACATATCGTGTTTGCCTAGGACTAGACAAACGCAGCATATGCGTTGTTGTAAGATGAGCGAGATATCTGAATGAGGTATAATAAGAGTTCTACCTTTGCTACTTCATTGACTCTGGTATTCTAAACACCTTGACACATATGAAAAATACTACATTGCTGGGCAAATATCAAATCTAGAAAGCAGTGGATCTTGACGACTAGTGATTGACCCGCCCACAAACGTCACAAAACAAAACATCCAATCAAGTGGGCTTCGTTATGTGGGAAATTTGACATTTACCTATCAGAGTATCTCTGAATGCCCACATGAAGTATATATCTAGGTGGCCTGGCGATTAGCCACGCGTATCACTAGTGGTCAATTATGCCATTATTTTTATGATATATTTGATGAATAAAGACGGTTAATTTAATTTTTGTCTTCAGAACGGCTGGTTCGAATTGCATACAAAATCGTAATAATGTCTATCATTTAGGTGTGGGCTACACTTTCACAGAAAATTTTATTCCATTTGGAGAGATTTTATTTATCAAATTTTCTTCCCCAGCCTAATCTTATCGGGTTTTTAGAAACTTTGAGGTGATATTTCTCAAAATCCGACAATATTTCTCTGACATTCCAAAAACTATAGGGTATTCTCAACTGACGTCACCCATTGTTGAAAGAGAGAGACAACAATGTGCACCAGTTGGAATTGACCAATCAGAATATTTGGTAGTCCACCAGTTCGCTGTATAGGCTTCTGTCGAGTGACGTCACCCATTGTTGAAAGAGACAGACAACAATGTACACCAGTTGGAATTGACCAATCAGAATAATTGGTAGTCCACCAGTTCGCTGTGTTGCTATGGTAACTATAGGCTCCTGTCAAGTGACGTCACCCATTGTTGCAAGAGACAGACAACAATGTCTACCAGTTGGAATTGACCAATCAGAATAATTGGTAGTCCACCAGTTCGCTGTGTTGCTATGGTAACTATAGGCTCCTGTCAAGTGACGTCACCCATTGTTGCAAGAGACAGACAACAATGTCTACCAGTTGGAATTGACCAATCAGAATAATTGGTAGTCCACCAGTTCGCTGTGTTGCTATGGTAACTATAGGCTCCTGTCAAGTGACGTCACCCATTGTTGCAAGAGACAGACAACAATGTCTACCAGTTGGAATTGACCAGTCAGAATGTTTGGTAGTCCACCAGTTCGCTGTATTGCTATGGTAACTATAGGCTTCTGTCAAGTGACGTCACCCATTGTTGAAATTGACAGACAATAATGTCGATCAGTTGGAATTGACCAATCAGAATGTTTGGTAGTCCACCAGTTCGCTGTGTTGCTATGGTAACTATAGGCTTCTGTCAAGTGACGTCACCCATTGTTGCAAGAGACAGACAACAATGTCCACCAGTTTGCACGTAACAAGCGACAAACAATCGTTGCCATAGCAATACAGCGAACACCCTATAAGCCTACAGCTTATAAGTTGGAGAAGTTTGCGTGTACAAAAAAAAGTTTCATGTCGATCAGTCTGACCCTACGACCTGTACAGAGCTTACGAACAACCAAACAAACAAAAAAACAAAGCTCTACTGGAGTAGGATGGAGTCTTCGCATACGCTCATCTGAAAACACGTTATGTGTGTTTCTGCATTGATGGATAAGACCAGGGTACCAGAAGGCAGCATTACTATTTACTAGGCAAACGCGAAATATGCGTTGTAAGATGAGCGAGATATCTGAATAAGCTATAATAACAGCCCTACATTTGCTACTTTATCGCCTCTGGTATTCTACACACTTTGTCCTACATTTGCTACTTTATCGACTCTGGTATTCTACACACTTTGTCCTACATTTGCTACTTTATCGACTCTGGTATTCTACACTTTTTGTCCTACATTTGCTACTTTATCGCCTCTGGTATTCTACACACTTTGTCCTACATTTGCTACTTTATCGACTCTGGTATTCTACACTTTTTGTCCTACATTTGCTACTTTATCGACTCTGGTATTCTACACACTTTGTCCTACATTTGCTACTTTATCGACTCTGGTATTCTACACTTTTTGTCCTACATTTGCTACTTTATCGACTCTGGTATTCTACACACTTTGTCCTACATTTGCTACTTTATCGACTCTGGTATTCTACACTTTTTGTCCTACATTTGCTACTTTATCGACTCTGGTATTCTACACACTTTGTCCTACATTTGCTACTTTATCGACTCTGGTATTCTACACTTTTTGTCCTACATTTGCTACTTTATCGACTCTGGTATTCTACACACTTTGTCCTACATTTGCTACTTTATCTACTCTGGTATTCTACACTTTTTGTCCTACATTTGCTACTTTATCGACTCTGGTATTCTACACTTTTTGTCCTACATTTGCTACTTTATCGACTCTGGTATTCTACACACTTTGTCCTACATTTGCTACTTTATCGACTCTGGTATTCTACACTTTTTGTCCTACATTTGCTACTTTATCGACTCTGGTATTCTACACTTTTTGTCCTACATTTGCTACTTTATCTTCTCTGGTATTCTACACTTTTTGTCCTACATTTGCTACTTTATCTTCTCTGGTATTCTACACACCTTGACGAAAATAGAGAATAGTTCATTCTTGGGCAAATATCGAATCTAGAAAGCAGTGAATCTTGGCAACCCAATTCTGCTTTTAATCATTTCATATATTTGATGAATAAAAACAGTTATTTGAATTTTTTTTCCAAACGGCTGGTTTGATTGCTTACAGAATGGTGGTTATGTGTATCATTTATGTGTCAACATTCAGAGAAAATTTGATTCTTTTCGGAGAGATTTCATTTTTTCAAATTTTGTAACCCAGCCTAATCTTATGAGGTTTTTATAAACTTTGACATGATATTTCTCAAAACCTATCCAACCAATTCATTCCAAAAACTGCAGTTCTAAGTTGTTAAAGTTTGCCCGTACAAAAAAAGTTTCATGTTGATCAGTCTACCCATGTGACCTGTGCAGCGCTTACAAACAAAAACCACACAGTCAAAGCTGTAAAAGAGTGGGATGGAGTTTTCGCTACGTTCATCTAATTATTCGGTAACTGGAAATTAAGCAATGAAAACCATCAAATTAGACACATTTTGATTCAATTATTGCTCCAAAATAAAATTATTCTTCAATTTTCGACTAAGCATATCCAATTGTGAGGATATTATCTATTCATTGCATTTTACCACAAGTCCGTAGTGTTTGTAGTTCTTGAGATATGTGGCGAAAGTGCACGCTGTAAATCTGTCCAAGATACGGGCTCTTAACAGCAGTCATGTAAAGTTTATCATCATACAATTCATGGACTAAGAAAAAATGAGTGATATAGGCCTATAATGTTAAAATTAAGCCTATCACCACTAATCAAAGGTCGTGGCCAATTAGTACTTCATTCAAGCATTTGTTTCGAGGACTGTGGGAAACCACGAAAAACCAAGTCAGGATGGATAAATAACTAAAGTGAACTTTCGCTAAAATTAAGATAAAACACAATTGAAATCTCTTTCTCAAAATTAAAATTGAATTCATGCCTCCAATTCTATTTTACCTCAAAACGTGTCCTATTGATGTACATATTTATAGAGTTGAGATATTGGTTCAATGTATTGTTAATTTTATTATTATGATATTGTTTCAACACTATATGTTTTTTTTTTTTTTTTTTTTTATGTTCACAAATTAAATTATACAATAAAGTAATACAGTTTGAACTCTCGTCCACTAAGCCATAAATGGCTTATCTGTGGTTTAAACGATGAAAAACAAAACACTAAAATACACTGTGATTTACTATTCTAATATCTAATAAACTCATATTAAAACATGATTCACTTCGATAGGTTAAATGATAATGAGCATGAAAATGAAAATAAGGCAACCAATTGGAAACTAATTCTAGAATTTCCATATTGTATCAACATATGCTGTGATTGACCCTAACAAAAAATCCTTAACAGTCCTTAACAGTATGTTTGAAACTGTATGTTAATGCATAACTTGTAAATATGTTGATCTTTGATGAACAAGAATGAAATGAAATTGTCGTTGATTTCATACAGGCGCTAAATGACCTCGCTGTCGATGCGCCTTAAAACTCTAATATTCATTCATTCATTCAGCGCGTCGTACATCGAGATCTACAACGAGCGCGTGAACGACCTGCTGTCGCCGAGCAACACGAACCTGAAGGTGCGCGAGGAGGACGGCCAGGTGGTCATACAAGGCGTGACGGAGGAAGTGGCCAGTTGCGCGCAGAAGGTGCTGAACCTGATGGCGCGCGGCGAGGCAAGCAGGCGCATCGCCGAGACCAGCATGAACGATCGCAGCTCGCGATCGCACACCATATTCCGTCTGGTATGCATCGTTCGATGGGTTGGCAATGGGCTTTCGATGGTTTTTTTTTTTTCCAACGTTCTAGTGCACACCTGTTTTTTTTTCTCAATTTTCATGATTTTTTTTTTTTTTTTTTTTTTTTTTGTATTAATTTTTTATATTCAAGATGGAGATGAAGAAGGGGGAATGCCAGGCCTGGCAAGTCGACTCCAAGAAACTCAGAGGCCCTAGTAATAAGGTGGACCCCCCCCCCCCCCCCCCCCCCCCGACCCAATTCAGTTTGGAACCGGAGGCCAGATGCTTATTATTAGGCCTATATTTATTCTTCTTAATTTTCACGATTTTTCTTGTTTTTTCTTGGAGGGGGGGGGGGGGGGGGGGGTTAGAAAATCACTACCCCACCTTCCAGGCCGGGTTTGATCCGTGGTTATATCGCACAAATACTTGTGTCAAGATGGCCTTTCATAACATCTATAGCCAAAACAATTGGTTTTATTGTTGTAATATATCGTTGTACTTGGGATGTGAAACAAGAAATTTGTCGGAACCACTTTTATTTACCGTTCAGAGGCTTGTCAATTTGACATTCAGCCTAGAACGATGTTTTGGAATAACAGCTGAATCTATTTCATTATTTTCCAATACATTGGCGTATTCTATCGGCCCCAAAAAAAAAATGCTCAATCTCTCTCCCAGTTGTCAATACAAATCCCAGTTGTCAATATGACGTCATTTTGTCGAGGCTGCCAAGTGGTTAGTGAACCTGTAATCAATGTAGATTTCATAAATGCTCCAATAACCGTCGCACTTGTTTTCGTTAGTCTCGTCTATGACTATCAATAACGTAACGGGATAAGCAACATGGCGCTCTCCTCTCGCTCCATGCGTATATCAAAGGGATGTCACCTCACAAATGTTATGATGATTTGCTGGTATTATTGTATGTTGATCTATACAAGTAATAGATGTAATGCAATCTGTGAATCCAGCTCTTTCCAACTGCATTAAACAATATTGGAATAAATCTCATCTGAATTGGCCAATCTGAATTCAAAATACGTCTGTAAAAGCATTTAGTCCCCTAGTCGAGAGCCCTACTGCTATATTTATCATTTGATAACTGGACAATTACTCATCATCTACGAGAAAGGTCAGAAACAATGCAAGTATACAACTATGTGCTATAAACTGAAATACGAGCCTAATACGTACGATTTGATTTGAAATTGCAAATCTCAGAAATGTACACGAAAGCTCTGATTCCATCATGGTGAAAACGGCCTAAAGTTAAAAGGATAGGACTTATGCCATGTTGCTTATCCCGTTACGTTATTGATAGTCATAGGTCTCGTTTTGCTTTGTGAATGAGTCGTTAATCGTCGTAGATTGAATAAATACGTTAATAGCCATGTTACATGTTTTGGTTAGTCTAATTTAGCTTTGTGAATGAGCCTGTACCGAGACGCGTGGCCAAGTTGTAACACACTGAACCGTCATTCGGGAGACCGGGGTTCGATTCCCGCCATGGTCGACCATCCTGACAGGGGTTTTTCGTGGTTTCCCTCTGTCGTTCAGGTTGATACTGGGATGGCTCCTTAACAACAGGCCACGACCGACTCCTTCCCATCATCCAAAACACCTAATAAAATAACCTTTCATCTCATCATCCCATCATCTCATTCCGGTTATACCGGTTTATATTCTTATATTATTTATAGGTTATTATATACCGGTTATACGGTTTATATACCGGTTATATTCAATGGAATGCCAGTAAATTTAAGATATATGGACAAATATAAGGCAATTAAATTAGAAATTAAGAAGTGGTTACTCGGCTCGACTGTAAATGTGTGGTAGGCCTATAAAACGTGTTCCATAGTGTTCGCATTATTTCGAATTTTTCACTCATTGTTTATTATATTTATTATTCACTTTCCCTGTTCAACTCCCTCTTGTTCATTCTCTAACATATTTGATTTAGTTTGTAATTATTCGACCTTGTGATGTTTCTTTTACTTTTAACCATTGCATTACACAATTTTCTTTCTATTATTTTCCTGTATATAATCCACAGTCAAGCTCGCAAGGGCTTTGTGGACGTCACGTGACTGTTCACTATTTATATGTGTGTCTATGTCATTTTGTTCAATAAAAAAAAAAAAAAAATCATCCACCGACGCCAATAGGTCATAACCATCAGTATAGTGCGTCGTTAAAACCCAATATAACAAAAAATCAGCTTGTTATTAACGTAGATTGAATAGATACTAAATAACTGTTGCCCGTGTTACGTAGTTTGGATTGCGAATAAGCTTGCTTATGAACGTAGATTGAATGATTGCGCTGATAATCGTGTTTCTAGATAATCGAGAGCCGCGAGAGCAGCGCCGGCGGAGCCGACGACGGAGCCATCCAGGTGTCCCACCTGAACCTGGTGGACCTGGCCGGATCGGAGAAGACCGGGCAGTCCGGGTCGACGGGCAGCACGTTCAAGGAGGGCTGCCACATCAACATGTCGCTCACTGCGCTCGGCAAAGTCATCGCAGATCTCAGCGAGGGCAAGGAGTGAGTTGATGACGATTTTTTCAAGCAGTTTGGTAATTTAGTACAGTGAAAATTCTATCAATCGTTTTTCAAGGGACGAGGAAAATTAAACCATCCATCCAGAAAAACCATCCATCCAGGAAAATTTAACATTGATTATATGAGAGTGGGGTTTGGCAAAAGTGAATGATACTAGCAGGAAAGCGATGGATCCAGGAACGATGCATAAAGTTTCACTGTATACTTTTTTCAGGAGACCAGACTAAAAAAGTGTATTAATATCAAAAACTTATCAATGAAACTATTTAACATGTGGAGCATATGGGTTGAATCAAAAAATAAAACTTATAAATGTAATAAATGTATAAACGAGAAACTTATAACTGAGGTTCTACTGTAATGAGAAACTTATACCGAGACGCGTGGCCAAGTGGTAACACACTGAACCGTCATTCGGGAGACCGGGGTTCAATTCTCGCCATGGTCGACCATCCTGACAGGGGTGCATTGTGGTTTCCCTCTGTCGTTCAGGTCAATACTGGGATGGTTCCTTAATAACAGGCCACGACCGACTCCTTCCCACCATCCAAAACACCAACAAAAAAAACATATCATCTCATTCATCATCCACCGACGTCAATAGATCGTAGCCATCAGTATAGTGCGTCGTTAAAACCCGATGTATGTATATAGAAACTAGGGATAACATCGATTAAGAATCGATTCTGATGTAAAACAATTCTCAAATCAAAAAATCAATTTTTCCGGAAAAAAGAAATCGGTTCAGTGCTGTATTTCTTTACGTCGTTAGAAGTGCTCATTTCATTGTCTATATTATTCTGTATTGTTGAGATATTACTATCTGGACAAAAGCTATCCCTCCGGTTACGTCAGCCGAACGTTGACGGAAATACCCAAATGGTACAGTACAGTTCAAAGAAGTCTCTAGCAGCTATTTTTCACGTGAACGTCTTGGGAAGGTTGAAAAAAAAGTTTCAAATTACACTACTTTTTTGAGAATAAATTTTTTTTTCAAATTTTTTTTTTCAATTTTTTTTCAAATATTTTTTTTTCAATCGATTTTTAATCGATTCTGGAGCATAGAGAATTGATTCCCGATTTTGAGAATCGATGTCATCCCTAATAGAAACTTACCAAAGAGGTTCTACTGTATCACAACGTCATGTTTCGAATGTGTATCCTCGTTTTTCACACAACTTGTCCGCGTTTCAGCTACGTCAACTACCGCGACAGCAAGCTGACCCGGATCTTGCAGACCTCACTCGGCGGCAACGCGCTGACAGCTATCATCTGCACCGTGACGCCAGCAGTCGTGGATCAGACCATTAACACCCTGGGGTGAGCTCACGTAGATACACTAAACCCTCGTTGATCCGAAATTCAACGGACCCCCAAAAGGTGATTTCCATTTGAAAAAATTCGGAACCTGCACAGTAGCTGAGTGGTTAGCCCACTTGCTTCGTGTGACCCGGGAGGTGAAGGGACATGTCGGACCCGGTTCGATCCTCGCCACCGTCCATCTTTACAGGGGTTTTTCGTGGTTTCCCTCTGTAGTCTAGGCTAATGCCGGGATGGTTCTCACAATATAAGCCACGACCGTTTCCTTCCCATTATCCTTCCCACTACCTATAAAAAAAAAACTTCATCCCATCATCTCATTAATCATTCATCCGACGCCAATAGATCTGTCATCATTACAGTGCGTCGTTGAAACCCGATATGAAAAAAAAATAGTGAATTGCGTGACGTGATAATAGACCGTGTTGTGTGTGCGCAGGTTCGCTCAGCGCGCCAAGAAGATCAAGAACAAGCCTATCGTTAACGAGGTGCTGTCCGATGCCGTACTCATCAAGCGCTACGCTCGCCAGCTGGCCAAGCTCAGGGCCGACCTAGCGGTGAGTTGTCGCCCTCGCTTCTAGGGCTTCTAGGATCTCTTTAAATGTTTTCGTGGCTTTGTTATAAATGTTCAAGTTCAAATTTAAAAAAAAAAAAACATAAGTTCGTTCAAAAATTCACCTTTTCTTAAAAAAAAAAAAAAAAGTTGGAAACATTACAATTAACAAAATTCACATCGCTTATCCACAAAGCCTTAAAAGGGCTTGACTGTGGTGATAACATAAATAAAATAACTCTATAGAAACACACACGAAATTAGATAAAAAAAAAAACAGGGGGAAAAAAGTGTGCAACCTAAAATTACGAAAGAAAACGAGAGATGTGCAAAGTTAATCAGTTGAAGAGAGAAGTAAGCACACAATGAATTGCTGAGAAAAATGCTCGTGCAAAAAACAAAAATTCACACTCGCGCATTCAGGATGCGATAACATAGAGAGAAAAAAACAGTTACTAGAAAAAGCATACAACGAAAAGATTCAACCTTGTTCTGAAGTTACATCATAGATGGGCGTGACTTATACGAAGCAGGGGAAAATTTAGATACCATGATTGGTTATTTCCCTGTTTCCCCTGCTTCACTGTCCACTTGATTGGTTTTTATATTTTGTGACATCACGAGGGCGGACGATCTACAATGGTCAATTATTTTGACAGAAACATTGAATGTTCGTTTAGTTTATGTTTGATCGATATTTTGATTAATTCAACATCATTCATGGTCTATTTCACTATTTTTCACTACAAATATCTTAGTTCATTAGTTTTAAATAATCAAAATGGGGTGGTAAGATCGCCCTTGTGGTGCCCCGTCCAAACGATCCTATCTTTCATCTATAGCCTTAATTGGGGAACAATGATTTTGTATCAAGTTTCGATGTTATTGAAAAAGAAAATACATATATCAATTTCAGAGTATTCAGCTACATTTAGCTTTTTTGTGGGAATTTGCGTGGTTTAGAAGATATTGAGCTGGATCGTATAAAATATTATTTTTGAAAAGTGTGTTCAAATATGAAATTAACTGGAGAAACCAAATGTCATGTTGAGAAGTATCGTTACCTCTTTCCTCAAACACCGATGAAAAATAAGTGGTTTTCGGACAACTTCCTGCGTCAGACTGAAAAGTCTGAGAGAATGTGTAATTTCCGTTGATAATCCCGTAGTTGTTGATCTAGAGTTGGCAGCTCCTGTTTTTAGTAGTTAGCTACAATATGCTGTATTTCATATAGATACCAGGCTATCAAACCTGAAAATAATTGCTATATTCTAGTGATGACCTCGATTCTAGAAATCGGAAATTGATTCTCTAAGCTCCAGAAACGATTAAAAATCGATTTTGAAAAAAAAAAGGAAAAAATTCATCCTCAAAAAAGTTGTGTGATTTTAAACTTTTTTTTCATCCTTTCCGCAGCGTTTTACGTGAAAAATAGCTGCTAGAGACTTATTTGAACTGTACTGTACTATTTGGGTATTTCTGTTAACGTTCGGCTGTCGGACGTGACCGAAGGGACAGCTTGTGTCCAGATGGTAAAATCTCAACAATACAAAATGATGTGGACAACAAAATGAGCACCGAGAAGTGTGGCCGAGTGGTTACACACTGAACCGTCATTCGGGAGACCGGGGTTCGATTCCCGCCATGGTCGACCATCCTGACAGGGGATTTTCGTGGTTTCCCTCTGTCGTTCAGGTCAATACTGGGATGGTTCCTTGACAACAGGCCACGACCGACTCCTTCCCACTATACAAAAACACCTAATAAAATAACCTTTCATCTCATCATCCCACCATCTCATTCATCATCCACCGACGCCAATAGATCGTAGCTATAATAATAATAATAATTTTATTTATTCAGTAGAACATAATGTGATACAGAGTTGTTAGACAAAGTAAAACCAGTTATAGAACATGTCAAGAATTCATTAAATACATCTATAATTATTTTGATAATATGGTTACAAAGTGTCCCGTAAAAAATCATATTGTAAATACTCGTTGATGGTGTAAGGGCATAGCTGAAGGAGGATACGCTTAAGAGATAGCTTGAGATTATTGTCAGTCATGGTTTCCAGCGTCTGTGGTAACTTGTTGTAAAGAATGGCTTCCTGCCACCCTCGGTAGCTCGGTCAGCTGAGGCACCGCTTCAGAAACTGAAGTCACCGTAAGGCGTGGGTTCGAATCCCGCATAAGGCATGGGTTTTTGTAAATGTCCTCTCACTAATCATCACTTCATAGATTCATAATCACCTGCTCATTCGTACCCCCGTATAACCTAGCTGTTGGTGGGGTTGTTAAGCAAACAATAATAATAAGAAGAATGGCTTCCACTATCAGTATAGTGCGTCATTAAAACCCAATATAAAAATTTTTAAAAAATGAGCACGTATTGCGACGTGAAGAAGTAAGACACTGACCAACCCTTAAAAAAAATGTCCTTTTTTTTTTTAATCGATTTTTCGATTTGAGAATCTTTTTACATTAGAATCGATTCTCGATTAATCGATGTTTTCACCACTATATTCGTACGAGTGCGGTTATGCGAGCGCGACCGAACGAGTTTTCTTGTCGACAGAAAGCGAACGCGGTCGATATCGAAGTGATGAGCAGCCAGCTCCACGAGAAGGACGCGTTAATCGAGCGGCTCCAACAGCGGAGCGACATGATACAGAAGACGCTCATCAACTCGGCGGTCGATTCCGGCGTCGACGAGGTGAGAGACGCAGTTCAAAAGTGCGGTTATGTTGTGGTTAAGGGAGAACAACTTACACTGAAATTCACAAGTTTTATATTTTACACTCGATCAAGTTGATTTTAATTTTATTGTGAACTCACATTATCTATGAGAAAATATAAAAAATATAGTTACATTTTTTTTTTCTTCAGTTTGTACATAAATAGTTTTAATTGTCATGGAGACACTTTTTTTCTAGATAACAGCTTGACATGAGTAGTTTTGAAAAATCTTGTAGTTTTCAAAAGTGCATTCGATAAAGTTAATATTATTAGGGGTGTGCGAATCCATGTTTTTCGAATCGAATCCACTTTCAGATTCGGATTCGGTCCAACATGAAAGATTCGAAAATTTCGAATCTTGGCGCTAAAAACGTGGCAACATTGCATTGTCAACTTTCTAGATCGCGTGAGCAAGTGCGATGCGCACTAGCCTGCGAGTGGGTGGGGTTGTCATATATGGCCGGCTTCGATTGGCGCTCGGCCGTCTCGAGTCGGACGAACGAAAAGAAAGTCTCGTCAGAGACCTTAGTATCTAACTTCGTTAACGAAGTTAGATACTAAGATCTTTGGTCTCGTCCTTGTCAAGGTTAGACAACACACGTCACGACCACGCAGTAGTAGGATGACATATGCCATGCAGCAAACAGCTACGATGTTTATAACTGCGCGTTAAATAAAAATGATGGAAATTGAGAAAATGATGCTTCTTCATGATGAAACATTTATTAAACGTGTTTTCAGTGGAATACCTCGCAGTTAGTTTCTAGTCATTATGAGAATGCTGAGATAAGATTTTCACTTCCTGGATCAAGTGTAACTTGATCAGCAGTGTCGTTTGACCCATTATCACGCTTCACAATGCTTTTTAAAAAGATTCGGATTCGGTATTTTTTATGAAGATTCGGTTCGGATTCGCTTCAAAATCAAAAACATGGATTCGCACACCCCTAATAACGATACCCTAACTGTTAAACCTCGTATCTGAAGTTTTCATAACTGTGCAGTGGACACTATTGACTGTTATAAATGAACTTTTTCCAGATGAAAGTAGATACGAGCATTTCAGAAGGCCGTGAAAATAATAATAATAATGATAATTAGACGAGCTTTAGCGAGGATTCAATTTGACATACTGAAAAAAATTGGTGTTCGTTTTTATGTTTGTTTTTTTTATGTTTTTTTGTCGGTTTTCCACAGGTCAAACGGCTACAGCTATTAACTTCAAACTTTTTTTCGTCATGGTTCCTCATCCAACTTGGATCTGTATAGTTTTGTGGTATTATCGGTTGGTAACTTTTATTTTTATGAATTTTAGAAATTTCAAAAATACTCATTACAATAACACGGCAAAATAAAAATTGAAAAATTTTTATTTTCAAAAATATTGAAATTTTGTGTGGAGTTGAACAACATCTTGATACACATTTCTGGAAATTCTCAGCTTGATCGGGTCTGCTATTTTGAAGAAAAAACATGAAATGTGCTAAATTGGTACCACTCGAAGCCGTTTTTACCCATTTATAACTAAAATGTTACCCAATTGGCGAATTTAGGCAAAAGTTTGGCAATGAAGTCGACATACTATTACTTTACGCTCGTCTAACAACGCGTATATAGCGTTTTCCTAGTAATAATAATAATATTTATGGACAGTATACATGTTACATGTTATGTTTCGTCATTTTCATGGTACAATTATTAGAATTGAGTCGTGTTACCGAATCTTAGATAAAAATCTGTTATATAATGAAATTCTTTCTCAATGAGATGACTTTTTACTTCAGATTTAAAAGTATGTATGTTGTTGATGCTCCGCAAGTGTTTTGGTAAATTATTGTAAAATCTAACACCATTATGGTTGAGTCCAGTTTCATAAAGAACAGTTCGACGATGATCAATTTGGGGGTCATTTTTCCCACGAGTGTTATGCGAGTGGCTAATCTCTTTTTCAAATAAATTAAAATTGGATTTCACAAAAGTCACTATCTCTAAGATGAATTAAATTATAACATTATAGGCCTATCACTCATTTTTTTTCCATTTTGTATAATGACAAACTTTACATTTGCTGTTAATGAAAAGAAGTGATCATTGCCCAAGAGACTTAGTTCAAAGTGGAAGATATCAACATTCGTGTGTTTTGTTTACTCTTAATACCAATGCTGATAATGTCCGGATATATATCACAGAAACGGTTTTTACTTATAATGTGTTCCGGACTTTCGGAAACTGCAAGACTTTTATCTGCGGCGGAAAGTTATGGTCACCAACAGCGCAGCCCTGGTTTTGAAGTTCATTGGTTTTAAATGATTAAAATGCGGTGGTAAGATCGCCCTTGTGGTGCCCCGTCCAAACGATCCTACTTTTCATCCTTAGCCTTAATTGGGGAACAATGATGTTGTATCAAGTTTCGAAGTTATTAAAAAAAAAAAAAAAAAAAAAAACCTCCTAGATGATACATCTTCTTCGGCCAAACAGATACGAGGTTTTGCAGTACAACGGAATGAATTTTTAAAATATTTAAGCGGCAATAATGTAATTTTTGTAAATTTTCTCAGATACGAGGTTTTGCGGTTAGGGTATCGTAATGCATTGGTGTTGCTCCAAATTTGTTGTGTATGAATGTCAAATTTATCTATTTTGCACATTTTTTATCAGAGTTATTCATCAGTTTTTCATATTCAACAATCATTTTATGCATGTTTACCTCAAGATATACTGTTACATACATGTTGATATACAAAATATTCGATTACAGTGAAACCTCTACCCATCGTATTTCAAGGGACCAGGAAAATAAAACCATCCATCCAGGAAAATTTAACATTTATTGTACGGGAATGGGGTTAGAAAAAATAAATGATACATCCAGGAAAACGATAGATCCGGGAACGATGCATAGAGGTTTCACTGTAAACGATATTGCCATTAAATAATCAATATCTCCGATTTGTACCATATTTTGAAAATGCCGCTTTTCAAATTGCCTCGCGCGCGCGCAGGTTAGTAGGCCTGCTGGTTAACGAGCCTGAAAAACGGAAGTTTGAGGCCATCAACAAAGAGATTCAACTAGTTGTCTACATCTAGGAACGGGGAGAAAACGCTGTTTACGCTTCCGAATTTAAGAAGTGATGTGTGCTTGAATTTTGAGTTTTTTGGCTGAGAATCAAGATTCAACTTCACCTCAAATCTTGGCTGAAGATTCTGTGTACTGCCGCCACTGTGAACGAGAGATAACATACTGTTCTAATACATCTAACCTCAAACAACATTACGCGATGCATAACAAGAACTTTCAACAACCAATGAGAGGAAAGAATTCAAATTTAAAATTGTGAATCAAGCGGCAAACTACAGAAATACGAAAAACTAACTTTGTCGAAACTTGATGGTTACAACTTTTAATCGATTTGACCATATTTTAAAAAATCGATATTCGATTTCTATTTTCAATCGATGCCCATCCCTGGTATTAATATAAAAATGGGGAGTAATTATGTTGCATAGATTTTCGACGTTGATAAAAACAAACATTTCATTTTGTCGACAGCAGCGCGCGCGAGCGCTCCGCCGCCGCACCTGGTGCGCCCCCAAGTCTGGTGGCGGTCCGTCCCGCATGTCGTTTGCCCCGCTGCCTTGCTTTGGGGGCGGCTTCGGGGGCGGGCTGGTGACGATTGAGGAGCAGGACAGCCTGGCCAGCGGGAACACGTCCGAGAAGAAGGTCAACCTGGATCAGACCAGCCTGTCGACACCCACTCTCCTGGACGGCTCCGGTGAGTGCGCTGTTCCGGGAACAGTCCTGCTTTTTTTTCTTTTTTTTTTTTTTGAGTGGGACTCGATTTGTAGAAAATCGATTTGTAATACCCCGTTTACGTTAGGATCACTAACTGCAGTTTAGCTAACTGCAGTTAGCATCATGGATGACACCGTTCTTAACTGAGGAAAAGTGTTCACACTGACAGCGATGTAATGGTTGTTAGTGACGTCATGCACTGCCATCTTCCTGTTCGATTACTGTTAACTTTTATATTGCATTTATAGCTTTACAGATTTTCTGTTGATATCTTGCCTTGTTTTTGAACAAAGCCAACTATATAATTCGAATGATGTAAATAATATAGAGGGCCTTGCTCTGAACCAACAATGTGACGATACGAATGATGCTGCTCTTTGCGAAGGCGGTGGATTTTGATCACAGTTAAGCAAACTGAGTTCTAGAAACTTAGTTAAGACATAACTAAAGTTAGCTTCTAACCAAGTTCCGTTAATTTTATAACTTGACTAACGTTATATACTTAACTGTAGTTAAATTCTGTAATATGAACGAGGTATAAGGGATGATTGGAAATAGAAAGAGGTTATAGGGTTGACTTTATAAATGTATGATACATTGTTATCTTTTTTGTATTGTTATTTATTTTATTCAGTTTTCATTATTACTATTTTCGATTATCATATGGATAGATACAGTGAAACCTCTACGCATCGTTCCCGGATCCATTGTTTTCCTGCTTGTATCATTCATTTTTTCTCACCCCCCTCCCATATAATCAATGTGAAATTCTCCTGCATGGATGGTTTTATATTCCTGGTCCCTTGAAAAGGGATGTATAGAGGTTTCACTGTAGATACAGTAAACCCTCGATAATTCGAACTCGGTCAATTCGAATTCCGCGCTAATTCGAACCAGAGAAATGACCCCGGCCGCTGGTATAGGGATATCAATGTTAATTCATTTTGATAATTCGAATTTTTATTATTTCGAATTTCGAACTGATGATTAGTCCAAACTACTGTTTTATTATTGTTTCGTGTTTGTTTAATTCGAATTTCAGCAAAAATTACGAATAAAAATTTTCACAATTGGATATTTTATTACGTGAAATCCTTCGTCATCAACATTCCTGGCGACCCGGCAAGCTAGAGTTACGTCATAGCCACATGTGCAGCGCGTGCTATTATGATGAGGGGTTAGGCGGGGGGTCTTTTCAGGGTCACAGACAGACATCTGGCTGGTCGAGACACCCGAGCGGTAATGTTTAGGATAATGGACGTGATTGTGTCAACTTTTATTCGTAATTTTTGCTGAAATTCAAATTGAACAAACACGAAACAATAATAAATAGACCAGCCGGCTAGTGCATGTAGAGAGAATAATTCATTCATTTCATTCCAGGCCCTAATATTTATATTTATTGCCTCGCTTTTTACTTTTTAATCCAAACATCCAGTTTGGTAATTTGACTCTTTCAACACTGTGAACTGTGATAAGTGTTACCTAATGAATGACATGATAATATATAGTATTAATGGGACTCCTTGTTGTGTTGTTAAAATTGCTGAGAAAACACTTGACTTGAAGATAACCACATGGCTGTCAAAGTTGGCTTCCTTAGAGCAAGGGGGAAGAAGGAGGGAACAAACAATGTGCAAGGCGCACATGGTCAACCAAACTGCACGCACACAGTATACTACTGGGCCCAGATTCACAAAAGGTCATAACTTTGATCCGGCTCAAAGTTACGACAATGTCCGGATACAATACCACATTTGATCCTTTATTTTTTATTTTTTTATTTTTATAAATTACGGATTGATAATAATAATGTATTTATTCAAAAATTAAAATTGAAAAATCAAAAATAATGGATCAAATATGGTATTATCTCTAGAAATTGTCGTTACTTTGAGCCGGATCAAAGTTATGACCTTTTGTGAATTTGGGCCCTGTACTATACAAGGAAAAACATTTTTTTTTTTAATTCGAATTTTGATTTTTGGGGTCCCTTGGAATTCGAATTAACGAGGGTTTACTGTAGACAGTTTATTGTCTTTTTCAAGTTATCTCATATTTTTTCAAAAGTCATCACCAAAGAACTGATATTTCTCTGAATTGACTAAATCAAAAAAATAAAATTTGAGAATTGAACAAAAATTGTTTTGGAAACTAATACAAAATAGGCTTATAGATTTTATAAAAAATATTTGAAGTTCAATCACTAAAATAATATTCACAGAGTTACCTACACACACATCTCAGAAAATGCTAGTACATTTTAAAATACATCCTTGTTATTCAAGGTAGAAATAGCCTAGGCTATTTCTACCTATTTTCTATTTTCTATTACCTATTTTCCTATTTTCTATTTTCTAAACATATCTAATTGTGAGGGTATTGTTCATTCATTGCATTTTACCGCAAGTCCGTAATGTTTGTAGTTCTTTCAATCGTATGATTTATTGTTGTTTCCGAGCGGTGTGAATATTTCTTGTCCAGGTCTCGGATTCGACACCCCGTTCGAAGACTTTGAGCAACAGCTGATCGACGCCGCCGGGCTCGAGGCGGGCTACGGAGCCGACGGCTTGGTCTCCGCGTGCAGCTCGTCTAGCCCGGCACCCGACGGGCACGGAGCGTTGGCCACCAACTTCGTCACCACGCGGCGAGGTAACGACCGGCGTACGGTCTGGATAAGGGTCGCGAGTCGATCCCGAGTCCTCACCGATATTGATAGCGGTGTCCGAATCGAGTCCAAGTTGCAGTGATAATCGTGAAGTTTGATTTTGAAAAAAAAAATGCCCCGAGATTTTCATAACGGTTGCAACCTCTCGTCCTTGAAATGTGAAGGATAAAGATCACGTTTTGTATTCGGGGCCCAGATTCACAAAAGGTCATAACTTAGATCCGGCTCAAAGTTGGGACAATTTCTAGAGATAATACCATATTTGATCTATTATTTTTTTTGTTTGATCTTAATTTTTGATTGAATCCATGATTATCATCAATCTATTATATATATCTCAAACCCAGATAACCAATTAAATTGGGCCAGGGAGTGTTTCCACCAGTTTTTCTAGGGCTGACTTCTCATATCAATCGGTTCCTGCCAGTTCCGACTTCTTCCTCCTCTTCTTCACTACTGCTAGGCCTATCCTCTATTTCTTCTCTTCCTACGAGTTCCCTCCATCGTTCTCTATTCTCCCACCATCTCTCGTCTTCCACTTCTTCCCATTTTTCTCCTCGGTTGACTACCCCGAAAATCTATTATTTATTAAAATTGAAAATTTAAAGTTATGACCTTTTGTGAATTCGACCCCTGGACAATACAAGTAGGCCTACAGAAACATTGGTGGGGGGGGGGGAGAACTCGACATCTATCAACCTCGCTAAATTTGAACTCAAACTCAAAAATTCGAGTGTTTGTACACCCCTAAATATTATATACGTTCAAAAGAACGAGAAAGTTGGATAATTTTTCGTTTGTTTTTTTGTCTTCCAGCTTCCAAACTTGATGCAAAATCATTGTTTCCTGAATGATGCTATAGATGCAAGATGGGATTGTTTGAACGGGGCACCACAAGGGTGATCTCACCAGGGATAACTCCGGTTAACCGAAAACCGGTTCTGAATCGGTTCTGAAATAGAGAATCGATTTCTTCTGCGATAATTTTTTCTATTATTCATCACGTTGATTGAGTTATTATG
This sequence comes from Brachyptera risi, assembly GCA_964007535.1. NCBI lineage: Eukaryota > Metazoa > Arthropoda > Insecta > Plecoptera > Taeniopterygidae > Brachyptera > Brachyptera risi. The sequence continues at coordinate 3,347,199 of OZ023338.1, read as the reverse complement.
TTCAATTGGTAGATGCTTGTCAAGTGTGTCGTCGCAATATAAATTGTGTAGATATAATATACTGGTTCACGCGTGCATTATTTATTTGTATTTTCTCCTTCATGCGCAGTAAAACCCATAATGTGTCCTACCACTGCTTTGCTTCATCAGAAGAGATGTTGACGGGCTGAAAGACGACCGAACGATACGATGACGCCTAAAAATAGGGAATATACTCGCGCCAATGAGACAGCATCTAGATGAAAGTTTTCTCTCATTTTCAACCAAAAAATGTCGGAGAATCGGTTCTGAATCGGTTCTGTAAATCGGCTAACCGGTTCTAATTTTTTTGAACTGAAGTTATCCCTAGATCTTACCACCCCAAAGAGTGATTAAAAATGAGATAACTCATTTAACAAAGAATAAATCTTGAAGTAGGATTTGATACAAGTGTTATTCCTTAACAAATCAACCAACAAATTTTAGATATATTAACCACCTTGGATTTCACTCAAACCGAGACGCGTGGCCGAGTGGTAAACACACTGAACCGTCATTCGGGAGACCGGGGTTCGATTCCCGACATGGTCGACCATCCTGACAGGGGTTCTTCGTGGTTTCCCTCTGTCGTTCAGGTTCCTTAACAACAGGCCACGACCGACTCCTTCCCACCATCCAAAAACACCTAATAAAATAACCTTTCATCCCATCATCTCATTCATCATTCACCGACGCCAATAGATCGCAGCCATCAGTACAGTGCGTCGTTGAAACTTGATATATATAAAATAACTACTACGGTGAAACTTCTATGCATAGTTTTTCAAGGGACCAGGAAAATAAAACCGTTCATCAAGGAAAATTAAACATTAATTATATCAGAGTGGGGTGAGAAAAATGAATGATACAAGCAGGAAAACGATGGATCCAGGAACGATGCGTAGAGGTATCACTGTATATATGGATGGTTACTGTATCTATAGTTCGGTAAGATGATGCTCCCGACAGTATAAAACGTACAAGAATAAAGCTTCAGATTACCGGCACAGTAGCTGAGTGGTTAGCTCACTTGCTTCGTGATCCGGGAGGTGAAGGGACACATCGGACCCGGTTCGATCCCCGCCACCGTCCATCTTTACAGGGGTTTTTCGTGATTTCCCTCTGTAGTCTAGGCTAATGCCGGGATGGTTCCTACAATATAGGCCACGACCGCTTCCTTCCCACTATCCTTCCCACTACCCATAAAAACCTTCATCTCATCATCCCATCATCTCATTAATCATTCATCCGACGCCAATAGATCTTAGTAATCATTACAGTGCGTCGTTAAAACCCAATTAAAAAAAAAAAAAAGCTTCAGATTTCCCAATTAACATTCGACGCATTACCTGCGTCGAACGTCCGTCGCTGACCGGCCGTACCCGTTTCAGGTGGCGCCATCACGTTGACGCGCGACTGGCTCGCCGCCGCGGAGGTCGCCGACACTCCGCCGTCGACGTTACGCCAGCGCTTGACGATACGTCAACGCGAGATGGACGAACTGATCGAGTTTACGACCCTGGAACGTACGGTGATCGCAGACGAAGCCGTGCGGGTGAGAACCTTCTCGCGATTATAATTATGATTTGAATATTTGCTGTCGTAATTGATATTTTTTTCAATAGTAGGAGAACGCGTCATGTGTTTCCGCGTTGATTGATGAGTTATATGATTTATATCTAGGGATGTGCGAATCTGTGTTTTTGATTTCGAATCCGAATCGAATCATTAAAAAGGTTTGCGAATCCGAATCTTTTTCGAATCTCCCGACAAAAATAGCTGAAGAAAAAAAAGAAAGAAAAAGAAGAAAAAAAGTGAGGTTATGCACCATAGTATGTTGGTATGGTAACTATCTGCTGAAAAAAATATAAATTATCAAGACAATAAATGTTCTAAAATACATAATTAAATAGCAAACTCATTTTAATGAGTGGATTCACCTTCAATTGGAGGATGTCAACTGATAATAGAGATGAAATTTGAGTAAAACTTGGATGTTCTGCTCCAAACAAAGATGGCTGAATCGTGCTGCTACCTAGTTTCTAAAATATCAACTGAAACAAAATTTCCTGTTGGAGATTCGCGCGGGATTCGAGATTTCGAATAGTTCGAAATTGCGAATCTTACATTTTCTGGCGAATCGAACCCAAATCTTGACCAAAGATTCGGATTCGATTCGAAATAATAGAGATTCGCACATCCCCATATTTATATCCTCGACTATTTAATTTATATTTATATTTATATTTTCTTGTAATTTCATTCATTATTTCTTGTTGATTATTTCTAGGAGTGTACTCGGTACGGGTACACCATTACCTGACTCCAATATTCCTTACCCAGGTACCCGTCACTTTTCACAACGCAAACTTTTGTTCTTCATTTTCACTGACAGATAACTTCTAAACAAAGCGCGCTTGTATGGGCGGGGGGGGGGGGGGGGGGGGGGGGATCGAAAGAATTTAGGTCTCCACTACTCCTCTCTAGACCATAGATATCTATCATCAACTGATCTTATGATGAGAGACGAATGAACACTTCCTCCCCCCCCCCCCCCCAACACTCTGGCACTCGATAGCAACCACAGTTCTAACACTTCTGCATACCGCTTAATCACATGGCCCTTTGTTCACAAAAAAGAGGGACATGCCACATTCACTCAAGTGGACTCGACCAATGTGTTTGGGTAGATTATGTTGTGCTGAGAGGGTCAGTGATATGATATGAGCAGACTGCTTATAGTTGCAACATTAATTATGGTAACCGAAAGATGGTAAATAAGACGATAAAATGCATTTGAATGAAAAGTAGATAAGCGTAGTTAGGATTGAAAAGATTTTGATTACCCGGGTAATGACGTCATGGTCCAATTTCCTCATCTTTCCCTCCAGTTCGCATAGTCCCCAGATTATGTACATTAATTTTAAGTAAGTGAAATAGACGGTGGTTTTGAATTTGTAAGCGGCTTTGAACCAGTTTGGTCAGTCGGCCGTCTAGCGATTGAAATACGTGTGACGGGGTAGTGAGTGCAGTGAAGGTCACGTCAGAAGCAGGGTAGAGACCACGCGGTCTGGAGGTTTGTTTTGGCAGAGAGTGCGTGACAGAGAAGACTGTTGAAGACGAAGTTTATTTTATAAGTGCATTTATAGAGTGTTCAAATTTATGATAACAACGTGTGCAAGTATCGTATTAATATCAATTTTGTGATTTGGAGTGAATTAGAAACAGTTTCGAAGACTAAGGAAATACTAAAGCTGTAGTTCGAAATCTCGATTTATACTAATTATAATTATACAATAATCTAATCTATTCTCTGTATATTTGCATTCTTCATAATATTAGGGTTATTAGTTCCCCTCTTCCTGAACTAATTGGCGCCCATACCCTACCTTTTAATTATTACTATTTATTAGGGATGACTTCGATTCTGAAAATTCAGAATCGATTATCTAGGGCCCAGAATCGACTAAGAATCGATTCTGAAAATTTTTGGGACAATAAATGTTGCTGGTATCAATTTATACTTGTTCAAAACTTCCCGCGCTGTTTTTACGTCGTTATTAGCAGTTGCAGTTGCTTTGGTATACACTGTACTGATCGGCTATTTTCGACCATACAAGGTCACGTAACCATAGCAACCAAATGCACCCCCCCTCACCGTGCCATCACTTACTGTTTGTTTACGTTTGTTACGAAGACGAAGACAACCGAGCGCTCATGTTAGGGAAACACGAGACAGCAAATATGTTCGCACGTTTCATATTCTTTCAAATATTGATTACAAAATAGAATAAACACGCAGCAATTATTTTAATCAATCAACAGCAATTATAATTCGATTGTTTGAGTTCTTATAAGTGAAGGAAATAGGAAAAGTCGTAAGCTGTGGTGGTATAAATAAAATCTCGGGTTTAAAAAACAAACAATTATGACCCCACTCAACGATAATTATCCGGAACTGACATTGGAATTTGGAAGGGGAAGGCGTATGCGTCACTCAGACCTCTACCGAAAATGAAGACTTTGGTGGAAGGGGTAGAGGGGACTTGAGTGACAACAACCAATAACATGGCCATTGACATGGACACGTGCGCGCGAAGTGGCCATGTGCTTCCCCTTCAAATACGAGTTGCTACGACAGTACGAAGCACGCTCGTCGCTCGCGTAAACTCGGAAATCAGTACAGTTCGCACCAAAAAAAAAAGCAAAATAATCGATTTTCGGTTTTGAGAGTCGTTTGGTAGTAGAATCGATTAGTAATCGATTCTCGAATAATCGAAGTCATCCCTACTATTTATTGTTTACCAAATCCCACCCCGCTCCCCTGGCACACAGCAGCGGACGTCACAATGATGACGGGTACCCGATTCCAAATATTGCTACCCGCCGACATCGCTAACTACTTCACACCATATAACGCTGAATTGCAATACTTGCATATTAGGTTTAGCTTTATCAAGTCCGTCAAGACGAACCAGCTGCTGTTGGCAGTTATATCCATGAAAGAAGGTTCCGAGCGTCCGTCCTTCACCAGCTGCTACGATGTGCAGTCAAAATACGTTCAAATAAATGTAACCTGAAAATAAATTCACGCAAAATGTTCCGATTTTCGAATATTTTGTTGGAAATAGCTGGAAATGATGAACAAAATATGCTGAGAAAAAAAAATTTAAAATAATAATTTCTTCGTTATAGGTCTTTATTTGATATTGTAAAGATAGGAGATTTGAATGGGAATGGTAATTAATTGGTAAAAACCGAAATTTCGTTGAGACCGAGTTCATTATATGTGGGCCTGACTGTGTATTTTAAAGTTTTGAAGCGTTCCCGTCCCTACAGGTGGAAGAACTGACGGCCGAGAACTGTTCGCTGAAGGAGCGGCTGTGTAGTCGCGACGCGGAGGTGGAGCGGCTGGAGAAGAGGGCGGCCGCGCTGGAGGTGGGGCGGGCGGAGGCGGAGATACAGCTGGAGGCGGCAGTCGACAAGCACAGGCGGCGCGCCGAAGAACTGGGAGCCAGTCTCGACGTGAGTCACTCGGCGGACGTTTCTCGTCTCCTTACGTTCAGTTCCAACTATGCAGTTTCCTTTCGTTCAGTTCCAACCATGCAGTTTCCTTTCGTTCAGTTCCAACCATGCAGTTTCCTTTTGTTCAGTTCCAACTATGCAGTTTCCTTACGTTCAGTTCCAACTATGCAGTTTCCTTTCGTTCAGTTCCAACTATGCAGTTTCCTTTCGTTCAGTTCCAACTATGCAGTTTCCTTTCGTTCAGTTCCAACTATGCAGTTTCCTTTCGTTCAGTTCCAACCATGCAGTTTCCTTACGTTCAGTTCTAACTATGCAGTTTCCTTTCGTTCAGTTCCAACCATGCAGTTTCCTTTTGTTCAGTTCCAACTATGCAGTTTCCTTTCGTTCAGTTCCAACTATGCAGTTTCCTTTCGTTCAGTTCCAACTATGCAGTTTCCTTTCGTTCAGTTCCAACTATGCAGTTTCCTTTCGTTCAGTTCCAACTATGCAGTTTCCTTTCGTTCAGTTCCAACTATGCAGTTCCCTTTCTTTCAGTTCCAACTATGCAGTTTCCTTTCGTTCAGTTCCAACTATGCAGTTTCCTTTCGTTCAGTTCCAACCATGCAGTTTCCTTTTGTTCAGTTCCAACTATGCAGTTTCCTTTCGTTCAGTTCCAACTATGCAGTTTCCTTTCGTTCAGTTCCAACTATGCAGTTTCCTTTCGTTCAGTTCCAACCATGCAGTTTCCTTTCGTTCAGTTCCAACTATGCAGTTTCCTTTCGTTCAGTTCCAACTATGCAGTTTCCTTTCGTTCAGTTCCAACCATGCAGTTTCCTTTCGTTCAGTTCCAACTATGCAGTTTCCTTTCGTTCAGTTCCAACTATGCAGTTTCCTTTCGTTCAGTTCCAACTATGCAGTTCCCTTTCGTTCAGTTCCAACTATGCAGTTTCCTTTCGTTCAGTTCCAACTATGCAGTTTCCTTTTGTTCAGTTCCAACTATGCAATTTCCTTTCTTTCAGTTCCAACTATGCAGTTTCCTTTCGTTCAGTTCCAACTATGCAGTTTCCTTTCGTTCAGTTCCAACTATGCAGTTTCCTTTCGTTCAGTTCCAACTATGCAGTTTCCTTTCGTTCAGTTCCAACTATGCAGTTTCCTTTCGTTCAGTTCCAACTATGCAGTTTCCTTTCGTTCAGTTCCAACTATGCAGTTTCCTTTCGTTCAGTTCCAACTATGCAGTTTCCTTTCGTTCAGTTCCAACTATGCAGTTTCCTTCCTTTCAGTTCCAACTATGCAGTTTCCTTTCTTTCAGTTCCAACTATGCAGTTTCCTTTCGTTCAGTTCCAACTATGCAGTTTCCTTTCGTTCAGTTCCAACTATGCAGTTTCCTTTCGTTCAGTTCCAACTATGCAGTTTCCTTACGTTCAGTTCCAACTATGCAGTTTCCTTTCGTTCAGTTCCAACTATGCAGTTTCCTTTCGTTCAGTTCCAACTATGCAGTTTCCTTTCGTTCAGTTCCAACTATGCAGTTTCCTTTCGTTCAGTTCCAACCATGCAGTTTCCTTACGTTCAGTTCTAACTATGCAGTTTCCTTACGTTCAGTTCTAACCATGCAGTTTCCTTTTGTTCAGTTCCAACTATGCAGTTTCCTTTCGTTCAGTTCCAACTATGCAGTTTCCTTTCGTTCAGTTCCAACTATGCAGTTTCCTTTCGTTCAGTTCCAACTATGCAGTTTCCTTTCGTTCAGTTCCAACTATGCAGTTTCCTTTCGTTCAGTTCCAACTATGCAGTTTCCTTTCGTTCAGTTCCAACTATGCAGTTTCCTTTCGTTCAGTTCCAACTATGCAGTTCCCTTTCGTTCAGTTCCAACTATGCAGTTTCCTTTCGTTCAGTTCCAACTATGCAGTTTCCTTTTGTTCAGTTCCAACTATGCAGTTTCCTTTCTTTCAGTTCCAACTATGCAGTTTCCTTTCGTTCAGTTCCAACTATGCAGTTTCCTTTCGTTCAGTTCCAACTATGCAGTTTCCTTTCGTTCAGTTCCAACTATGCAGTTTCCTTTCGTTCAGTTCCAACTATGCAGTTTCCTTTCGTTCAGTTCCAACTATGCAGTTTCCTTTCGTTCAGTTCCAACTATGCAGTTTCCTTTCGTTCAGTTCCAACTATGCAGTTTCCTTTCGTTCAGTTCCAACTATGCAGTTTCCTTTCGTTCAGTTCCAACTATGCAGTTTCCTTTCTTTCAGTTCCAACTATGCAGTTTCCTTTCGTTCAGTTCCAACTATGCAGTTTCCTTTCGTTCAGTTCCAACTATGCAGTTTCCTTTCGTTCAGTTCCAACTATGCAGTTTCCTTTCGTTCAGTTCCAACTATGCAGTTTCCTTTCGTTCAGTTCCAACCATGCAGTTTCCTTTCGTTCAGTTCCAACTATGCAGTTCCCTTCCTTTCAGTACCAACTATGCAGTTTCCTTTCGTTCAGTTCCAACCATGCAGTTTCCTTTCGTTCAGTTCCAACTATGCAGTTTCCTTTCTTTCAGTTCCAACTATGCAGTTTCCTTTCGTTCAGTTCCAACTATGCAGTTTCCTTTCGTTCAGTTCCAACTATGCAGTTTCCTTTCGTTCAGTTCCAACTATGCAGTTTCCTTTCGTTCAGTTCCAACTATGCAGTTTCCTTTCGTTCAGTTCCAACTATGCAGTTTCCTTTCGTTCAGTTCCAACCATGCAGTTTCCTTTCGTTCAGTTCCAACTATGCAGTTCCCTTTCGAACAGTACCAACTATGCAGTTTCCTTTCGTTCAGTTCCAACCATGCAGTTTCCTTTCGTTCAGTTCCAACTATGCAGTTTCCTTTCTTTCAGTTCCAACTATGCAGTTTCCTTTCGTTCAGTTCCAACTATGCAGTTTCCTTTCGTTCAGTTCCAACTATGCAGTTTCCTTTCGTTCAGTTCCAACTATGCAGTTTCCTTTCGTTCAGTTCCAACCATGCAGTTTCCTTTCGTTCAGTTCCAACTATGCAGTTCCCTTTCGAACAGTACCAACTATGCAGTTTCCTTTCGTTCAGTTCCAACCATGCAGTTTCCTTTCGTTCAGTTCCAACTATGCAGTTTCCTTTCTTTCAGTTCCAACTATGCAGTTTCCTTTCGTTCAGTTCCAACTATGCAGTTTCCTTTCTTTCAGTTCCAACTATGCAGTTTCCTTTCGTTCAGTTCCAACTATGCAGTTCCCTTTCTTTCAGTTCCAACCATGCAGTTTCCTTCCTTTCAGTTCCAACTATGCAGTTTCCTTTCTTTCAGTTCCAACTATGCAGTTCCCTTTCTTTCAGTTCCAACTATGTAGTTTCCTTTCGTTCAGTTCCAACTATGCAGTTCCCTTCCTTTCAGTTCCAACTATGCAGTTTCCTTTCGTTCAGTTCCAACTATGCAGTTTCCTTTCGTTCAGTTCCAACTATGTAGTTTCCTTTCGTTCAGTTCCAACTATGCAGTTTCCTTTCGTTCAGTTCCAACTATGCAGTTCCCTTTCGTTCAGTTCCAACTATGTAGTTTCCTTTCGTTCAGTTCCAACTATGTAGTTTCCTTTCGTTCAGTTCCAACTATGCAGTTTCCTTTCTTTCAGTTCCAACTATGTAGTTTTTAGGGGTGTACGAATCCATGTTTTTCATTTCGAACCGAATCTTCATCAACATTGTAGAATCCGAATCTTTTTACCATGCTATGTGAAGCGTGATAATGGGACAAACTACACTGCTTATCAAGTTACACTTGATCCAGGAAGTGAAAATCTTATCTCAGCATTCTCATAATTACCCCTGCATAAAACATGTTATGCAGCACAAGTCTAACCATTACAGCAATTGTTCTTGAGAATGGAGAATGCAATGTTTCCACGTTTTTGGCGGCAAGATTCGAACTTTTCCAATCTTTTATGTTAGATTGAATCCGAATCTGAAAGTGGATTCGGATTCGATTCGAAAAACATGGATTCGCACACCCCTAGCAGTTTCATTTTTCCAATACAGTGAAACCTCAATGCATCGTTCCCGGATCCATTGTTTTCCTGCTTGTATCATTCATTATTTCTCACCCCACTCCCGTATAATCGATGTTAAATTTTCCTGGATGGATCGTTTTCCTGCATGAACGGTTTTTCATTTTCCTGGTCCCTTGAAAAACGATGGATGATTTGACTGTATGTAAAAAACAAGGTATATTGGAGCCTCGTTTCTAGATCCATCTTTCTCTGCTTCCATCAATCATTTTGTCCGACCCTACTACCACATAATCAACCTTGAATTTTCCTGGATGGATTGCAGGAAAACGATCCGGGATCCGGGGTTTCACTTGGTGATGACATCAATTCTCAAAATTGGGAATCGATTCTCTAAGCTCCAGATTTGATTGAAAATTGATTTTGAAAAAAAAAAATTGAAAAAAAATTGAAAAAAACAATTTGTTGAATTTTGAACTTTTTTTTTTTCAACCAAACCAAGGCGTTCACGTGAAAAATAGCTGCTAGAGACTTCTTTGAACTGTACTGTACCATTTGGGTATTTCCGTCAACGTTCGGCTGTCAGACGTAACCGAAGGGATAGCTTTTGTCCAGATAGTAATATCTCAACAATACAGAATAATATTGACGAAAAAAATTAGCACGTATTGTGACGTGAAGAAGTACAGCACTGAACCAAAAAAAAAAAAAAAAATTGTTCTTGTTTGAAAAATCGATTTTTTGATTTGAGAATTGTTTCACATTTGAATCGATTCTCGATTAATTGATGTTATCCCTAGTTTCACTGTAGTCTCATTTTTCTTGAAAATCTTTTTGTCAAGTGTGTGGTCGATATTCACAGCAACCTTTCTCCATCTCGCTCTTGCAGGAGGCTTACCAGAAGCTGGAGGCCTCGGGAGAACCGTCGTCGGATCCGACAGCCGTCGGCCGTCTCGCCGTTCTGGAAGAAGACAACCGTCGCCTCGTTGACGTCGTCGAAGAGAAGAAAAAACAACTCGCTTCTTTCAGGAAACAGACCGAGGAGCTTGAACGCGCTGTCGCAAACGCCAACGGTCGGCTGGCGACGCTGGAAGCCGACAACGACGGAGCCCTCTCGTCTCTCCGCGACGTCGTCGACAAGCTGACGGCTGAGAACGGAAATCTCCGCGCCGGAAAAACGCCGACGGACGAGAACGCCGTTTCCGTCGAAGAAAACGAACGTCTTCGAACGGAACTCGAAGCGATGAAGCTGAAACTGGATCAATTGAACACCGATTACGAAACGCAAGTTACGGATCTTCGGGCCAAATTGAACGAACGCGGCGAAAATAATTTGGAAATCATTACAAATGGGGAATCGGTACTCCGCGACGAAATCAAATCGTTGCAGATCGAAATTGAAAATTTGAAAGTTTCCAGACTGGGCGAGGTAGAAGAAGTGAAGGTTGTGGAGAACACTAAGCTCGAATGTGATATTAAGTCGTTGACGGTCGAACTTGAAACGTTGAAGACAGATTACGAAAAGCAGTTGAACGAGCGTGACTTGAAATTGAAACAGTTTGAAGACGGAAAGTTAACCGACGACGCGCGCGCTGATCTCCAAACAGAAGTCGAATCATTGAAAGATCGTCTCGAACAAACGAGGAGCGAATACAAGGCGCGACTAACGGAAACGAATTCCAAAGCGAACAAAGACGAAGTGGCGAGCGTTCAGGCCGAGGAGATCGACCGCCTCCGTGCGGAAGTCGAAGCGTTGAAGTCGGAACTCGATGATTTCAATTCCGTCAAGGTCGACTTGGCCAACTTGAGAACCGTCTACGAAAAGCAACTGTCGAACCGCAACTCTGAATTGCGCGAGCTCGAAGAGGAACGGTTGAGACCCCTGACCGATGAAAACTCGAGACTCCGGTCGGAAATCGAATCGTTCGAGCCGGACCGCGAGAGTTTGAAATCGTTGAAATTCGATCACGAAAACTTGCAAACAATCTACGAGAAACAGTTGGCGAAGCTCAATTCCAAGTCGAACCAAGACAAAAACGTCGAAGATTTGAAGGCCGAGAACGTATTACTCCAGGCGGAATTAGAATCGTTAAGAACAGAACTCGATAACATCAAGGTCAACTACGAGATGCAACTAACCGATAAAGACTCCGTATTGAACGACAACGAATCCGAAAGGAAAGACGAAATCACCCAACACCAAACGATAGTCAACAATTTAAACAACGAACTCGATGTCTTGAAAACGGAGAACGCAAAGCAGCTGGCGGACAAGAATTCCGAACTGATTAAAGTGGAAACGGAAAAGTTGAATGAAACCACGCAACTTCGTACTGAAATCAATTTGCTGTCACAAGAACTTGATGCACTGAAGACAGAATCAGCTTTGCAGTCGACAGGTAACCGTACCCGAACGTTGTACGCCGAAACAGAAACGGCGATACTCCGAGCCAAGATCGAGTCTATGAACGTCGAAATGGAAAAGTTGAGGGTCGCTCTCAATAAACAAAACGACGACGCGGCCGCCTCCAACGATCGCAGCGAGGAAACTGTGAAGTCTTTAGTCGAACAGAACAATGGACTTCTGATCGAAACGAAAACTCTGGAGGCCCAACTCGACGACTTGAGAAGGAATTACAGGCCGTTACCGACAAACGCAAGACGCAGCGTTTCTGGAATCAATGCCAGACAGCTTCCAAACGGTTCACGTCTTGAAGAACTCATCAGGTCGGGTTGTATCGGGTTTTCCGGCATCAGCGATGGAATCGAGACGCGACCGGAGTGCGACGATTCCAAATCGGAGGAAATACCGGTCAGTAGCTCTTCTATTGCAGTGGCGGCAGAAATAATACGTTCTCACGAAACCAATGGTATCGAACTGACGCTACCGACGTCTACCAACGATTCCAAACGAACCGTCGAAGAAGTATCGTCGAGAGCAACGAAAGAAAATGGCGTCACACGCGACGAACGATCGGAATACGTCTTGGAGATAGAAGCGCTGAAACTGGAAGTGACGCGATTGATGGAGCTCAACGGGACATACGAAGAGGAACTGGAGACGATGCAAACTCGAGCCGTCTCGAAAATCCAAAACCTTTTCGCCGAACTGGAAATGGACCAATCGGCAATGAGCACCGACAGGAGCACCGACAGCTGCGACGTCACGCGAAACACGTTTGGCGCGACCGGTTACGCGACCGAACGCAGCATGTTCTTCGCGAACGAGACTCGAACGGAGTGCGTGGACCCGCTTTCGATCACGAACGCGGCAAACGACGATAGTAAAGTCTCGATGTCCGAGTTCGTCACGTCTATGGAGATGAACTCGCTCGGAGAGAAGTCGGCGGCGACGGATCACGACGACACGCCGACGGGTAATGCGGATTTCCGTCGCAGCGAGGAGGCTGTGAGGATCGACGTCGATCGAAGCGAGAACGCGGACGTGCAACTTCGAGATCAACTAGCCGACTCGAAAGAACAATTGAAGTCCGTCGTGGAAGATTTCACCGAAATGGCATTGCGTTTGAACAGGATGGAAAAAGAATCGTCGAAATTCCAGTCTGCTTGCGCCGAGAAGTCGAACGAAATCAGAGAACTCGGCGAAAAGATCGATAAATTCACAGAGTTGCTTGAAAATAAAACCGCCCAGCTAGAAAGTGTTTCCTTACAGTTGGCGGCCATGTCCGAAGAGAACGCCACGTTGATGAGTCGACAGAAGTCGGACGCGGAAAACAGATCGGGAGAAACATCCGCTCTTGCCGAAGGAATGGAAGCGATGACGTCGAGTCTGGCTACGTCAAGCGACGAGAGCGCCCGACTCGAAGCCATCGTCGCCGAGAAAGACGACGAGATAAAAACGCTCGAGGGTAAGCTGGAGGCCAAGTCACACCTGGTGAAATCCGCTGCCGAGTTCGAGGAACTGACGTCCCGATTCCAAGCGTTCGAACAAGAGTTCAACAAGGTCGCGGACGCCGACAAAGAGAAGGCCGAGCGGATCGCGGAGCTCCTTCGACAATCGGAGTCGTCTTCGAGCGATAATCTCGGAACCGTCGCAGAACTAGACGAATTGAAGATCCGCTACGGAGATTCGGTTGTCGAGATCTCAAACCTTACGTCTCGTAACGTGGAATTGAGCGAAAAGATCGCATCCCTCACCGAGGAAATGCGTTCTCGTTTGGAAGAACTCGAGAAGAACATATCAGAACTGCAAAACAATGTCGATTCGAAGACTCGAGAAAACGGCGATCTTCACGACAAACTGTCCGAAATGTCCGAGTTTATCCACACGTCCGAGGAATACGACGCGGTTTCGGATAGTCTGTACTCGGCGGAAAAAGAAAACTTGGAGCTGACCCACGTCGTGGCCGAGCTCAAGGACAAAGTGACGACCATGCAAGCAGAATTAACCTCGAAATCCGAACTGCTGGAAGAGAGCATCTCGCGAGTGTCGTCGCTCCAAGATCAAATCGAAAAACTGAAAGACGATGCCGGAAAACACGACGAACATCTGTCTTTGCTGTCGAACAATGCAAAAGAAAGAGGTTCGCGCGACGATAATGTCGAATCTCTCGTCCAAGGGATCAAATCGTACAAGACGGCGCTGGTGAGGGAGATACGCGCCCTGAATCCGTCGTTCCCGGCCAACGAGGGTCTCGACAAGGAGCTGAACGAGCTTGTCAAGCTTCTGCTGCGCACCGTTCTGGAGAAGGAGAAGGAAATGATTCTGGCGATACAGCGTAACTTCGAGGAGGGGGCGAAGCGTTCGAGTGACGAGGTGGACTCGCTCAACGGCAGGCTGAAGCAGAAAGAGACGTGGGTGAAAGAGATCGAAGGGGATTACGAGAAACTGCAGGGCGACCTCGCGGAAAGCTCGGCTAAATACGACAAGACGAACGCGGACCTGCGTAACGCATTGCAAGAAATCAAAGCGTTGGTGGAAGCGAAAGAGTCGCTGAAGGAACAGTTGTCGAAGAAGGAATCGGATCTGATTACGTCCGAGATAGAATTCTCCCGGTTTAAATCTAGTCTCAAAGAAGGCGATAAGGTTTCGTTTGGAAAGCAGAGAATCGAAGAGTTGGAAAAGTTGTTGTGCGACGAGGTTTCGAGCCACGAAGGGGCGAAGAATTCGATCGAGTCGAGGGAGGGACAGATCAACATCTTGCTCGTGCGCAATCACGAGCTAACCAAGGAGGCGGAGAACGCCGAATCGAAAATGGCTGCCGAGACGAAGAAATGTGTCGAACTGGAGAGCAGAATGGAGAGCTTGCGCCACGAGATCGAAACGAACCATGAGTCTACCGTTAAGCTGTTGCTACGCAAGTTCGAGACACTCGTTGAGTTTCAGTGCGACCGCGACGTCGATGCCATCGTCGACTCGGTCGTCCACCACGTGCTTACCTCGAAGACGGAAGTCGGCAACCTCGAGAACTGCGTCCTGCAGCGGAACGAGGAGAACCTTTCGTCGAAGCGACGGGTACGCCAGCTCGAGAAGCGGAATGCCGAGTACGAATCGCAGGTCGCGGATTTGGAGAAGCGGATCGCCGGATACGAATCGCAGGTCGCGGAATTGGAGAAAGCGATCGCTGAGGCTAGCGAAGCCAGGCCGGAAGTCCGAAGGCTCGAGTACCGGGTCGCGGAATACGAGTTGCAAGTCGCACGTTTAGAGAAGGCGGTCGCGGATTCCAGCGAAGCCGCTTCAGAGCCGTCTGGTCTGCGCGAGCTGGTAGCCCAGCTGGAAAAGGAAGCTGCCGAGGCCAAGTCCTTGAATGAGCACTACGACAAGGAGAACGAGCAGATATGGCTAGAGCTGAAGACGTACCACGCGGAGGAGCTAGAGTGGATTGAGAAAACTGAGAGGCTTGAAAAGGAAATTGCCCAGTTGAAAGCGGATGCGGAACGCCAGTCTGCGGTTGAGCCGCAGCAAAGCAAGGTATTGTTTCTAATCTAGCCAAACGCAACATAAGCGTTGTAAGATGAGCGAGATATCTGATTAGGTATAATAGTCGTTATACACTACTACTTTATCGACTCTGGTATTCTACACCTTGATGCATATAAAGAAGACTTCATTGTTGGGCAAATATTGAATCTAGAAAACAGTGAATCTCGGCAACCTGAATCTGCGTCAATTTCTATAATATTTGATGAATAAAAACTAATTATTTAATTATTTTCGTCAAAACGGCTGATTCGAATTGGATACAAAATCGTGATAATGTGTATCATTCATGTATACACATTTACAGAAAATTTCATTCCATTTGAAGAGATTTTATTTTTCAAGTTTTCGTGCCCAGCCTAATCTTTGGGGTTTTTAGAAATTTTGGGATGATATTTCTCAAAATTGGTTGGTCTGATTCATACCAAAAACTATACCGTTCTAAAAGGTCATTTAGACTATCCAATTACATTTTATCAAATGATGACACTTGTTTGGTATCTAAGAGGCCGTGCATCACAGCTGTTTTCTCAATTCTCATAAATTTTTGATGGAAATGGGACATACTCCAAACGGAAAAAATGCTATCCAACCTTTTAAACGAAAATTTGAAGCACTAGTTTTGGTAAAAATCCACGATTAGACTATCAAATAACTGTGATACAAGTTTTGAATCAGAGGAATTTGATGGGAAATTGGACAGTGTAAATGGGGCTCAAGTTGGATGAGTTTGCGTGTACAAAAAAAAGTTTCATATTGATCAGTCGACCCCTGCGACCTGTGCAGTGCCCACAAACAAACGAAACAAAATAACACACAGACAAAGCCCTAGAGAGTGGGATGGAATCTTTGCTTACGCTCCTCTAATTATTCAAACCTTACAATCGAATTGCGTACGGGGGAACGTCGGTGAGTCGTTGCCGGACCCGTTGTTTTCGTGCTGCTGTCAATCGTTCTGTCTCGTCCCGCTCTCGTATAGTGATGGGTAAATTCCCGGAATTTATAATTGAGTAATCCCGAGAATATTTCCAAAATGAGAAGTTTTAGATAATATTTTTTTGTTTGTTGATGCTCAATATGGAATAAAAAACACGGACTAGAATGTATACAAAAGAACCAACTAGGGATAACATCGATTAATCGAGAATCGATTAAGAATCGATTCTGATGTAAAACAATTCTCAAATCAAAAAATCGATTTTTCAAAAAAAAAAATGTTTTTTTGGTTCAGTGCTGTACTTCTTTACGTCATAATAAGTGCTCATTTCGTTGTCCATATTATTCTGTATTGTTGAGATATTACTATCTGGACGAAAGCTATCCCTTCGGTTACGTCTGACAGCCGAACGTTGACGGAAATACCCAAATGGTACAGTACAGTTCAAAGAAGTCTCTAGCAGCCATTTTTCACGTGAAGGCCTTGGAAAGGTTGAAAAAAAAAGTTTCAAATTACACTACTTTTTTGAGAATAAACTTTTTTTTTTTATTTATTTTTTTTTTTATTTTTTTTTTTTCAAAATCGATTTTTAATCGATTCTGGAGCATAGAGAATCGATTCTTGATTTTTAGAATCGATATCATCCCTAGTTACTATATGCTCTTTTATTCTGTGAAGTTCAATGAGTATTTCAATGTGGGGCATATCGACGTCAATGTATTAACGTACTGTCTTTTCAGAACTTGCTCACTGCTCAAGCTGAGAATAATGTCGAAAATAGCTTCTAATACATGCGTACATCATTTATTTCTCGAAACCTTTACATTTGTCCAAAGACATTTATGTACTGAATCACTGCTAATTTCAAATTTGACTGATGCTATAAAATGCTATTTTTGAAATAGCTAATGCTGAAAAAATAAATAATTGATGCTATGATTTCATGCCTCTAGACAGTGTTGAGGAAGTTCACTCATAAAAGGAACTTAAGAAAAGTTCAGTTCATCTCAAATTTATCGATCTTTTAAAAATTTGTAAGTTCGTTTTCGTGGCTTTGCTGTAGAAGTTCAAATTCAAATTCGAAAAAACATAAGTTCATTCAAAAATTCACCTTGAAACTTATTTGGAAGAAAAAATTGAAAATAATATATGTCTCACCTGGTGACAAGTGATCACATGATGAAATCCCGAACAGGGAATATTATACGTTCGGGATGGACCGTAAAATAGTCGATCTCATTTGAAATTTGGACGTAGAAGTACGGTTAGTGCGATCGTGTCGAATAGGATTATGAGTGATCTAAAATTATGAACTCACAAATGAACGTTTTATTCCGTAAAAGATCACCGAAAAATCGAACGTGAAGAAAGTTCAAGATCGTCGACTGTAAATTTAACGCGTACATTGAAAAGTTCAGAAAATACGAACGCGTTCATTTTAAAAGTTCATTACCCAACACTGCCTCTAGAAATATTTCATGGACGTCCCCTAACCTCACCTCTTGGCCACCAGGAGGCATCGGTCGTGCCGGCGCTGAAGGAACGCATCCTGGTGCTGGAGTCGCGCGTGTCCGAACTGACCAAGGACAAGCGCCGCGCGGACGAGCAGCTGCAGCGGTCGGTCAAAGTTCGCACGACCTTGCAAGACGAGCTGATTGCGGGCGAGCACGCGCTCGCGGCGGCCAGGGAAAAGTGCGCGCGACTGGCGGACGAGAACAGGGAGATGGCGGCCGCGCTCGAGGTGGCAAAGGCTGCGGCGGCGACGGTGAAGACTGCGGTGGTGAGTGTACATGCCGGATTGTCGTACACGAGTATAACAATCACCGTATCGTCCCGAATATAAGACGAGGGTTTTTCTCGAAATTTCAAGCCCGAAGCTAACCCTCGGTTTACATGCGAGTCTCGGACTATAATCGATTGGAAATACGTTTTTTTCTCATTTGAATTGGGCGTACTACACCCAAATGTAAATTAAATCTATTCTACTGGATGGATTTGCACAATTTTTTTTTTATATTTTATTAACTAGATAATAAACGAAGTTATGCGTTATGAACAGTATATTTTGAAAATAGCATGCATAAAATAATTTTTGAATGCGAAGAATAATGAAAAATTTTGGAAAAAAGTGTGAAATGGATAAATTTGTCATTCCTACGGAAAAAAAAAAATTGAAGAACAGTGGCAACTCTTTCATACCTTTTTCGGGAAACCAGACTAAAAATATATATTATATATATATATATATATATATATATATATATATATATATATATATATATATATATATATATATATATTAATATATATATATATATATATATATATATATATATATATATATATATATATATATATATTTAGGGATGAAATCAATTCTCAAAATTGGGAATCGATTCTCTATGCTCCAGAATCGATTAAAAATCGATTTTGAAAAGAGAAAAGAAATTGAAAAAAAGTTTGAAAAAATTTTGAAAAAAAGTTTATTCTCAAAAAAGTAGTGTTTTTGAAACTTTTTTTTCAACCTTCCCAAGGCGTTCACATGAAAAATAGCTGCTAGAGACTTCTTTGAACTGTACTGTACCATTTGGGTATTTCCGTCAACGTTCGGCTGTCAGACGTAACCGAAGCGATAGCTTGTGTCCAGATAGTGATATGTCGTCACATCAGAACTTGTTTCATCCATATCCATTTTTCACTTTTTTTTGTTTGGTAGTTTGGCATTTTTTTAGTGCCTATTTTAGTCATTTCCGTTACCATTGTGTAATTGAACATATTTTGATTACAATTGTACACAAGTCTGATCATACAATGGTCTCAGATATGGCTGAAATGTGCACTGAAAAAAAAGACAAACTATTGAATGAACAAAAGTGAAAAATGGATATGGCTGAAACGAGTACTGACATGACGATGTATCTCAAGAATACAGAATAACATGGACAAGGAAATGAGCACTTATTACGACGTAAAGAAGTAGGCCTACAGCACTGAACCAGGAAAAAGAAATGAAATTTTTTTTTTTTTTGAAAAATCGATTTTTTGATTTGAGAATCGTTTTACATCAGAATGGATTCTCAATCGATTCTTGATTAATCGATGTCATCCCTAATATATATATTAATTTCTTTGAAGCTTAAAAATTATTTTAGAAAAAAATTATATTGCTATTATTCCCGGCCACTCCCGTTTGGTTTTCGGCCAGGCTTGCTTCTGATGCCAGCCGACATCCATTGACGCTTTGGTGTTCCGACGATTCTTCGTGGTGCCGAGTGCGTAGCCACGATGTGGCCGCCATTTTGTAAGCGTCAAGTCCATTTGAAGTGATTCCGCGGTGTTATATCTCCTAGAATTTCCAGCTTTCCACAGCCACACAATATTTTAAATAAGGAAATGCGATCAAGGATGCTTCCACAGAATTGAAACAAACGATTTCTAACAGCTGTCAGTGATAGTTGAGCCACGATAAAGTGATACCAACCCATTTTATCACTAGTCGAACGCAACATAAGCATTGTAAGACGAGCGAGATATCTGAATAAGGTGTAATAGTCGTTGAAGTAGTTCTACCCTTGCTACTTTGGTATTCTACACACCATGATGCATAAACAAGACTTCATTGTTGGAAAAATAGAGAATCTAGAAAGCAGTGAATCTCGACTACCCAATTCTGTCATTATTTTCATGATGATATATTTGACTACTAAAACCAGTTTTTTTTTTTTTTTCTTTCTTCAAAATGGCTGGTTCGAATTGAATACAAAATCGTGATGATGTGTATCATTCATGTATACACATTCAGAGAAAATTTCATCTCGTTTGGGGAGATTTTATTTTTCAACATTTTCCGCCTAGCCAAATGTTATGGGGTTTTTAGAAACGTTTGAGATGAGATTTCTCAAAATTGGTCCGACCGATTCATTCCAAAAACTATACAGTTCCAAGTTGGATGAGTTTTGCGTGTACAAAAAATGTTTCGTGTCGATCAGTCAAACCCTGCGGCCTGTGGAGTGCATACAAACAAACAAAAAAACACAGACAAAACCCTATAAGAGTGGGATAGAGACTTTGCTACGCTCATCTAATAATATAAAGAAGGTGACCCAACTCGGGTTTTGAAAGTGAAATATTTCCGGGGTCAGAATCTGAGTCCATCGTCCTGGTTGCCTGTAGCGCAACTATCGCTTTGATATCAAACTATTTAGAACAACAAAGCTATACACGGCCCAGAAGATTACAAGAATTATAGATTTTGTTAGTTCAACAATGCCACCGGTACCGTAGCCACTCTTATCTACATCTAGTTCACAACGGGATCCGCTAAATCGTGACAGGCAATCGGGACCTTTGGCTCTGAACTGACCGCAAGAAACCACAAATGCCTTCCATGTTATCAGTATGGGAGTCGGTACACCTTCTTTATATTATGATGAAATAGGTTGGTATCACTACATCATATTTGACCAATATTAGTCCCGTAACCGAAAACCGAAGCGCTGACCCCACTGCGTCGTATATTTTTCAAGTAGACAAAAAGGTTTCCAAAGTAGAACTCGAAAAGTAGAGGTGCGGCTTACGTACATCGATACCTTAATGGCAAAACCTCGTTTTCACAAATTTGACCAAAATGATATTTTGGTTTCAAAAATTTAGGAAAACAACACTTTTCCCGCCCGTTTTTGAATGACCTAGGTATACGAATGAAGGTGTCTCTACTTCCTTCTGAACATTTCACGTTTTGTTAATACGAGGATTTGCCATTAAGGGGGGACAACACTGAAAATATGTCCATTTGTTGGAATTTCCTTCTTTTTTTTTTCTTTTTTTTTTTTTTTGATTATCAATTTATTTAATATCTCTTTTTTGGGCTACTGAAGAAATAATGTGAATTAATTCACCAGTATATTTTATATTTGACTTTTAATCATATAGTGTCGAACCAAATTAGCATCAGAACGGAATACAGTTGAATGTTTGATGGCTGTTTTCTCGTCATCTTTTTTTCCAACGTATTTTGAAGGGAGAAGTGAATGAAATCTATTCGTTTGGATGGAATTGCACAATTTTGTTTGTATACTTCATGAACTAGATGATAAACAAAGTTATGCATCATCAATAGTATATCTTGAGAATATCATGCCTGAAATGATTGTTGAAGAAGAAAAAAATTGAAAAAATTGAAGGAAAAAAGTGTGAAATAGATGAATTTGCCATTCCTACAAAAAAAAATTTGAAGTGACACCAATGCATAACTTTGTCGATTGCACTCTCGAGAAGACTGCGATTTTTAAAAACTACTTCTCTAGAGCCGTTTTTCACCAAAAAGTTTCTCCGTGACCGTTGACAAAATGGAGGTTTTAATTGGAAAAAAAAAAGTTGTGGAAAAACTATGACTTTATATTTTTTACATTCATCTGGTAGTAATGTGGGACCAGAATGAAAAAAATCAACTCGATCGGACGTAAAATGTAGAATTTAGGATTTTCAGTGTTGTCTCCCCCCTTAAGAGGCTACTTCACATCTCACAATCCATGAGTAAAACCTGCAGGGAACGAACAAAACAGGACAAAAAGCGTCAATACAGGCCTCTAGCTCCCAACACATGGTGGGTAAACGGTAGAACCAATCAGTCTAATTATTCTTGCAATAAAACAACAATGAGTGTATCTGTGTCTCTACGTTCACTAAAAATCATATTTCTCTATTAAATTACTCTGAAAAAATTGTAAAAACAATGAAAAACAGGTAGAAACATGTTGATTTTTGACAATCATTTTGAAAGGGTTGAAAACATACCACGAACCAAAGCTCTTCATACGAGCACGTATTGAATACTGGTGATCATCTAACCGAAAACTGTAAGTCAATACGATGTTTGGTTTTCCGTTGCCAACTTGGGCCCCGAACGTCTGCAATCAAGCCGGTAGGCGACATGTAAAGAGGCCTCTTAAGGTATCGACATGTAATTACGGTAAGTCGCTGAACCGTAACGTTGTCCTCGGCTCGACAGGTGGCCGAGTGCGAGTGCGCGACCCTGCGCGACCGCGTGCAACAGCTCAGGATAGACAAGTCGGACCTGAACGGCAAGATTGCGCGACTCACGCTCAAGCTGCAGGCGGAGGACTACCCGCACCAGAAGGAGGCGGAGGAGTCGCGAGCCGAGCTGACCGACCTCAGGAAGAAGGTCAACGACCTGAGGAGCGAGCTGAGGCGCACGAGGGTGAGTCAATCGGTGCCCTTTTTTTAAAATCATTATCATTATATATTATATTTACCGAGACGCGTGGCCGAGTGGTAGCACACTGAACCGTCATTCGGGAGACTGGGGTTCGATTCCCGCCATGGTCGACCATCCTGACGGGGGTTTTTCGTGGTTTTCCTCTGTCGTTCAGGTTGATACCGGGATGGTTCCTTAACAACAGGCCACGATCGTCTCCTTCCCACCATCCAAAACACCTTATAAAAAATAACCTTTCATCTCATCATTCACCGACGCCAATAGATCGTAGCCATCAGTATAGTGTGTCGTTAAAACCTAATATAAAAAAATATATGTTATACAATGAAACCTCTACGCATCGTTCCCGGATCCATCATTTTCCTGCTTAAGTATCATTCATTTTTTCCCACCCTACTCCCATATGATCAATGTTAAATTTTCCTGCATAGATGGTTTTATTTTCCTGGTCCCTTGGAAATCGATGGATAGAGATTTCACCGTACGCGTATAACACAAAGTTGATATACAAGATTATTAGTGCAAAACTTCTCGAAATGTTGGAAATTTTCATTTTTATTCGTATTATATGGTTTTAGGACAGGCAGATCTACAGTAGACCTGGTCTTTGCGGTGAGACAACTGTTGGAAAGAAGGTGGGAGGAGGGAAGTAGAGTGTATATGGCTTTCCTAGATTTAGAAAAAGCATACGATCATCTTCCCAGAGAAAGGGTGTGGGAGGGT
>OZ023338.1:3226866-3319366 GCA_964007535.1 Brachyptera risi | reverse complement strand
GTCTGCAATAACAATTGTCGGTTGTCGCCCATAACGATTGTTGATTGTCTGCAATAACAATTGTCGGTTGTCGCCCATAACGATTGTTAATTGTCTGCAATAACAATTGTCAGTTGTCGCCCATAACGATTGTTAATTGTCTGCAATAACAATTCTCGGTTGTCGCCCATAACAATTGTCAGTTGTCGCCCATAACGATTGTTAATTGTCTGCAATAACAATTGTCGGTTGTCGCCCATAACGATTGTTAATTGTCTGCAATAACAATTGTCGGTTGTCGCCCATAACGATTGTTGATTGTCGGCAATAACAATTGTCGGTTGTCGCCCATAACGATTGTTGATTGTCGGCAATAACAATTGTCAGTTGTCGCCCATAACGATTGTTAATTGTCTGCAATAACAATTGTCGCCAGTAACGTTCGTCGACTGTCCTCGGTAACGCTTGTCGCTTGTCCCACCAGGAGGCGTCGTTCCACGCGATGCGTGAGAAGTTGGCTCTGCTAGAAGAGAAGAACAAGCGGTACAAACACGTCGGCATCGGCCGCCTCGAATACATCCGTCAGCTGGAGGCCGAGAAGGAGAACTACGTACCTGACTTTAAGAAGAAATACTAGCCGGCTGCGACGCGTTCTCACCGATATACGAAATATACAGGCCTACTGGAATTATTTACACGCACATAAGACGCATCCCCACTTTTCAGGTTCTATTTTTGAACGCCTTTTTGTTTACTTATATAAGACGCTGTATCATATACCACGCTATCATTGACGGCCGGCAGTCCTGAATAGCAATCAGTGACCTTGCTTGAATAACAGCAGCCATGTGGCTTACATAGGGAGATTGAGAGAGGGAGAACGGAAAGGTTGTACGGAACGCGCAATAAATTTGCGCAATTGCGCGTTTATGACCGTCCGTCCATCAAATCTGAGCGACGATTGCGGGTTCGCCGTACATTTTGAAATTGTACGACAGGCTGTGTGTCACGGGAACTGTTTTGATCGCGAAATGTGACGTTTTTTCTCACTGACCTTTTTGAGATGTATGTCACTTTTTGATGGCTTGAAAAGTGCGTCTTGTATGTGTGTAAATACGGTAATATGCCTCATGATGTGAGATTATTTTATCTAGGTAGAGTCATGAGTAGAGACGTGTAAAAATAGCAATTGCTATAAAAGCGATGAAATCTGAAAGTGCTTTTTTGCATGTTTTTCTGATATCTCTTCATGTTTCAATAAATTTGATGTTGTTCTATCATGTTATTGAAAAGGCGACAAAGCGCTACAAACGTCTGAACCCGCTATGTTTCAACGTATTGGCGATATAGACGCTATATTTGAAATGGAACCATTATAGATGCTATTTTTCCCAAAATTGTTTCAATTGAGGTGTACACGGGTGAAGTTGAATAAGAAATTTGTAAAAAAAAAAAAAAAAGGGCCGTTGCATAATGAGGCGTAGGCTTAACCCGCTTGTGGAGACTATTTTTCTAAAAATATCGATTTGAGTGTTCCATTTGTATGCCTATCGTACGTTAAATGATGGTTTTGAGGGTACCATACTGTTGTAATGCTATATAACGTTGGTGCGCTATGAAACACGATATTTCAATATAATAGACGCACCAAAAGGCTACTTTTCAAATTCTAATTCTAATTTCTTATTTTTTAAAAATAGAAGCTATATTCACATGTCTCTAATCATGAGATTTTCCGTATTAGATATAAGTGCGATGTCATTGAGTGGAACCTTAATTTTTGATGTAATCTTCATGTTTTGAGATCTTCAAAACCATGCAAAGCCAAGTTCTTTCTCGCTATTTCAAAGTGCGTTACAGCGACATATCAACGTTCATGCGAAAGCGTGTCATCTTATTTGTAAGGGATGGAATTTTTTTCAAGTGACAGTTATACCCCATTATTCAGATCAGATTCAAATGCCAGAAGAACCAGAAATATTTCATTCCAATTTGTTTGGATCAAATATTTATGTACGAACTTCTTTTGGCCCGTGGTAGATATTTACGAGCTCTTTTAGTTTGTTCAGTTTGAGTGTACAGTAAACCCTCGTTAATCCAAACTCGGTTAATCCGAAATTTGACATGTTTCGAACTTGAAGTCAGTCCCCGGCTGAAGGTATAGGCATTTCAATGTTAATGAATATGGTTAATACGAATTCCAGCTAATCCGTAATTCGAACTGATATTTCGACCCCTCAATTGCTTTAGCACTGTTTTCGGATTGGATAATCCGAAATAGATCGAGTGAATTCCTTGAATTGATCATTATTTTCGTAAATTCCATCCTTTTTATTTGACGCGTAACAATAGGCTGGAGCCAGCTCGGCTGTTCGCTGCCACTCAATACGTCATCCGACTCCGAGTGCGCTCGGGCCGCTCCAAAGATCTTAGTATCTAACTTTTTTAGTTTAGATACTAAAATGTCTTTGGCCGCTCTGTCTGTTCTTGACGAGCGGTAAGCTCGGAACACTCAATCACTCGGAACGGCCGAGCGTCAATGGAAGCTGGCTATCTAACGTTCGTTTGCTGTCGAAGATAGCCGAATACACACGATCAGTGATTCGGTTCCTCGCACATGTGGCATCTAGCTTTCTCTCGCGCTCAATACGAAATTGCTTCAATTCTAAACGGGAAGTGTGATGATTTTCGTGGAAAATTAGTTTTTTGGTTAATCCGAATTTTTATAAATCAAAATCACTTTTTGGGGTCCCTTGAATTTCGGATTAACGAGGGTTTACTGTCGTTTTAATGTGGGCCATATGAATGTTGATGTTTATGTACACTGTGATTTCAGAGCTTCAAGCAAAGAATGGGGTTAAAATAGCTTGTAATAATTATAAGTGTACATTAATTCCATAACAGAGCCTTTATATTTGTCCAAAGACTTTAATGTGACTGATGCTATAAAATGTGATTTTTGAAATAGCTAATTCTAAAAGACAAAATAATTAGTGATGTTGTAATTTTATTTCTCCGTTTATAGGCCATAGAAGCGTAATCGAAAAATATATTCAGGGCTGTCTATAAAGTTATGAATGTGCCGGTGTACATTTGAGTGGAAACTACGTTTAAATTGTCGTCGGACGAGCGGAAGAGGCAGAATAAATACGACTCATTGAGTTGCTTCGCTTCTTGCGATAAATCCGAGTTGTGCTAATATTTCAGAGCGTGCTTTAATTGTTGACGTTTAGGGGATGCATGCACAATGCATATTAAAATGGAGGAATTCATTTTTATCATTTTTTTACATGTTTGTGCACAAGTGTAATTGAATAAAAAGTATATCAACTATGAGATAGCCGGAATTTTCTCGGAAATCAGACAATGAATACAGTCATCATCCAATCAAATCTAGTTTCACGATTGTGATGCCCTTTAAAATCATACCTCGGTTTTATGCCGAGCGAGTCGAAAGCGATATTCCATCGAGCAAGTTCGCGTCTAGTAACTGGCTTTTGTATTCTTGGTTCCAGTTTTTATGAAAGTGTTAGTGAATTCAAATAACACCGTTACTATCCTAGCTGACCAAAACTTTATTCCATCTGTTTAACAATAGATTTAACCGAGCTTTAATCCACCGTTACATCCTACAATATTAACGTAATACTTAAGATAGGCTCAAGTGAATGGTAGTTTTAATAAAGTAAGTCTGTTAATACAAATATTTCACCGGTAATTCTAGGAGTTAACAGTGACGCGGTTATTACGCTAACTCAGAACTAATTAATCTGCATTGAGAGTATACAGACGACACACTGAGAGAATAGGATTGCTACCGTGGCGCATCCTGGTATCACTTTGGTGTACTGAATAATTTTCAACATGACAACACTAAAATAGCTAATCATGTTACACTAATAGCGTCTCTTTTGATTTTTTAAAGCAAATAGATATGGCTGTATATAGATATAGCCATATATTTATATATATATATATAACAATAGATATAGATATATTAATAAATAACTAACGTCATTTTTAGTGGATTCGCATGGAAACGTTGCTTGTTCCCGAACCTGTATGGTTAAGAGTCCACGGAAGTCGATTTAGCGAAATATCAGTTTTTTGGTGATAACTTTTGAACGGTGTGAGATATCAAAATTCTAATAAGCGAGAAACACAGATAATTATAATAGCTTCAAGATGATATTAGATATAACTATTCAAGTCATGTCGCGTGACTGTCAAGAGTATACAGCTGAAAAATATGTTTTTGTAGCTGTATACTCTTGACAGTCACGCGACATGGCTTGAATAGTTGTATCTTATATCATCTTGAAGCTATTATAATTATCTGTGTTTCTCGCTTATTAGAATTTTGATATCTCACACCGTTCAAAAGTTATCACCAAAAAACTGATATTTCGCTAAATCGACTCCCGTGGGCTCTTAACAGAATCACCAACCATCTTACAGAAAAACAATGAAATACATATAAACCATACCCGTATTTTCACTGTTCCTTTCGCTTAAGTGCACAAGATAATTTTTATATTGTAAATATATTAATTTTCAATCATTATAATTATTAAAGACAACCAATAACGAGTGTATTTGTGAAATATCTCATCTTTCTATATCGATGAAGTTTTGTTGTGGTGGCTGCATGGATCCTATTCTCTCAATGCGTCGACTGTAGTAGGAACTAATTTCTGCCTAATTTTAGTATTGATACCTCCTCCTAGAACAGTCGTCTTTATTGGAATTTTATTTATATGCCCGGTGAGTGCAATGACCCCTCGTGAATTCAAACCGACACGAATGAAAATGTTTCGATTGTATTAACCACAATTACACACTTTGTGACGTCAAATATCAGAGCCACATCGAATTTTAAGATTCTTAATTGTACATTTCAATGAAGTATTATAATCAAGAAGACCGTTTTCGGACATATCTTGTCCGAATGTGTCTAAAAATAGAATTCATGTATAATAGATATTAATGCTATTCATAAATTAGCTCTGGTCTCTACCGGGTTTTTACTCACGGGCTCAGTGTTGGCTCAGTGATTCAATACTTTCAAGTTTAAAAATGAAAAAAAATAATAAGAGGGTGTACGAGTTTTACGGGGGAAAATATTAAAATTGCTTTAATCTGCGGTGAATGCTACAAATGTTTTAAATGTACAGTATTATAATTAATTATTCTTCAATCTTTCTTTTTTTGTCGAATATAAATATCAGGGCCTTGACTTTAGGCCTACACTTGTGATCACATGAAATGTATTTCCAGAAATTTAAATAACGAGACGTCCATAAATTACGTCACAGCTGGGAGGGGGGGGGGGGGGTTGTCAAGATTTGTGACTAAGTATTACAAGGGGGGGAGGTAACTGTGTGACGTACCATTTTTTTGTTCTGTGTATTTGGCGTCATTCTTATAGATTCTTGAATTTGTACCCACCCTAGAAACAGCAGATGCATACGAAATAATCATCAAGTTCAACTACTCAAAAAGCAAACAAAGAAATGAATATTCTGATTTTATTACTTTATTGTACCTTTGCCACTTGTTGATTTCAATTTTTTGTTAAAGGGGTGTATGAGAATTTGTGACGTATTTAAAGGGGGGAGGGTGATAGAGTTTGTGACCAACTGTGTGACATGGGAGAGAGGGGGGGGTTCAAAGTGTGACATAATGTATGGACGTCCCCTAAAATACGCATATTTTACAGATAATTTCTTCGCAGACTTTACATAGAGTGCTTTTGTACATTGTCGGCTAGTTTTAATGCGTATTATGTAAGTACATTTTAATGTGAATTGATCAGCCATTTTAAATGACCTCGAGTGAACTGTGATCAAGTATTCTTCAATACATTCTTACGTTCATCTTATTTCTTATTCTCCAGACTGATTGTATTTTCATTGTTGTATGCATACAGTGTAGAATCATACATATAGTTATCGCAAATAATAAAAACACATACCAGTTATTTTACATTAAATACTTGTGAATTATTTTAAACTGTTTTCACCCTGGTTTAAGGTACGTTCATAGAGCCACGGCAATCTTGTCGGGTGCCGTTGGACGTCAAATGATTGGTACCGTTCATACTACCACGGCAAACTATCGCCGACTCGAGGCAATTACATATCGAATCGATGCCATAACCATGGCAACGTCGATAGTGATCGAGCTTGACAGTCGATAGTTCGTACGCAGAACACACAGTTCGAGTATAAACGTGGCCGTGATGTCGTCTACGTCATCACGGCAAGTCTGTCGTCCGGCAAAATGTTCAACTTGAACCAACTTTCAAGGTCACAGTGAACAACAAGCCTGGCAAGTCTGTGATTGGCTCATTCATTTTGACGGCACGGCAAATTCGTGTTGCCGTGGCTCTATGAACGTACCTTTAGAATACATATTATATAGGTAGAGGCATGACATTTTAGCATTAGCTATAAGTGCTATAGAATTGAGAGTCATCTGAAACCATAATATTTTGTGTTTTCTTTATGATTTATGATATTTAGAAAAATGTAAGAACAAGTTCTTTTTTGCTATTTTTTTTTTTTTTTTTTTTTTATTGCACAAAAGAACAAAGAACATACATATGAGAATAAAGTTAAACTCTTTTCCACAAAGCCTAGGAAGGCTTATCTGTGGGTTAAAAATAACAAAAAATATATAATATAATATGTAAAGTTCAGACTGAAATGTAAGAAAGGAATACGTTTAGTGCCAGAAAGTAGGGTGTTTAGATATGAAGTGATACTGAGAGAATAATTTAGACTATAGAAAAGCATATTCAAGGTCAGAACAAAACTTTACAGCGATATATATGCATTTTTGAGCGATAAATCAATATTTACACAAAATAAGCGCTGTTTGTGAGAAAATAGCAATTTTCCTAAACACATTGTGTCAGTTACATTCATTATTTCCCAAATTAGACTCAAGTGCCACGTAAACTCGAAATCTTTCATTCCAATTCGTTTGAATAAAATATTCATTCATCAACATTCGTTGGTCTGTGGCAGTCACTCACTATGCTCTTTTATTCTGTGAAGTTCAATTAATGTTTCAATGTGGGGCATATCGACGTCAATGTGTGTATTTTGTAGCTGTCTTTTCAGAACTTGCTCACTGCTCAAGCTGAGAATAATGTCGAAAATAGCTTCTAATACATGCATACATCATTTATATCCCGGAACCTTTACATTTGTCCAAAGACTTTTAGGTGCTAAATTACTGCTAATTTCAAAATTGACTGATGCTGAAAAATGCTATTTTTGGAATAGCTAATGCTATAATTCCATGCCTCTATATACTGTATAAGTCTTGTATCGAAGCCACTTGTAGTGATACCAACTTATTTTATTATAATATGAAGAAGGTGCTCCAACTAACATACTAGGGTAATAACATGGAGTGCATTTGTGGTTTCTTGCGGTCAGTTCAGAGCCAAAAGTCACGATTGCCTGTCACGATTTAGCGGATTCCCCAGTGAACTAGACGTAGATAAGAGTGGCTACGGCACCGGTGGCATTGTTGTTTTGAATAGTTTGATGTAAAAGCGATAGTTGCGCTACAGGCAATCGGGACGCTGGACTCAGATTCTGACCCCGGAAATATTTCACTTTCAAGTTTCACACCCAAGTTTGGTCACCTTTTTTATATTATGATAAAATAGGACCGAGACGCGTGGCCGAGTGGTAACACACTGAACCGTCCTCCGGGAGCCCTGGGTTCGATTCTCGCCATGGTCGACCATCCTGACAGGTTTTCGTGGTTTTCCTCTGTCGTTCAGGTTGATACTGGGATAATTCCTTGACAACAGGCCACGACCAACTCCTTTACACCATCCAAAACACCTAATAAAATAACCTTCCGACTCATTCATCATCCACCGACGCCAATAGATCGTAGCCATCAGTATAGTGCGCCGTTAAAACCCAATATATATTTATATTATGATGAAATAGGTTGGTATCACTGCGTCGTGTCGAAGCAATTTTGTACGTTCCAACAGTGCTGCTAATTCCACCAAAATCCATGTGGAACGCTGGACAAAAAAAGGTCAGTGGGCCACGCTCTACGCTTGCGCACACCAAATTTATTTATTTATTTATTTATTTCATTTATTTATTTCTTTATTCTTTACAAAATACATTGTTTGAATATCAGTCGCAGTTTTAGCTATAGTTATACAAACCAGTCTTATAATAATTCTTACCTAATGTAATATCATTTTGGTTACTTATAGATAGTAGTATTTCAAGTACATGAACAAGAAAAAAAATTAACATTACATATTCATATACCGTACTTTTGGCTCATCACAGTAGTAGGGATTATTACATATTATTTATTAAAAAGATCACTACATTTTTAAGAATTCTTCAACATTATAAAATGCATTTTCTATCAGGTAGCCCTTCAACCGTGAATTTAAACGAAATGTACGTCATTGTTACAGTGGAAGCACTGTGACACATTACATTATTCATTTCACACTCCATCTTATTGTTCATTTTATCTTAGTAGGCTACATTTTTCAGGGGACCAGCCAAAAAGCTTACTAAAGTGAAAAGCTTACTAAAGTGAAAAGCTTACTAAAGTGAAAAGCTTACTAAAGTGAAAAGCTTACTGAAGTGAAAAGCTTACTAAAGTGAAAAGCTTACTAAAGTGAAAAGCTTACTAAAGAAACTGTTTAAGAGTCCACGGGAGTCGATTTAGCGAAATATCAGTTTTTTGGTGAAAACACATTTTCAGCTGTATACTCTTGACAGTTATGCGACATGACTTGAATAGTTATATCTTATATCTCTTTTATCTCGTATAATCTCCATACCTGCCCCCCTAAGTTGTAATGAGGCAACTTAGGGGGGCAGGTATGGAGATTAAGGAAAAAGCATATTTCTCGTTAGTGCGTCCCATGGTAGAATATGCTAGTTCAGTTTGGGATCCTTATAGATTAGGTGAGATAAGGGATGTGGAAAGGGTTCAAAGGATTGCTGTGAGAAGGGTTACAGGTAGGGTTAGGAGGTGGAAATGGGATGAGAATGAAAGGGGGGAGAGGGTAAGAATGTTGGAGAGTCCAACTGAGATGATGAGAGACCTGGGGTGGCAGAAATTGGAAATACGGAGGAAGGAGGATCGTTTATGTAATTTCTTCAGGGTAATGGAGGGTGAGGGGGGGTGGGGGGAGCTGCATGAGTTGATAAAAAGAAATAAGTCAGGGTATGGAGGTAGGCGGGGTCATGATAGAGCGGTAGTCATAAAGGGGGCTACATTAGATGTCGGTAAATTCTCTTTCTTAAATAGGACAGGTAGGGACTGGAATGGGCTTAGTAGAAATGTTTTTGAAGGGGATGAAATCAGGTTAAAGTTATTCCGTCAGAGGGTTAAGGAGATGGTGGGATAGGGGTACTTAGGGAACTTGCCACCGCGCATTTATGTGCATTTGCAAGAGTTAAATAATAATAAAATATCATCTTGAAGCTATTATAATTATCTATGTTTCTCGCTTATTGAAATTTTGATATCTTATACCGTTCAAAAGTTATCACCAAAAAACTGATATTTCGCTAAATCGACTCCCGTGGACTCTTAACATGTAGGAGCATATGGGTAGGATTAGAAAATAAAACTTACCAAGGTGAAAAGTGTACTGAAGAGGTTCTACTGTAGCAGCAAGACGTCAACTGGATCACGTGACTGGCCTCTTGACACCTAGCGTTCCGCACAGATTCTGGTGGAACTAGCAGCACACGAAGATAGTCCAATACAAGACCCATATATTATCAGATGAGCGTAGCGAAGCTTTCCATTTCACACCCTGAAAAAAAATGAGCATCGTTTTTATGTTCGATTTTTTTTTTTTTTTTTTGGAATTATGTTCGTGGCATACAGGTCAGAGAAATGAATCAATCAACTTGAAACTTTTTCTGAACGTTGGTGTCATACCAGAATAGGTTGGGATTGTTATTCAGAGGAATCGGTCGGAAGGTTTTTCCGGAAAATAATCGGAAAGTTTGGAAAATCCTCATAAGAATAACCCGGAGGAAAAATACTTGAAAAACAAGAATTTTTCAAAAGCTCTCAAATTCTCACAGAATATGAAAAATACTATTATACACCTTTTCAGAGATTTTTACAGCAATCAAATGAGAAATAATGAAGAAAACGCAATAAACGTGTACATTTTATTGAATATTTGGATCAATTGGATTTGCAAAGTTTTTATGCGACAGGTTGCAGCACTATGATAAGTTGCGGGTGAGGTTTCTAGGCGTTTGAAGTAATCCAAGGTACGTAGATGTAAATTGAGCTGACAAGTTATTTTTCATTCTGGATTTCCATACTTCTAAGCTCAACTCACAACGCGCATCCCGCGTTTTCCTAGTATATATATACATATATCTATTTTTTTTTTTGGAAGGCAATGATTTTTCATGTCAAGCTTTACATTAGAAATACAACTACCTACCTCATTCAGAAACATTCCCTGTGTATCTTTACAACCAGGAAAATGCCGCAGATGCGTTGGAGGATGAGCGAGATTCCACATAAAATGTACTAGAGAAGATGTAGAGCTTGAAGGATAAGTAAAAATCTGTTTCTGTCAATAAATCCTACGCAATATAGCATGGTCGACTGATAACCTGGTAGCAAAAAGACTTTTATTTATGCTTCAAATTGTACAGACCTTGATATTGAATCTATTAACTCACTGCCTTCTTGATTCATCATTTCAGTAATTTCACGATATAATTACTTTCAGCCTTTTGACCGTCTTTTAATAGCTTGAATTGATTTTAATTCAACACCGGTAGCTTTGATTTTTCTAATTGATGTAAAAATATATTCTGGGAATACATATTGATATTCATCTTTAAAATGGTGCATTCAATTTGTATTGAATTTTGGAATAATGTGTAGGCCTATAATGATGTTATATCTCGCGATGAAGTTCGTAACTACAACACGAGGAATAAATCAGAATATGTTCTAGAGCAGTTTTTGGCAACCTTTTACGATCGTACATGTAAGACATTCACGATTTTTCATTTTATCATTAAAAAAAGGTAGTGTAAATGTTATATTTAGTTACACTAAAATTGTTCCTTTTTAATTGATTAACAAACAAGAAAAACTTAAATTTCACGTATTCAGAATTACGGCCGTAACAGTTTGTGACATTAAAGAAGACTTAAAGTCTAATAGCCGTTTGGTCAGCAGAGTCAAAAAGTAATTTTGAAATTAATTCTACATTGGAGAAATTTGAGTCAAGCTTTATTGAATATGTGTATTCTTGAATTGAAATTGCATCAGAAACGCTGTCATATTTTTTTGGCCGAAGTTACAGCGCTTTAATGAAATATTAAGTTGCTATTTTGACTTCATTTTGGTGTAAATTGAACTATTTCTCCTCTTAAAATGAGTGTGATTCATAAATGAGAACGGGTACCTATATTTATTTTTGCATAATTCTATTCGTAACATCTTCATCTACAATATAACAAGTTTTTTGATTGAATGTCATTACTTTTAGTGTATTTTAATGATCTGTTGAATACTAAAAACGCATGAAATTTGAAGGTTGTGTGTTAAATGATGGGGAAACATCCAGTATTTGAATTGATATATCTCAACATTTATCCCGGTTAGCCTATCATCTGTTTGGATACTATTATCGAGCACATCAAAACGAATCGACTGACAAAAAATCATAATTTTTACATGACCATGAGGTAATGGAGGTTAGACCTTAAAAGCCTCTTGCCTTCTACTTTTACCCAAGATAAGATGTGGTTGTTTGTGAAGAGAATGCTGTACAAAAAGCACCCAAGAAACAAAAAATAAATGTATTTATTCTATGTAATAACCAAGTTTCTGTTTTGGAAGCTTTTATTGTATGTCCAACGATCTTCACTGTTGATAGTACTAGGAAAACGCGTTATGTGTTTCCGCGTTGATGGATGAGCGAATAAAAAAAAATGAAGTAATTAAATAAATAAAAATCGCATTTTTTAATTTTTCACTCCGAAACGTCACATCCGATTATTGTAAAAGTCCGTAATAATGTGTATTATTATGTTGTTCGAGTTCTGTGAAAATTTGAAAAATTTCGGAGAGCATTCACTTTGTCATTTTTTCTGCCTGGCTTATTCATATGGATTTATTGAAAACTTCAAAATGATTTATCTCAAGAATTGTTGAACCGATTTTGCCTCAAAACTATACAGCATCAAGTCAGATAGGGGTTCATGTGTGTGCCAAGTTTCATCATGATCTGAATTTCTGTTTGACCTGTAGAGCGCGAAAAAAAAAAAAAAAAAAAAAAAAAACACATTCGATTTTTCAGGTACAGTGAAATTGAGTCTTCGCTACGCTCATCCAATTATCCACAATCACACACTTGGTGACGTCAAATATCAGAGCCACATCGAATTTCAAGATTCTTAATTGTAAATTTCAATGAAGTATTATAATCAAGAAGACCGTTTTCGAACATTTCTTGTCCGAATGTGTCTAAAAATAGAATTGTGGGTAATCCTATTACTGTGTAATTATTGTAAAATTGGTTTTTAAGAGATTTGTCAAAATACCAACTCGACAACATATTAATTTGTTATATTATCCTTCACAATTAATGGATTGCATAGATTTCTCTTGATCTTAAAAGAAATTGCAGTCCATAATCGTATTCAGTTTTGTCCTAGAAAAGATGATAAAAAATGGTGCTTTCCGAAAAAACCTGTTTTAAAAATGATTAATCTCCAGCAATGTTGAAGTATTCCCTCGCGAAATGATGGCCACTGATTGGGTGATACTTAAATAGGTAATAAATTGTGACTGACATTATTATTAAAACGATGATTTTAAGTTTGAACTAGAATTATAATCATAATAGAATTTAATTTGATAGTGAAAGTATTGATACTGAAATTTAGTCGAGAGATGAACAAATATAATACGAGATTAATTTATATTAGTTGTTCATTGACTCTGACAGTAATGGCCGATCATAAGGTTTTTTGTCGGGTTGGGCTTTGACGGCTGCTTCGATTTCTTTACGAAAATATTTAATAATTGACCATTTAGGTCTAGTTTTCAGACCGTTTTCTTGCTCAGGTTCAAGTTATTACAATTTATTACAATGTTGGCTTTAATAAACCGTATTTTAGACTGGTTCAGAAGTTTATTCTGGAAGGAAGAAATGGAATTGACACTTGTAGGCTTACAATATTCTGGCAAAACAACCTTCGTAAACGTCATTGCGGTAAGAATAAACCTGTCGTTAGCTTAAATTAGCTCAATGAGGCGGATTATATTATAAAATTATTTGTTGCAAATTTTGAGGAAACGCCCCCTTTTCACTAACTTCATTCTACCCCCATACCCTTCCCTGGCCACCCTCATAAGTATAGGCCTATCCTTTTCACATAGCAGTGCTACAATGAGTGGACTTTTCTATGACTCATAATTTATTGACTCATTTAACAATGTGCTCTGTTTTCTTTTCAGTCGGGACAATTTAGCGAAGACATGATACCAACTGTTGGTTTTAATATGCGTAAAATAACAAAAGGAAATGTCACGATTAAAGTGTGGGACATTGGTGGTCAGCCCCGGTTTAGATCAATGTGGGAGAGGTACTGCAGAGGCGTGAACGCGATTGTGTAAGTCGGTCGTTGATTACTCGACGCATAATTTTCCCTATGTCGTACTTGGGTAACCAACATATTGTGACCAAACCTATTGTAAATAATTATTGATTTTATTTCACGTTATCAAGTGTTTAGGGCTATGTTGTGTATTAGCACTCTTTCAGGCTTCTTCAGTAGGCTTTATATGAAGTATTGTTGCACAACAACTATAATTTTTGTCTTTTCTGAGAAATTTACTTATTCTCATTGCAAATGCATAATCTCACAGAATGTAGACGTCAGCTATGAAAATAGTGGAATACCAGCCAATAATGATATATTCGATTTCAGTTACATGGTTGATGCTGCTGATCCCGAGAAAATCGAGGCCTCGCGTAACGAGCTACATAACCTGCTGGATAAGCCGCAGCTCACCGGCATTCCCGTCTTAGTTCTCGGTAACAAGAGGGACTTACCGACGGCGCTGGATGAAAATGGGCTCATTGAACGCATGTAAGTGGCCATTTAGCAGTTACTCAATATCAAATGTGAAATTTATCAAATGTCAGACTTACCAATGCGAGAATAACTAACTGACAGTTGGGAGAGTTATCACCATGGTTATCAATGCTAATTGTTATCACTAACTATCAGAATAAGGTTTACTGCTTTGTAATACTGGTTACCTGCCCTTAGCAGTGGAGACCTCAGTAATAGGCCTATATCAAATTATTTATGTCACTAAAAATTTTATTATTATTATATCGGATATAAATAACTTTTGCTGTTGACGCTTTGTTGAACCCTAATATTCATTCATACAATTTATGATATGCCTACTGCTGTTGACGACTCGGAATGGGCGTGGCTTTACCAGTCGGCCAGTTAGATCTACCGGTATATCATTTGT
Source organism: Brachyptera risi (assembly GCA_964007535.1). Taxonomy (NCBI): domain Eukaryota; kingdom Metazoa; phylum Arthropoda; class Insecta; order Plecoptera; family Taeniopterygidae; genus Brachyptera; species Brachyptera risi. The sequence continues at coordinate 3,304,831 of OZ023338.1, read as the reverse complement.
GGTAATTTGTTGGCACCCCGATTGGATATTTGAATTTCACCTTAGTTCTAACAGCCCCGTCGATTGGATGTTATGATATGTCAATGGGGTGGAGAATGTGAGGCATCAATTATTCCTCACCTTTCTCTCACTTTTTTTTTGTAGGGCCTGCTCATATATATATATATTTTTTTTTTCAATTTTTTCTCCATTTAATTTATTCATTTATTTATTTAACCATTCATTTTTTATTTTCTATATATAAATAAGCACTATTTGTGAGAAAATGGCAATTTTCCTTAAAGCATTGTCAGTTACACTTACGTATTTTTTTTCCAAATTAGATTCAAGTGCCATGTAAACTGGAAATGTTTCATTCCAATTCGTTTGAATAAAATATTTATTTATCAACATTCTTTGACCTGTGGCATTCACTCACTATGCTATTTTATTCTGTGAAGTTCAATGAGTGTTTCAATGTGGGGCATATCGACGGCAATGTATAAACGTACTGTCTTTTCAGAACTTGCTCACTGCTCAAGCTGAGAATAATGTCAAAAATAGCTTCTAATACATGCGTACATCATTTATTTCTCGAAACCTTTACATTTGTCCAAAGACTTTTATGTACTGAATTACTGCTAATTTCAAATTTGACTGATGCTATAAAATGCTATTTTTGGAATAGCTAATGCTGAAAAACTAAATAATTATTGCTATAATTCCATGCCTCTACTTATAATGCAACCAAGTATAGACTTCCAAGTTTTTTGTGTTCTATTTTCAAATGTCGGACTCGTAACTAGATTATATCACTGTTATGTTGATAACAATGGTTTCCTGTTAGTCTAGTCAGATTGCTGCTTGATTGGTCACAACTATGACTATCAATAACGTAACGGGATAAGCAACACGGCATAAGTCCCATCCTTTTAACATTAGGCCGTTTTCACCATGATGGAATCAGCGCGCTTTCGTGTACATTTGTGAGATTCGCAATTTCAAATCAAATTGTACGTATTAGGTTCGTATTTCAATATATAGTACATAGTTGTACAATTGCATTGATTTTAATCTTTCTCGTAGATGATGAGTAATTATCCAGTTATCAAATGGTAAATATAGATAGATAGATAGATTGTTTATTGTCTTTTTTTACATTCCTTTACATACAGCTAATTAGAAACTAACTACATAGGACATTAAAGACAGTCAGATAAAAAGTATGATATTAATAAATACCAAGTAACTAATAAGTTGATGAAATTGCAAAAAAATATACATGTAGGCCTACAGATAAATACCAAATAGACATCATGATGATATCAGAGATATACTCATCGACTAACCAAATCAAATCAATCAATTAAAAATTATAATATTGGTAATAAGTAACTAATAACTATAGGGTAGTAGGGTAGTAGTCAAGCAGTAGGGCTCTTGACTAGGGGACTAAATGCTTTTACAGACGTATTTTAAATTTAGATTGGCTAATTCAAATGAAATTTATCCCAATATTGTTTAATGCAGTTGGAAAGAGCTGGATTCACAGATTGCATTACATCTATTACTTGTATAGATCAACATACAACAATACCAGCAAATCATCATAACATTTGTGAGGCGGCATCCCTTTGATGTACGCATGGTGTGAAAGGAAACCGCCATGTTGCTTATCCCGTTACGTTATTGATAGTCATAGGTCACAATAAACAATAACAGTGGTCAATGTACACTTGTTTCTCACCTTGATCTCTAATTCCAATGAGTGGTCATTGAACCTTCAAGTTTGCACAATTAATATTTTATCAAGAAGTAATCAATACTTTATGTACTGCAGATAAGATAAGATAATAGAAGATGATGGTTATAACTTATGGTGTAGGCTCTGTATCTAGAAGGCAGTGGTGCAAGTTTCATTATCATTGCCAACAAATATCTAGATGGCAGTGAATCATGAGGATTGGTAACCATGGTGACCATCAGAAAACAACTGATAGCTAACTTTCAGCACGATGTAGTGATACCAACCTATTTCATCCTAATATAAAACCCCCGTATAACCTAGCTGTTGATGGGGTCGTTAAGCAAACAATAATCATCATCATAATATAAAGAAGGTGACCCAACTCGGGTCTTGAAAGTGAAATATTTCCGGGGTCAGTTCCCGAGTCCAGGGTCCCGATTGACTGTAGCGCAACTAGCACTTTTATATCAAACTATATAAAACAACAATTTGCAGCAATACTAAACACGGCTCAGTAGAATTATTATGTTGGCAGTTGCATTTGTTTTTAACGAAAATCATAGATTAAATTGTAAGTTCAACCTATGACTATCAATAACGTAACGGGATAAGCAACATGGCGCTTTCCTTTCACACCATGCGTATATCAAAGGGATGCCGCCTCACAAATGTTATGATGATTTGCTGGTATTGTTGTATGTTGATCTATACAAGTAATAGATGTAATGCAATCTGTGAATCCAGCTCTCTTCAACTGCATTAAACAATATTGGGATAAATTTCATTTGAATTAGCCAATCTAAATTTAAAATACGTCTGTAAAAGCATTTAGTCCCCTAGTCAAGAGCCCTACTGCTATATTTATCATTTGATAACTGGACAATTACTCATCATCTACGAGAAAGATTAAAATCAACGCAATTGTACAACTATGTACTATATATTGAAATACGAGCCTAATACGTACAATTTGATTTGAAATTGCGAATCTCTCAGAAATGTACACGAAAGCGCGCTGATTCCATCATGGTGTTAACGGCCTAATGTTAAAAGGATAGGACTTACGCCATGTTGCTTATCCCATTACGTTATTGATAGTCATAGGTTCAACAAAGCCACTGGTACCGTAGCCACTGTTATCTACATCCAGTTCACAAGGGAATTCACTAAATCGTGACAGGCAATCGGGACCTTTGGCTCTGAACTGACCGCGAGAAACCACAAATGCACTCCATGTTATTAGTATGTGAGTGGGAGCACCTTCTTTATATTATGATAAAATAGGTTGGTTTCACGACATTGTGCCCAAACTAAGTTTCCTGATGAGCTATCAGAATAATTATCAACATGGAACTTTTTTTGTATGGGCACACTTCTACAACTTGGAACTGTATAGTTTTTGGAATGAATCGGTTCGACCGATTTTGAGAAATATCCTGTCAAAATTTTTAAAAACCCCATGAGATTAGGCTGGGCAAGAAAATTGAAAAAAATGAAATCTCTCCGAAAAAAATAAAAATTTCTCCGAGTGTTGATACATAAATGATGCACATAATCACCATTTTGTGAGCAATTCGAACCAGCCGTTTTCAAGAAAAAAAATCAAATGAGTGTTTTCATTACCACAAATACACCCTATATGGAAATGATATGATTCACTGCTTTCTAGATTCGATATTTGCCCAAGAATGAAGTATTCTTTATATTTGTCAAGGTGTGTAGATTACCAGAGAAGATGAAGTTGCAAATGTAGGACAAAGTGTGTAGAATACCAGAGTCGATGAAGTAGCAAATGTAGGACTGTTATTGTACCTTATTCAGATTTCTCGCTCATCTTACAACGCATATTTCGCGTTTGACTAGTTAATTATGAATGCTACGTGTATGTAATTTCTTTGCCCGTAGTGTGTTGAATGTTTCCATATACTTGTGTAATGAGAATGAAATGAATGAATATAATAATAATATTTTCCAGAACCTTGATCTGTACGCAGATATTGGACGTCATTTTACATTGTACATATTACAAGCAGTAGATTATAGTACAATAAATTACATCTTATGCAATAGTCACATATACATAATAAAATCTAGTCAGAACATATAATAGTACCGTATCCTAATCTAGTTGAAAAATATATAATCTATAAAATTGGTTTTAGATCTAAATATAAAAAAAGAAAATACAGTGCATTTTTAAATCAAATAAGATGTTAACCTTTTCACAGTTGGTAAAATTTTTGATAAAAATCCCACCAGGTTAGCCAATAACACACAACTGGATGACACCATTATTGTTCAGAATTTTGACAACAAACACAGCCTTTTTGAATCTCTTCATTTTAGATTGTTATTTGATGGATTTGAGAACGCACTCACAGAAATCATCGGTAACGAACTATCAACGACTTCTATAAAAAAAAAATGAACTTTGAAGCATTTCTCGGTCGGTAAAATGCCTACATTCAGCTGATTTTGAGAACGTATCTCATTTGTGCACAACCTGTGGCGGGGGACATTGTAGAACGGCAGGCATACGTGCGAGACCGTGGAAGGGTTATTAATTAATTTATTTTTTAGCCATTTGTCAACGGTTGATACATTTCAAATGTATACTGTGTAAATGTTGTCAAATAATATAAAAATGTCTAGTGATGGAACGTTGAAAATTTTCAATTCATTGAAAATTTTCAATGCAAATTTATTGAAATTTTCAATGAAAATTTTCAGTGAATATTTTTTTCATGTTTTCTCTTTCACTTTTCAAATGAGGCTTTTTTGGTTTCATACTCATTTGCTGTTTGATGTTTCCTGGTACTAAGTTCTTTGTTCTTTGACTCTTTGACTTTGTCTGTATAGAGCTGTACCTACATAACCTCACTTGTTGTCACATGTTATAATTTTGTATCCAAATGCAAACTGCAAATGCATGTGGTGCTTCAGAAAATCATTGAAAAGAGTGAATTCAAACGCCAACTTCTTCTGTAACAATGAACCAACAAAAAAAAATCAATTTGATTTTTTTTTTGAAAAAATGAAAATTTTCAACGAAAAAAATTTTCATGAAAATTTACACCATTAAAAATGTCAAATAAAAATAGAACTACTGCTACACTTGATGGCTACCTAGAAGCATACTAAAATTTATGGTTTGAAAAATCATCAATAGAGTAAAATGAGTGTTCAGTAAGAACCTCTCTAAGTAGTTGTTTAAAAATATGGTTTTCCTCAGTGCATTCAAGTGCCTCTGGTAATTTGTTGTAAGATCTGCGTCCCACTTGTTCCACTCCGTGCGATGTCATTTCGAGTCGGCAGAATTGTTGTTTGATAAGGTTTGTCCCTCGGGTCGACTGAAGCTCGTGGTTGCTCCTGGGGAAAGCTTCCGAGCGCTCACGCACAAACATACAGATGTTGTAGATGTATTCAGGGACGTCGTTAGGATTTGTGTATTGGGGGGGGGGGGGGGAGGCGCACAGGTTACATGAATACAATGACCGCCCAGCTGGATACCTGCCACGCGCGAAAAGGGGGTCTGGGGGGCGGAAGCCCCCCAGTAGATCACCGCAGGGGAATTTTGAAAATACGGACATTTTTTTCAAGAGATTTTTAGGTCCACGAATAGTTTTAGAGTCTTATAATTGCATCGTCATGAACATTTTCGAAGCTATACTATTGCGAATTCTCCCAGCAAAGCCCGCAGGGAATTTTTTGAAATAGACCCATCTCATTTTTCAAGTGATTTTCGATATTTACAAGCAGTTTTGGAGTCCAATGATTGAATCACTAAGGACATTACTGAAGTTATTTTCGCGATTTCTCCCGTCAAAATTCCCAGCGCAGTGATTTTTTTGAAATATGGTCATTTTTCAAGTGATTTTTGCGATTCACGAGCAGTTTCGGAATCTAATAATTGAATCATTACCGAAAAAAAATAAGGAAGTGCAAAGTAGTAAAGTGTATACTGATACAATTCATATTAATAAGTCATCAACTCATTATATGTTATTGTGTGTTTATTTGTAGGTCAACATTATATATTTTTAGAGGAGGATAAGTTATTGGGGGGGCGCAAATGTCGATTGGGGGAGTGCGCGCCCCCCCCCCCCTGAGACCCCCTAATGACGGCCCTGGATGTATTACATCGACAATGCAAATTTTAGTTCACCAATCAATACCTAGATGTCTCTGTTTGCCAGGAATCTGTCTGCGATCCAAGACCGCGAGATCTGTTGCTACTCAATCTCGTGCAAGGAGAAGTCGAACATCGACATTACGCTACAGTGGCTCATCGCACATTCCAAGAGCGGCGCTCGCTAGCTCTACGCCCCGCCGCCATCGTCGACTGACCAATACTAGTCTCTCTCTCTCTGTCTCTCTCTTCACCCGAACAACCACCAGCTACGTGAGGACTAGCTAGCCGCTCATTTTTAGTTATGTCGTGCGGGTAACGACGGAGTAGTTAACGGGGATCTGTTACGATATTTGTGTCCACGACGGGGGAACGTCATTTGCCAACATGATATATGATAATGTCACCGTTATATTTGTGTCGTTATATTCATTTTAATTTTTTAATTATTCAACTTCTGTTTGTCACGTGAATTGAAAATAATGTACGGGTAACTAAAAACAAAATGAAAGAGTTTAAATAAATTGATTGATATCGTTAAGTAATAATAATGAAACAAGAACTTTCAGGATTCAACGCTTTTGAAACACACAATTGCATTGATCATCGTAAATTTCGTCCTGAGCAAATATAATACCTTGTAAGTATCAAAAGTATACAAATATAATGGTGCATTTGTGTTTCTTATGTTGGTAGATGGTTTTCTTTCGTCGATGTATATATATCCGTGTGAAACAGTTTTCTCACTCGCTCGTAAGCCAAAAGACCCTCTCACTCTTGATGTCACCCTCTCGACCAAACCGTTTGCGGCGCCGTCGAGAAACTCAGATTATGAAAAAACTAAAATGAAAAAAACAGCCACTTTGTCCCCTGCCCTCCAGCTTCTTTATCCGACATAAATAGAGTATTTACGTTTTCAATTGTATTGAAATATGTTGAGTATTATAAAGTATGAGCCGATACGTACAAATTATAGAGAAACCTCAATTTCGAAGCTTTAAATAAACACCAATCTTACTCGCTTGAATTCCAATTCGGGTTCCGAATTCGAATGTTGTTTTGGAGTTCTTTTTTCAAAAATACGATGGCAGTTGCTTGGAAATATAGTCAAACCGTGTTCAATGTTTTTCAGTTTTTATGTCAGCTTATTTCTTGAACTACGAACATTTGCCGAGGCAAAAATGAATTCAAGTCGGGCGTGGGTTCTAATCCCACATAAGGTATGGGTTTGTGTTAACATTCATCCATCATCCACGCATTCGTACCCGCAAATAAACTAGTTGTTGGTGGGTTTGTCGAGCAAACAACCTCCGCCAACATACGATTGTATTGAAGTGGGTTAACAACACCATTATATATATATATATATATATATATATATATATATAGTATATGTATGCAGATTTATGTAATTCTCATGTAGTTTTGTTTTCGTTGTATCGTCTGGAATAACGAACGCCACACGTAAAAGCCGACGAAAAGATCTCGTACAGCAGTAATTCGGCTCACGCTTTGATGTTCGATTGTCGTAAATGAATTTAATAGATGAACAGTAAAAAATGTCTTCTGTTTGAGGTATGGTGCTTCTGTTATGATCACCCATTTCATTACTCAATTATTAATCACATAATTTTTAAAGAATTTGAATGATATATTATATTTTGAGGTTATGGCAGTGTTGCAAACAGACTTTGAATCTTAGTTCACACTCCATGGTTGCGAATTCGATGAATAAACTGTATAGGGGTCCATATATGTTGCAATATTTCACGCAGCTAAGCTAGACGACCAGTTAGTTTTAGTCGGAAAGATGAAACAGATAGAGTTGGTCGACTTTCCGACCGCGACCAAACTAGATGCACGACACTGTCGCAATGATAGACTGTATAACGGAAAATTGTCGAGAATAGAGCGAAGAACAAGAAGAGATTTTTACATTCAGGTTTACGATTGATCGCTGCCGGCTTGAGACTGCCCGCTTTCTGCGTTCTTTCATTACTAGGAAAACGCTGTATACGCGTTGTTAGACGAGCGGAAAGTAATAGTATGTCGACTTCATTGCCAAACTTTTGCCTAAATTTGCCAATTGAGTATCATTTTAGTTATAAATGGGTAAAAACGGCTTCGAGTGGTACCAATTTAGCACATTTCATGTTTTTTCTTCAAAATGGCTGACCCGATCAAGCTGAGAATTCTAATAAATGTGTATCAAGATGTTATTCAACTTGACACAAAATTTCAATTTTTTTTAAAATAAAAATTTTTTAATTTTTTTTCCGCCCTGTTATTCTGATGGGTATTTTTGAAATTTCTAAAATTCATAAAAATAAAAGTTACCACCTGATAATGCCACAAAACTATACAGACCTAAGCTAGATGAGGAACCATAATGAAAAAAAGTTTGAAGTTGATAGCTGTAGCCGTTTGACCTGTGGAGAACCGACAAAAAAACATAAAAACAATAAAAAAAACAAACATGAAATCGAACACCAATATTTTTCAGTATGTCAAATTGAATTCTCGCTAAGGCTCGTCCAATCATCGTCGTTGGTCGACGCATTGTATCTAGCTTGCAATGTCTCACTATTGGTAATTTTTTAAAATTTACATCGAAACTTGATACAAAATCATTGTTCCCCGATTAATGCGATGGATGAATTGGCAATTGGTGAAGAAATGTTGTCATTGGTTTCAATTCCCTAAGAAACAAAATGTTGCCTTGTTAGACGAGCTTTAGCGAGGATTCAATTTGACATACTGAAAAAAATTGGTGTTTGTTTTTTTTTTTATGTTTTTTTGTCGGTTCTCCACAGGTCAAACGGCTACAGCTATCAACTTCAAACTTTTTTTCATTATGCTTCCTCATCTAGCTTAGATCTGTATAGTTTTGTGGTATTATCGGGTGGTAACTTTCATTTTTATGAATTTAAGAAATTTCAAAAATACCCATTAGAATAACACATCAAAAAAAAATTGAAAAATTTTCATTTTCAAAAAAATTGGAATTTTGTGTGAAGTTGAATTACATCTTGATACACATTTCTGGAAATTCTCAGCTTGATCAGGTCAGTCATTTTGAAGAAAAAACATGAAATGTGCTAAATTGGTACCACTCGAAGCAGTTTTTACCCATTTATAACTAAAATGTTACCCAATTGGCAAATTTAGGCAAAAGTTTGGCAAAGAAGTCGACATACTATTACTTTACGCTCGTCTAACAACGCGTATATAGCGTTTTCCTAGTTGTTACGTAAATTGTGGAAAGCGTTGGTAAATATCGTACAAACTTCGTTGGATTTCCTGTCGAGGCTGGATATTAGTATCTATGATCACCAGTGAAACCTGTGAATTGTCGTTTGATTTTACCTACGTTGTTCACACACCAGATTTATTCAGTTTTCTCAGTGAACTTTCACACTGCGTAGTGATTCCAAGTACCCTAGAAACGTTACGCGGGGTACGTCTCAAGAAGGCGGTGGATCAGATGATCAAATGCTGCACATAGTTTTAGCGAATCGCCACCGTACTTAGACTGCGTTTATCACGGGTCGTGAAAAGATTTAGTCAAACCGTTTCAACCGGAACTAGTTCAAACGTTCAGACACATGCCGATTTTCGGTAAAAGTGTTTGTTTACCCACACGGTACCGTAACTGAAATAACAAATCGCTGGTAGAAACAAATATGGCCGTCGTGGCGATAAAATAGGTTCGAAATTAATTGTGTTTACGCTACTTTATAATGATGTCAAAATCAGGTTAGGGTAGGGTAGGGGTTTGATAGCTGTGAAAGACCATAATTCAAAACTGTGACGTCGATGAAACATATTTTGTCAGTAAACATAGTTTTCCGTCACCCGTTTTTATCAATTTCCGAACTCATTCGACCGAAATGTTTCCGCAGCTAGTCGTACCTTGATAAACGAGCATAGATGCCGCAGCTAGCCACAAAAGCGCTGTTGTCAACTTGGCAAATCTTCATGTCATTATTGTCAAAGTACATCCTAGGTCCTTACGGCCAGTTCACACGAGACATTGCAATACCATCGTTGGAATGTCAGCCTTCCAACGCTGCCGTGTGAATTAACAAAACATTGACGTTGGCAGTTTTAGTTCTAAAACTGGCATTGGAACTGCAGCCTTCCAGTGGTGACATTGCAATGCCTCGTGTGAACTGGTCATTAGATAGTCAATACTTATTTGACAATTACAGCATGTAGATATATATAACCGAAATACGTTACTCAACGTTGAGAAGATGTACCGGTATATATTTGTGTCTCGGCAGTAGCTTCACAACGCTCTGCAAACCGTGAAGTTTTCCCCATTCCGCCCATACTGTTTTCGCCCCATTTGACATATATTAGTGATAATATAGAATGCCTTGCTTGAATTCTATTTGTTAATACCCCAAATGGCCGCCAAGATCGGAACGAGCATATATCGCTATCGGCTGCAGGAGTAACGTATCTCGGTAAGGTAATACATATATATTTATATGATTGGAGCAAGTTGTTTAACCCTTTTAGTGCCAGCCATTTTGGTCAAAAACATGTTGAAGGATGCCAGGTATATTTTCATCAATTTGCAGTAGTTGATATAAAAATTCATATCTCACTAACCATTAATCTGATTACAATGAAAAAAAATGTGGCAAATTCAAAATGAATCAGCAAATATATTTATGAATCTTCTTGATTTTTTATTTTTTTTTAGATACTTCAAAATAATTTTTTATTTCCATAGAAAATTATTGCAACAATGAAAATGTAAGTTTACAACAATACGAAAGCTATAAAATATTTTCTCACATTTTTTCGAGCAGTTTCATCAGAAAGAGCCGGTTGTTTTTAGTACATGAGTGATTTATCATGATATTTGATGAATAATTATAGAAGTCACGCAGTTTAATTTCATCGTCATTCAAAACGTTTCGCTTCCTACTTGCAGCCATTTTCTGCAAACTTGAGCAAACATAAATGTTGACACTATTTAAAATTACTATATCGAAGGCTGTGAGATAGCTAGAAGTCGGCTGTTGATATCATCTTCTTCATCTTGATTACACGATGGCAACAACGGTACATGCAGCGCTATCCGTCGTCATTTCATTCAACTACAACCGTAAAACTACTAGGCCCATCTTGCCGTCGCTAAATCGACGATTGGCACTCTTTGCAACTGTCAACTGGTTTTTAAGGCCCATTCACAACCGAAATTAACAGTAAAATTAGCATTAGCAGTAATGTAATTATTTATTGGCTGTTCACAACAATAATTTAGCATTAAGGATCAGCCAATGAGATGGCTTGTTTACATTAGCTGATGGCCGATGGGATTAACGATGCGCCTGCTCGACATCGTCCGAACGATAGAAGGCTGTGGCGCGCCAAACGTTTACTCAAATCTGATTGGTCAGTGCTTACACCAAGCTGTAAAATTAACAGCAAGGTTTGGAGTTTGCAAACCTTGCGCTTACTGCTAATGCGTTACGACTTTGCGTCGCATTGTGAACGGAGTGCATGGGGGCCATAAGACAAATATTGCTGCTAATGCTAATTTTACTGCTAATTTCGGTTGTGAATGGGCCTTTAGACTGGCACTAAAAGGGTTAATTGCGTATGTGTAGAAGTGACGCTGCTGGGTTCTCTGTACTGTTGTATCACTTCAACCAGATTAAATGGTACAGGAATGCACTCGCAGTTGTTACGATGACCGCCAAATGTTCGAACTCGTTCACGCGCGGTCTGTTTCGCTAAACCGCTCGTCTCGGCGCTGCGGTAAACCCAGTCGTACTTGGTGGCTCGGTAAACGGGAAGTGCTGCGTAAAGTGATTATTATACAATATATATTTAAATAGCTAATTAAAATCGTTGTGTAGATCTAATTAGCGTAAGACTCCTATTACACGGACTAGCCATATTAAACGTAGGACTGGATTTTGGATTCAAGATGGCCGTCGACAGGAATTGATGATGAAATGTCGGGCTAACGGGATTACGACGATTTAGTTATAAGTAAGTCGGAAGATTCCTTGTAAATAATATATGTACACCTAGTTAGGGTAAAATGCATGAGGCTATTTTTTTTTTTTTTTATATACGCAATGATTTATTTGTAGCGAACCTTGAAAATTTCAACGTCTGGTTTCAATGAATTGTAACTTGAACCGTATAAAAACTGAGCAACGTGAAACTTTATGTGATGTTGTTTTGAACGGTGTCGTCGAAAATGTAACGTTGAATAACAAAATTAGTTTGAAATAACATTCATTGTAGGCGTAATCATTTTTATCTTGATTAATATTTAATTGAAAATGTGCTATGATACCATTTTAAAATACTTTTAAAACATGTTTTGTGAATATTTACATATATTCTTTGTTCATTTTTATACGATGTTTTATGTTTATTATGTTGCCCACGCTGAAGTGTCGTCGAAAGTCGTATTTAAAAGGTGCACAAATCAAGTTTCATTTTTGTCCATTACTTCTGCGTTTGAAAACAAATATAGATCCATTTGAAAATCCTAATCAAACCTATGACTATCAATAACGTAAAGGGATAAGCAACATGGCATAAGTCCTATCCTTTTAACATTGGACCGTTTTTACCATGATGGAATCAGCGCGCTTTCGTGTACATTTGTGAGATTCGCAATTTCAAATCAAATCGTACGTATCAGGCTCGTATTTCAATATATAGTATATAGTTGTATACTAGCATTGTTTCTGATCTTTCTCGTAGATGATGAGTAATTGTCCAGTTATCAAATGGTAAATATAGCAGTAGGGCTCTTGACTAGGGAACCACATGCTTTTACAGACGTATTTTAAATTTAGATTGGCAAATTCAAATGAAGTTTATTCCAATATTGCTTGATGCAGTTGGGAAGAGCTGGATTCACAGATTGCATTACATCTATTACTTGTATAGATCAACACACAATAATACCAGCAAATCATCATAACATTTGTGAGGCGGCATCCCTTTGATATACGCATGGTGCGAAAGGAAAGCGCCATGTTGCTTATCCCGTTACGTTATTGACAGTCATAGATCAAACTCTATAAATTATTTTAAAAATATATTTCAACTGTCATTTGTGATATGGGGTAGCAATAAATATCTAGGTGGCAGTGAATCATGTATTTTAATTGGTCAGAAGCTATGTGATCACGGTCAGTATCAGAAAATAACAAATAAAATAACCAATTTTCAGGATCACCTAAAGTAAGCTTCAAAATTAGCTACTACGATGCAAAAAGTAGGACGTTCACAAATTTTCAAGCCATCTCTGATTCGTATTTTAATTTACTTCAAAGTTTTTGTTTTCGTGAACCGATGGGTTTCTTACAATTCTAGAATTACATTTGTTAGTTGGGGGACGTCCATAAATTATGTCACACCTTTTAAGGCCACTTTTAACTCCCCCCCTCCCTCCCATGTCACAGTTGGTCACAAAGCCTATTACCCTCCGCCCTTTAAATACGTCACAAATTCTCATACCCCCCCCCCCCCTCACCTCCAACTGAAAATTGAAATTAACAGATGGCAAAGGTACAATAAAGTGATAAAATCAAAATATTCATTTCTTCGGTGCTCAAACTTAATAATTATTGGATACACATCTGCTGTTTCTAGGGTGGTTATAAATATAAGAATCTATAAGAATGACGCCAAATACATGGAACAAAAAATGGTACGTCACACAGTTACCTCCCCCCCCCCCCCCCCTTGTAACACCTTGTCACAAATCTTGACAACCCCCCTCCCCCCTAAGCTGTGACGTAATTTATGGACGTCCCCTTGACGACTGGCGGTAGGCTTGGCTTATTAGTCGGCCATTTGGATACATACATAACGTGACTGTTCAGAGACACGCTGATTTGTTTCATCCAAATTCCACATTGGATTTTACGTTTCGTCGAAAAACTGTACGGCCCAATTACTAGTCGTCGTATTGAATTATCTAATCAAAATATATATACTTCATGATTTATAAATATTAGAATGAATTAATTATTGAATTTCACATTTCTTTGTATCAAAGAAATGTACTTGAAAAATGGTAAACATTGTAACCAGGTTTAAAGAGCGATCAAATTTATATTAAAATTTTCTGGCATTTATTATGGTATTAAAGTTTTTTCTCTATGTTTGTCTTTTGCTTGCTAAATGGAAAACTATCCATTACAGTCTATTACAACAATAAATACTATAAATATATAACAATAAAATGTTCACTTAGAAATCAATAAATGTGTATAGATGATTAAAGCAGGGTTCCCACTACGTTCGTCTTCTTGTTGTCCATCACGATTTCTCCCCGATATTCCCTATTGTCCCGTCACAATCAAGAACGCGACAGGAAAAAGATGGCGTCTTTTGTCGTGGAATCGTGTCGTTGATGTTGGTTCAACCATAGATATATATTATTTCGCCGAGATACGTTACTCCTGTAGCCGATAGCAATATATGCTCGTTCCAATCTCGGCGGCCATCTTGGACATTCAATTTTTTTTTTTTTTAATAACATCGAAACTTGATACAAAATCATTGTTCCCCAATAATTGACTCCCAAATTGTTCCCAAATTGTTTGCCAATTGTTCCCAATTGGCTATGGATGAAAGATGGGATCGTTTGGACGGGGCACCACAAGGGCGATCTTACCACCCCATTTTGATTATTTAAAACTGATTCAAAAATTCAAAAATTAACATTCAAAAATGGAATCTAAGCAAGGCATTCTATATTATCACTAATATGATTAAGTCAAATATGAGGGAAACTTCCCGGTTTGCAAAGTGGTGTGAAGCTACTGCCGAGACAGAAATATATACGCCTTCTTAACGTTGAGTAACGTATCTCGGTAATATATATATATATCTATGATTCAACTGCGCAATTTAGATGATAACTGACTTCAGGCAATTTTCTTCTAGTTTCCAGTTATAGAAGGCACTGGACTATCCAAAGCAATGCAAAAGAACTTGAAACATAAAGTGGAAAATCTTTTTTCGATAATGTGAAGGATGACGAGAAATATATCTTAGTGGGGACCCTGTTCGAGAGTATTTTGTATAGACACAGAGTAACAACAAAAAAAGCTTTTTTTGGAAACAACTTTGGAATGATTTTATCAATTAAATCACGTAAGAATGTTTTACGGTCGCTTGAAAACAATTGTAGTATGTGTTTTCGTAACTTTTATCTTCATTTACTTGTATCCACGAAAGAAAAAGGTCTTCTACCAATTATAAAACTGTAAAACTTCCGTTGATAATAATGTCGCCGCATTTTGAAGCATTGAACAATTTTGAAAGATGTATTTTTTTTTTTAATTACATCGAAACTTGATACAAAATCATTGTTCCCAATTAAGGCTATGGATGAAAGGTAGGATCGTTTGAACGGGGCACCACAAGGGCGATCTTACCACCCCATTTTGATTATTTAAAACTAATGAACTTCAACACCAGGACTGCGCTGTCCTGGTATTTGTAGTTGCGTATTTTATCGTAAACCCAGTCCTAAAATCTCATAATACCATAGAAATATCACAGCTACACAAATATAGCCGGGATATTTGTTTTTGTTATGTTGGCTTTTGAACTTCTTTCGTACACACAAGTATATCATTCATGTTTGTTTTCAAGTAACCGCAGTAAACCGAAAAAAACCAACGCAAAACTCTTCGCTGCTTATTAAATGCGCTTTCTACGGGGGCGCTGAAGAGAGTATTCTGTAATAAAGTTGACTCGGTCGGGTGACATGAGCTTTACGGTACTTATCAATGGAATGTGGTCAGTATTGGGTAATAAACTTTCAAAATCAACGCGTTCGCGTTCATATTTTCTAAACTTTTCAATGAACGCGTTACATTTACAGTCGACGATCTTGAACTTTCTTCACGTTTGATTTTTCGGTGAGTTTTAACAGAATAAAACGTCTATTTGAAAGTTCATAATTTTAGATCACTCATCATCCTATTTGACACGATCGCACTATCCGTACTTCTACGTCCAAATTCCGAAAGAGATCGACTATTTTACGGTCCATCCCGAATGTATAATATTCCCTGTTCGGTATTCCATCATGTCACCAGGCGAACCATATATTATTTTTGAATCTTTTTTTTTCCATATAATTTTCAAGGTAAATTTTTGAACGAACTTATTTTTCTTTTAATTCGAACTTGAACTTTGACAGCAAAGCCACGAAAACGAACTCTGAACGTTTTAAAAGATTGATTCATTAGAGATGAACTGAACTTTATAAAAGTTCCTTTTATTAGTGAACTTTATTCCAGTATACGCTCCTCAGGCCCTACAAGTTTTGCTTCGAACGATTATATACTGTAATTGTGTAGGCCTAATTATTACAAATGTTTATAAAGTTAGCTACGTTTTATTTCCTTAATGTGCAGCTTAGGCGGATAAATATAGCTTACACATTTATCCACGAATATAGAAGGTTGTCTCTCAGATGAATATTTGGCTAATTATGCGTTCTAGCTGTGATTCGAAGTATTTAACGATTTTGAAAGATGCGTTTGCATTTTCCATTGTGAACGTCACTCCGAGAAAACATAATACCGTAAAAATATCACGGCTATATAAATGTAGCGATGGTATTTATGTTTTTTTATTTTGTTGGACGACCTTCTTCCGTAGATACAAGTCTAGGTTTCTGTCGAGCAACGTTATATTGTCGCAAGAGACGGCTACCAACTTGGTGTTAACCAATCACAATCTACATTGGTCCACTATTGTTGCTACGGTTACGACTGTTAGTAATTTCTTACTCGACAGAAGCCTACAGTCATGTCGAAACATCAATCTTTAAACGTCTGTTATTATTTTATATGTTGAAATGTTTTTGTTAGTTACTATAATATATACGTCTATAAGAATTAGGATAATAATATATAATTATATATAAATGGCTATGAATTCAATGTATGGGTGTACGAATTTGTAATTATAATTATTTAAATTGATGATAATTCTAGTATGATCTTACTTGTTACTTGTGAAATATGAGATTTACATTTGTGGATTATAAATAAATAAAAGCATTGTTTTATCTAGCGGTGTTTTTTTCCTGTTTGTTGTATCTTAATTGTTGAAGAGAATTTATTAGATGAGCGTAGCGAAGACTCCATCCCACTCTTATGGAGCTTTGTCTGTGTGTTTTTTTTTTTTCTTGTTTGTTTGTTAGCACTGCATCTGGGTCACATGGGTAGACTGATCAACATGAAACTTTTTTGTACGGGCCAACTTTTACAACTTGGAACTGTATAGTTTTTGGAATAAATCGGTTGGATGGATTTTGAAATGTCAATCATGTCAGAGTTTTCAAAAATCCCATAAGATTAGGCTGGGTGAGAAAATTTGAAAAAATGAAACCTCTCGGAAAAAAATAAAATTTTCTCCGAGTGTTCAAACACGAATGACACACATAACCACCATTTTGTAAGCAATTCAAACCAGCCGTTTAGAAGAAAAAAATTCAAATAATTGTTTTTATTCATCAAATATACGGCAATGAGCCAAGATTCACTGCTTCCTAGATTCGATATTTGCCCAAGAACGAACTATTCTTCATATTCGTCAAGGTGTGTAGAATACCAGAGTCGATAAAGTAGCAATTAAATGAAGGACAAAGTGTGTAGAATACCAGAGTCGATAAAGTAGCAAATGTAGGACTGTTATTATACCTTATTCAGATATCTCGCTCATCTTACAACGCGTATTTCGCGTTTGCCTAGTTTGTAATTGAAATATGAGTTTGAATGTATAGTTAATTGTTTGATGTTGTTCTAGCTTTTTGTAGAATTATTATTGGGTTTTTGGCTCGATAAGTTTTGATACAAATCAAGTAATTCTATATTAGGCCTTTATGTATTAAAAAACAAAAAATTTCATGAACTCTTATTAATTAGATGAAAGTTTTCTCATTGTTAAATTTTGAACATTGTAAACATTGCAAACTTGACACATAATAATAGATCTGCTATCTATAATAGGTCCATGTTAGCTGTTTATGATTGTGATGCATAATTAATAATTAATTACAATAACTTTTCAGGGCTAATTGAATATTCAGTTATGATGAGGGATGGAATTTCAATATCCAGTCTTATTTAAAATATGATTGATATAATAATTTTTTTGTTGGATTGTTGCAAATTAAATATTGAATATACAGCATATTATGAGCATATATAAACCTGATGCTATAAAAAGGTAGCAATTCTTTGTACTGTATTGTGCTGTATTCATTATTCAAAGAATTATTTCATTTCATTCATTTAAAATCAAAATTAAGATTCACCTATTCAACGAGAGAATATAATTTCAATCTATAATGTTTTTTGGTATCTAGAAATAAGCCGAAAGTTTTAGAGCGTTTTCTTAGTTCAAATAGTAGAAATGTCGTTAGCCCCACTTTTCATTTCAACATTCCGCTGTCCAGACAGCAGCACCAGTTACAATTCACCGTCTGCTGTTCTGTCGGTAAAAGCAGTTCAAAAACCACTTGTCAATATTTAGTGTTGTGACGTTAAAGGACGCGCTGCGTGTGAAAATGTGTTTTAACCAGTGATTACAAGCGATTTATATGGAATATTGAAATAAAAGGTAAGTGTTGAACATTTCCTAAGATATATAAATACATATTTGATCTCAGGTATTAGTTTTATTGTAATAAAATAATAAAACCATCTCGAAAGTGATCGCTGACTTCTAACCGATGGCGGGCGGTGCGGTTAGTCACCCACTCTAGTCAACCGTAAAAGTAGTCTGTCAAATCTATATAGTTGGTCGTCGTGTAAATATCAAATATCCAATCGAAACCTTAGTACAATTTCATGTTTTCCAGAAGCCGTGTCGAAAGTCGACGTATAGATTTCTGTTGGGGCGTTCATTTTCCCTAATCTCTCGTGAATAATAACAGATATAATTCTCATGCTGGCACCGTCTCGCCGCAGGAGTCTGAAGTCGGCACGCACTTTATGCACCTGCACGCACCTTTACCACATGCATGACCTTCGTACAAACATCTCAAACAGAAACTGTGTACCCTACCTACCCCTATTTACAGTTTAGTAACACGTCAACTATAAATTATATCAATTTAATTTGTGAGCTTTTTTCTTGGAAAGTTCGTAGTGTCATATATTGAAAGATTTCCGAGTATTGTTCATGGATCATAACGTCTTGAATTAGAACGTTTCTCATATTTATATTTCAAAATTTGAATTCAATATAACAAAATAGTGATGGAGTCGGGTATATCAGTCGCTGGTACGTTGAACCATCATTCAGGAGACTTGGTTCAATTCCTGGCTTCCCGCCATGGTCTACCATCCTGAATGAGTTCATATATATATATATATATTTATATATATATATATATATATATATATATATATATATATATATATATATATATATATATATATATATATATATATATATATATATATATATATATATATATATATATATATATATATATATATATATATATATATATATATATATATATATATATATATATATATATATATATATATATATATATATATATATATATATATATATATATATATATATATATATATATATATATATATATATATATATATATATATATATATATATATATATATATATATATATATATATATATATATATATATATATATATATATATATATATATATATATATATATATATATATATATATATATATATATATATATATATATATATATATATATATATATATATATATATATATATATATATATATATATATATATATATATATATATATATATATATATATATATATATATATATATATATATATATATATATATATATATATATATATATATATATATATATATATATATATATATATATATATATATATATATATATATATATATATATATATATATATATATATATATATATATATATATATATATATATATATATATATATATATATATATATATATATATATATATATATATATATATATATATATATATATATATATATATATATATATATATATATATATATATATATATATATATATATATATATATATATATATATATATATATATATATATATATATATATATATATATATATATATATATATATATATATATATATATATATATATATATATATATATATATATATATATATATATATATATATATATATATATATATATATATATATATATATATATATATATATATATATATATATATATATATATATATATATATATATATATATATATATATATATATATATATATATATATATATATATATATATATATATATATATATATATATATATATATATATATATATATATATATTGGGTTTTAACGACGCACTATACTGATGGCTACGATCTATTGGCGTCGGTGGATGATGAATGAGATGGTGGGATGGTGAGATGAAAGGTTATTTTATTAGGTGTTTTCGATACGGGAAGGAGTCGGTCGTGGCGAACCATCCCAGTATCAACCTGAACGACCAAGGGAAACCACGAAAAACCCCTGTCAGGATGGTCGACCTTGGCGGGAATCGAACCCCGGTCTTCCGAATGACGGTCAGTCTGTGTGTTACCACTGCGTCTTGGTAATGAGTTTTTTTCGTGGTTTCCCGCAGTATAGTTGTGGTGCCTATACTGGGATGGTACCCTGAGTCCGCTTCCTTCCCACACTGTCTAAAAACTGAGACGCTGAGACGTGTGGCCGAGTGGTTAATTCACTGAATCGTCATTCAGGAGACCAAGGTTCGATTCCCGCTATGGTAGACCATTCTGACAGGCATTCTTCATGGTTTCCCTCTGTCGTTCAGGTCAATACTGGGATGGTTCCTTAACAAAAGGCCACGACCGACTCCTTCACACTATCCAAAAACATCCAATATATTAAATCTTCCATCTCTTCATCCCACCATCGCCAATAGATCGTAGTCATCAGTACAGTGCGTCGTTAAACCCAATATAAATAAATCAATAAACTGTCGAAAACACGTAATAAAAAACCATTCACATCACCCGTCTTTCATTTACGACGCTAATAAATCTTGGTTATCATAAGAATGCTCACCTTGAATCCAATACAAATAAATAAGTAGGCCTACTTGTATTACATATAAATCCCAACTAAATAGTTATTCATCGAATAATGCATTTTAACAAGATCCAATTATTGGCAGTGACAATCGTGATTTTTTGTTATTTTTCTTCAATTTGGCATAACTTGATTTGACCATCTTGAAATTCCCAACATGGAATAGCACTTGCAGTCGCGTGTTTTTATCACCTTGGCTACCGTTTCTATTTGTATTCGCTAACTCTCAGATTTAGGGTAAACCAGGCCTAACTGAGCTTTCCTAAGCATACCTTTAGATGTTATTACCATTATTAGAAGTTGTTACCATTGACGAAAGATACCTCGCCGAAACTAAATATAACTAGTCAAACGCGAAATATGCGTTGTAAGATGAGCGAGATATCCTAATAAGGTATAAAAGTCGTTGAAGTAGTTCTACCCTTGCTACTTTATCGACTCTGGTATTCTACACACCTTGATATCTGAATAAGCTATAAAAGTCGTTAAAGTAGTTCTAATCTTGCCACCTTATTGACTCTGGTAATCTACACACCTTGACGCATATAAAAAATACTTCATTGTTGGTCAACTCTTGAATCTAGAAAGCAGTGAATCTCAACAACTTAATTCTGTAACAATTTGTATGATATATTTGATGAATATTATCAGTTATTTTTATTTTTTTCTTCAAAACGACTGATCAGAATTGCTTAAAAAATCGTAATAATGTGTAAAATCCATGTTTACACATTTAGAGAAAATTTCATCCTATTTGGAGAGATTTTATTTTTCAACATTTTCTGCCCAGCCAAATCTTATGGGGTTTTTAGAAACTTTGAGATGATTTTTCTCAAAATCGGTCTGACCGATTCATTCCAAAAACTATACAGTTCCAAGTTGGATGAGTTTGCGTGTAGAAAAAAAGTTTCATGTTGATCAGTCAACCCTTGCGACCTATGGAGTGCTTACAAACAAAAAAAAAAAAAAAAAAAAAAAAAAAACACACAGACAAAGCCCTATAAGAGTAGGATGGAGACTTCGCTACGCTCATCAATTATACACCATCCTAACTCGTTCCAATGCACTGCCTTGTAAGATTTCAGTTTTACCATTGTTGAAAGATCGAGAACGTGATGGCACGCGCATTGAATACAAACCGAATGTTTCATTGATCTAGTTATTTGATCTAGTCTCGCCACCAATCAAAATCATTTGTAATATTTTCAGTCTCACAATTGTTGCTATTGATAAAGGCACATCAGTTGTTCCAAAAGGTTCATGAACTGGTTTAATTAAGAAGCAGTTATAGGCCTACTTTTGATCGGTTTTTAAAAGAGTGTATTGGAGTTCATTTAGCGAAATACCTTTGTTTTGTGTGTGTGATAGATAGCTTTTGATCGGTATGACTTATCAAACGGTAGAAAGAAAGATATTTTCAATACCTCCAAATTGGTATGAAATGTTACTAGGAAAACGCTATACGCGTTGTTAGACGAGCGGAAAGTAATAGTTTGTCGACTTCTTTGCCGAACTTTTGCCTACATTCGCCAATTGGGTGACATTTAAGTTAGAAATGGGTAAAAACTGCTTCGAGTGCTACCAATTTTGCACATTTTATGGTTTGTCTTCGAAATGGCTCACCCGATCAAGCTAAAACATTTCAGAAATGTGTATCAAAATGTAAATCAACTCCACGCGGAATTTCATTTTTTTTTGGAAAATAAAAATATTTTCTTTTTTTTCCGCCGTGTTATTTTAATGGGCATTTTTGAAATTTCTTAAATTCATAAAAAAAAAGTTACGATCTGATAATGCCAGCACAAAACTATACAGATCTAAGTTAGATGAGGAAGCATTATGAAAAAGAGTTTGAAGTTGATAGCTGTAGCCGTTTGACCTGTGGAAAACCGACAAAAAAACACAAAAAAAAAAAAAAAACATAAAAACGAACACCATTTTTTTCAGTATGTCAAATTGAATCCTCGCTAAAGTTCGTCTAATAATTATTATTTGACTCATGCATGCCACATGAATATTGCCACCGAGACGCGTGGCCGAGTGGTTAACACACTGAACCGTCCTTCGGGAGACCGGGGTTCGATTCCCGCCATGGTCGACCATCCTGACAGTGGTTTTTCGTGGTTTCTCTCTGTCGTTCAGGTTGATACTGGGATGGTTCTTTAACAACAGGCCACGACCGACTCCTTCCCACCATCCAAAAACACATAATAAAATAACCTCTCATCTCATCATCTCATCATCTCATTCATCATCCACCGTTGCCAATTGATCGTAGCCATCAGTATAGTGCGTCGTTAAAACCCAATATAAAAAAAAAATGACAAAATATTGCCATCCGTATAGGCAAAGATGCATTGAGGGTTGCGTTTGCCCCTAACAAACCCTCAATGCATCTTTGTATGGGCCTACCGATACAACTGAAAAAAACAAACAAAATTTTTCAGCTTTATACGCATTACAATAATAGCATCAACCACAATTCTATTTTTAGAGACATTCGGACAAGAAATGTCCGAAAACGGTCTTCTTGATTATAATATGTCATTCAAATTTACATTAAAAAATCTTAAAATTCGATGTGGCTCTGATATATGACGTCACTAAGTGGGTAATTTTTGTTAATCGTTAATGCTATTATGCAATATACCGGTACGTTAAATTGATTCAACTTACATCATCTTTGAATATATATCTGTGTTTCTTTTCTAGGTCTATTAAAATTTTGATATCTCATACACCGTTCAAAAGTTATCACCAAATCTAGCTTTATGCTGGGCTTCCATACCTGCGGTATTCCTATGACTGTCAATAACGTAACGGGATAAGCAACATGGCGTAAGTCCTATCCTTTTAACATTAGGCCGTTTTCACCATGATGGAATCAGCGCGCTGTCGTGTACATTTCTGAGATTCGCAATTTCAAATCAAATCGTACGTATTAGGCTCGTATTTCAATATATAGTACATAGTTGTACAATTGCATTGATTTTAATCTTTCTAGTAGATGATGAGTAATTATCCAGTTATCAAATGGTAAATATAGCAGTAGGGCTCTTGACTAGGGGACTAAATGCTTTTACAGACCTATTTTAAATTTAGATTGGCTAATTCAAATGAGATTTATCCCAATATTGTTTAATGCAGTTGGAAAGAGCTGGATTCACAGATTGCATTACATCTATTACTTGAATAGATCAACATACGATAATACCAGCAAATCATCATAACATTTGTGAGGCGGCATCCCTTTGATATACGCATGGTGCGAAAGGAAAGCGCCATGTTGCTTATCCCGTTACGTTATTGATAGTCATAGGTTATTCGGATTGCGAATTCGCTGAGCGGTTTTTTTAAGCCACCTTGATGATAAAACGACCAATCAGTGAAGAAAGTTATGGCAATTTCTGATTGTTGAGCTCGCCTAAATTCCACCGCCTTGCGAATGCGAAACGCAAATCGCGTTCATGGAAGGCCAGCATTACTCATATTTCGCTGAATCGACTCCCATGAGCTCTTAAGGTCTAACCTCCATTACCTCATGGTCATGAAAAAAATATGATTTTTTGTCAGTCGATTCGTTTTGATGTGCTCGATAATAATATCCAAACAGATGATAGACTAACCGGAATAAATTTTGAGATATATCAATTCAAATACTGGATGTTTCCCTATCATTTAACACACTACCTTCAAATTGTATGCGTTTTTATTATTCAACAGATCATTAAAATATACTGAAAGGAATGACATTCAATCAAAAAACTTGTTTTATTGTAGATGAAGATGTTACGAATAGAATTATGCAGAAATAAATATAGGTACCCGTTCTCATTTATGAATCACACTCATTTTAAGAGGAAAAATAGTTGATTTTTCACTAAAATGAAGTCAAAATAGCAACTTAATATTTCATTAAAGCGCTGTAACTTTGGCCAAAAAAATATGACAGTGTTTCTGATGTGATTTTAATTCAAGACAACACATGTTCAACAAAACTTTACTCAAATTTCCCCAATGTAGAATTAATTTCAAAATTACTTTTTGACTCTGCTGACCAAACGGGTGTTAGACTTTAATGATCTTTTTTAGTAGGCCTACCTCGCGGGATGAGAGCGTTCGAAAATTTGAATTTCGAATTATATATAACAGTTGCAACGTTGTAAGTTAGTATAAGTAGTCGATATATAGGCCTAGTATTAACCGTTTGAAGTTCAGATTCTATTTTCCAGCGTACATAATTAATTTTGTTAGCCGTGGGAAGTGGGAGGTAATGCAGCCTACCGGTATCGGTGTTAATTAACGTCAGTCGGAGGATGTTGACGGGAGTCGAACCTAGATCCTCAGATCAATTCCTGTTTTTCCTGTTTTATGTAGTAAAACCGTGACGAGTGGTTGAGTAGCTACCACACTGAACTGTCATTCAGGGACCGGGGCTCGATTCCCGTCATGGTCGCCCATTCTGACGGGGTTTTTTCGTTGTAATTCCCTCTGTCGTTCAGGTCAGTACTGGGATGGTTCTTTAACAACAGGCCACGACCGACTCCTTCCCACTATCCAAAACACCTAATAAAATAACCTTTCATCTCATTATCCCTTCATCTCAGTCACCAGTGGACTTATTAGATGAGCGTAGCGAAGCTTCCCATTTCACACCCTGAAAAAAAATGGGCTTCGTTTTCATGTTTTTTTTTTTTTTTTTTGTAATTATGTACGCGGCATACAGGTCAGAGAAATGAATCAATCAACTTGAAACTTTTTCTGAACGTTGGTGTCATA
The DNA here is from genome assembly GCA_964007535.1 of Brachyptera risi. Lineage (NCBI taxonomy): Eukaryota > Metazoa > Arthropoda > Insecta > Plecoptera > Taeniopterygidae > Brachyptera > Brachyptera risi. The sequence goes on along the minus strand of OZ023338.1, from coordinate 3,279,010 downwards.
CGAGAATAGGTTGGGATTGTTATTCAGAGGAATCGGTCGGAAGGTTTTTCCGGAAAATAATCGGAAAGTTTGTAAAATCCTCATAAGAATAACCCGGAGGAAAAATACTTGAAAAACAAGAATTTTTCAAAAGCTCTCAAATTCTCACAGAATACTAAAAATACTATTATACACCTTTTCAGAGATTTTTAAAACAATCGATTGAGAAATAATGAAGAAAACGCAATAAACGTGTACATTTTATTGAATATTTGGATCAATTGGTTTTGCAAAGTGTTTATGCGACAGGTTGCAGGTTACTATAAATATCAACAAGTTGCAGGTGAGGTTTTTGAACGTTTGAAGTAAGTCAAGGTTTGTAGATGTAAATTGAGCTGACAAGTTATTTTTCATTCTAGATTGCCATACTCTAAGCTCATCTCACAACGCACATTCTGCGTTTTCCTAGTAATATAGTGACTGCGTTCATTATAAGTCCATGATTAAACCATGTTTAAATAATAAAAGAAGTTTCAATTTACAGTGAGTTTCTCTAGCCTACAGTAATTAGATGAGCGTAGCGAAGCTTTCCATTTAACACCCTGAAAAAAAATGGGCTTCGTTTTTATGTATGTTTTTTTTTTTTGTAATTATGTACGCGGCATACAGGTTAGAGAAATGAATCAATCAACTTGAAACTTTTTCTGGACGTTGATTTCATACCAGAATAGGTTGGGATTGTTATTCAGAAAAATCGGTCGGAAGGTTTTTCAGGAAAATAATCGGAAAGTTTGAAAAATCCTCATAAGAATAACCCGGAGGAAAAATACTTAAAAAATAAGAATTCTTCAAAAGCTCTCAAATTTTCACCGAATATGACGAATACTATTATACACATTTTCAGAGAGTTTTGCAACAATCGGATGAGAAATAACAAAGAAAACGCAATAAAAGTGTACATTTTATTGAATATTTGGATCAATTGAATTTGCAAAGTGTATATGCGACAGGTTGCAGCACTATAAATATCAGCAAGTTGCAGGTAAGGTTTTTGAACGTTTGAAGTAATCCAAGGTCCGTAGATGTAAATTGAGCGGACAAGTTATTTTTCATTCTAGACTTCCATACTTCAAAGCTCATCTCACAACGCGCATCCCGCGTTTTCCTAGTATCAAAATTTTTACAATAATTTATTCGTAAGTCGACCTTCGCATTTGGTGGCCACAGGTATATAGCTGTCTAGAGTTGGATTTAGGTGTGTGAATGTAACACCAACGTGTCAAATCGCCGTATATCCGACAGAGCCGCCGTGGCTACAGTCACTGAGCTATGAGCTCCAAAGGCGGAAATGACGAATTACTAGAGTATTTATACCTTTATTGGACGCTGTAAAACGAGAAGGTTTCATATAAAGAAGTGAGATGCATGGTATATAGCCAGGGTGGACCAATGGCTATAGCCCGCCGAGACCCGGGTTCGATTCTCTCCGTGGTCGACCATCTTGAGGTTGCGTCGTGGTTCCTCTTTGGCGTTGAGTGAATACTAGGATGGTTCCTCTTTTCTACTATTCAAAAATCATCTGATGAAAATAAAATGACCTTTCATCTCATCATCCCATCATTCACCGACGCCAATAGATCGTATATAGTCATCAGAACAGTGTGTCGTTGAACACAACATGAATGAATGAAGGAAAGGATATAGGTAACGAAGAATTGAAGATGACTAGGTAAACGCCATATATGCGTTGTTAGACGAGCGGAGAGTAATAATAGTATGTCGATTTTTTTGCCAAACTTTTGCCTGCATTCGCCAATAAGTTAAAAATGAGTAAAAACTGCTTCGAGTGGTACCAATTTAGCACATTTCATGTTTTTTCTTCAATATGGCTGACTTAATCAAGTCGAGAATTTCCAGGAATGTGTATCAGAATGTAGTTCAACTTCACACAAAATTTCATTTTTTTTTTGGGAAAATAAAAATATTTTCTTTTTTTTCCCGCCGTGTTATTCTAATGGGTATTTTTGAAATTTCGGAAATTCATAAAGATGAGAAAGTTACCACCCGATAATGTCACAACACTATACAGATGTAAGTTAGATGAGGAACCATGATGACAAAAAGTTTGAAGTTGATAGCTGTAGCCGTTTGACCTGTGGAGAACCGACAAAAAAAAACATGAAAACAAAAAAAAAAACATAAATACGAACACCAATTTTTTCAGTATGTCAAATTGAATCCTCGCTAAAGCTCGTCTAATAAAATTGACCCTTGAAATAACCCTACCCGAAATAGTAAGCCTACTCCGGTATGCGCTCTTCATCGCCCTCGTATTCCAGTATGCACTCTTCAGCGACCCCCCCTAACGGATCTTCCTTCCTTGTCTTGAACTGAAGGGAGGAGGGGGGGGGGGGGGTTAACACGGCCGCTACCTTTCAACCCCTTGCATATATTACACTAGATAAGACAGTAACAATCTAATCGTCTACACGAGATCTAGTAGGCAGTGATCGGTTGCTAAGGGATCGATTCAGGGTCGTATTTAATTATAGACCCACTTCAATCTTGCGAATATCTGTAGGATCGACACACCAGATGTTAGTGTTAATTGATAGGGGAGACGGTCGATCGTAACCACCGGCAGTAGTCGTGCACTTGTATCCATGAGTGATGAAGGTTCCGAGCGACCGTCTTCTCTATCCGACACCAGTAGCGCGCGGGCGGTTCGAGCCTTCATCTCACGTGGTTGCTGGAATGGCTTTGGGGTGGTGATTATACGTAGGGTTAATAATTATACACCCCTAAATCATGTTTTACATGACTACCCGCTGTTGTTTAGTATCCTCACTAAGACCTTTTGACCTTTGGTATCTTGACAGCTTCGGTAATAATTAGTTACGGAGGTTGTTTTTTTATTGTTTCTTGGATTTTGAGGTTATAGTTTAGAATCGGAATCTGAAGAATCCCCCTTCCTCAATTTTATTTCCTGCCCTTTCGAAACCGACTAAAATCGTAACCTTTGTATACTTAGAGCATACTTCTGATTGTGCTGAATTTTTACTGACAGACTGAGACGTGTGGCCGAGTGGTTAATACACTGAACCGTCATTCAGCAGACTGGGTTTCGATTCCCGCCATGGTCGACCATCCTGATAGGGGTGCATCGTGGTTTCCCTCTGTCGTTCAGGTTAATACTGGGATGGTTCCTTGACAACAGGCCACGACCGACTCCTTCCCACCATCCAAAAACACATAATAATCGTCGAATCATTTCACCTGAATTTATACCTCGTGTTTCTGATTCACATCCTCTCTCCTCTCTCTCTCTCTCTCTCTTTCTCTCTCTCTCTCTCTCTCTCTCTCTCTAAAGCTATAGGAAGTAAGTTTTCTCTTGTGTGGCATTTGTGGTTCAACTCCTCCACCGACTGTTTGCCCGCCCGTCTTTCACCATCATCTTCCATCAACCGTCGTCCGTTTCGATCGTTCAAGATTCCGGTCGTGACTTGGTCCACCCAGCATCTTCCCTCTATCAATTACCTTCTATCTCTCTCTCTCTTCTCTCTCTCTTTCCCCCCATGTTATATATATATTATATATATATATATATATATATATATATATATATGCTCTCCTCTCACTCTATCTCTCTCTTTTTCTCTCTCTCTCTCTCTCTCTCTTTCTCTCTCTCTCTCTCTCTCTCTCTCTCTCTTATCTCTAGCTCAATCTCCTTTCTCTCACCCTCCCTCCCTCCTTCTCTCTCTCTCCCTCCCTCCCTCCTTCTCTCTCTCTCTCTCTCTCTCTCTCTCTCTTTCTCTCTCTCTCTCTCTCTCTCTTATCTCTAGCTCAATCTCCTCTCTCCCTCCCTCTCTCTCTCTCTCTCTCTCTCTCTCTTCCTCTCTCTTTCTCTCTCTTTCTCTCTCTCTCTCTCTCTTTCTCTCTCTCTCCCTCTCTCTCTCTCTCTCTCTCTCTCTCTCTCTCTCTCTCTCTCTCTCTCTCTCTCTCTGTGGTTGCCATTGTTGCGGTACCAACCCTTATTCCAATGAAAATACGTGACGCAAACGTTCTATATTCAAATGAATACAACCTTACCAACCTAACCGAGCCGACCGACACCTCAAACCACTGCAACTAGCAATTTGTTTCGTGCTGTCACGTTGTTGGTTTCGGCTCGTGGTTTGGCGGCTCGACACGGTCGATTGGCGATGGTGATTGGTCGACGGGACGGTCGATCGGGAATGTCATTATTTGGTAAAGGGTAGAGTTTTGCATTCGTAGGTTGTGAGGTTGTTTGATGACAGATTCAATTTATATCATGATTTTATATTATAATATAATTAATATATAAATATAATAATAAATAAATGAATATAATATAAAAAATAGCACGTAGTTTGATGCTATTTTTTCATTTGTTTTATTTTTCATTACTTGCCATATATTGTTTGCATAATCCTTTGCAATGATCAATTTGGACTGATAAATGAATGAAATGAAAAGAAATGAAAAGAAATGAAATGAAATGAAATGAATGTACATGATGTTCTGTTTCGCGAGAGTTAGAGGGTGTTGAGTTGCTTGTTTAAAGTCCACGGGAGTCGATTTATCGAAATATCAGTTTTATTGTGATAACTTTTGAACGGTATGAGATATCGAAATTCTCTTAAGCAAGAAACACAGATAATTATAATTGCTCCAAGATGATATAAGTTATAACTATTCAAGTCATGTAGCATAACTGTCAAGCGTACTGGTATGCAACTAAAAAATGTGTGTTTTAGGCCTGGTTTCACCAATCTTAGTTAGGCCCGGTATTACCAAGTCCAGTTAGCCTTTATTTGACAGTTCAAACTTGTTATCACCGTGGTTACCTATGCTATTTGTTTTCATAAACTCTCAGATAAATACTAACTGGCCGTGGTAATACCGGGTCTTAGGGTGCTAATCCATTAACTATTAATTAAAGGTACGAAAATAACATATGTAACCAATGGTGATAACAAATTAATCCACCAACTATTGCCTAATCCAGTTTCGTAAAACCGGGCCTTAGCTGTATACGCTTGACAGTTATGCGACATGACTCTAATAGTTATAACTTATATCATCTTGGAGCTATTATAATTATCTGTGTTTCTTGCTTATTATAATTTTGATATCTCATACCGTTCAAAAGTCATCACCAAAAAACTGATATTTCGCTAAATCGACTCCCGTGGACTCTTGAATGAAAATTTGTATTTTATAATTTCATCGCCGGTATTACCGCTTTACTATAGTGTATAAACTCGAGGGCTGCTCATAAAGTCATTAACATTGACGATATGGGTAAAGGCAATCAACTGTGTTTTACACCCCCCCCCACCTCCCCGGTGTTACCCCCTTCTCTACCCCGACGACAGACATTTACATACATATTAACCAAACCCCTTGGCTTTTAGATGTACAAAATGTCATCAGATCTATGTCTTATATACTGTAGTATAATATTTTGGCATACTTGTGTTTACAAGAGTCGCCATTCAAGAGACCTGGGTTCGATTCCCGCCACGGTAGACGCAAGATGCGTTGAGGGTTGCGTTTTTTTGCCGGTTGGAGATGGTGTCCTCATTTAAATTAAGAACACTTTCCATTTTCTGAGTACATTTCAGAGAAATATTGATCGCTGCTCCATCTAGAGTTGTTTTGTAGAAACGGCTAACAGAGTGACAAACTTGACAGCAGCTGTTATTAGCTGAGCCGACGTGAATGCAATGTTAGTTCCTTTTATCACTACTTATCTACGCACGGTCGATATAGTTCTTGAAATGGGGCCCCTGAATTGGTGAATATTTTTAACATGGGAGAGATGGGAAGTGTGGTCACCATCGCAAACTGGGAAACCAACGCAACCCTCAATGCATCTTGCGGCAAACCAACGCAACCCTCAATGCATCTTGCGTCTTGAGTAGACCTTTCTGACTTTGCTGCCTCGCGGTTTCACTGTTGTTGCGACAAATACAGGGTTTGTTGACTTTGAAGTTAAATTGAAGGTTAAATTAAATTAAGGTCAAACTGAGGAACGTGAAGTTATCTTGGAGTTGATATATATATATATATATATATATATATATATATATATATATATATATATATATATATATATAAATATATATATATATTTACATATATATAAATATGTTCATATATATATATATATATATATATATATATATATATATATATATATATATATATATATATATATATATATATATATATATATAATATATATATATAATATATATATATATATATATATATATATATATATATATATATATATATATATATATATATATATATATATATATATATATATATATATACACTTTCTAATTCAATGACACTAGTAAGGAATAGTAAGAATGAATCTCCAGTTGTATAAGCACCCCTTCATTCCCACTGTCCAAAACACCTAATAAAATAACCTTTCAACTCATCTTCCCATTTATCATTCACCGACGCCAATAGATCTCAGTCGTCGATTACGCTTATTGTATTGGTAGGCCCTATAGGCTTCTGTCACGTAACAAATGACAAACAATAGTTACCATAGCAACACAGCGAACTGGTGGACTACCAAATATTCTGATTGGTCAATTCCAACTGGTGGACATTGTTGTCTGTCTCTTTCAAAAATGAGTGACGTCACTCGACAGAAGCCTATAGACAACCGTCATGACCTTGAACACGAGTATAATAAGAAGCTACCGTATAACTAACTGCTTATATACTTCTGCGTACCCCGTTACAATAGACGATAATGTCTCCATTTGTTGGCTTCACTCCCCCACCCCCCCCACCCCCCTATTGCACCCTCCATGTCGGGGGCGGGGTGATTAGTGTTGGCTCGATCTGATGGGGACATGACACGATTCACCGCTTCCCACAGTCGTTGCTGAAGATCATGTTGGGGGGGGGGGGGGGGGGGGGGGGCACAGTGCTCATGAAAATAGAGAAATTCTTTTTTAAAAATATTATATTGGTTTTACCGACGCACTTTAATGATTTCTAAGATCTATTGTCGTCGGATGAATGTGAAAAATGAAAACGACACATTTCTTAAATCTGTATTTCGTTATGTATTATATATAGAATAAAATTATTTTTTGAAATTAATTGAATGATTAATGAGATGATGGGATGATGAGATGATGGGATGATGAGATAAAGGTTTCTCAAAGGTATTGGAAAGGATATTGGGAAGGAAGCGGTCGTGGATATTGTAGGAATCATCCAGGAATTAGCCTAGACTACAGAGGAAAACCACGTAAAACCCATGTAAAGATGAACGGTGGCGGGGATCGAACTGGGTCTGATATGCCTCTCACCTCCCGGATTCGAAAAAGCGAGCGCGTTTCACATGTGCCGGTGAGAAACTCATCTCTGTTATTTCTTTCTCTCTTCGCGAAACTGTGTCATTAAATGAAAAGGATATCAACTGCAAGGTAAATGCATGCTCTTCAATTTTTAGACGAGCCTTAGCGAGGATTCAATTTGACATACTGAAGAAAATTGGTGTTCGTTTTTATGTTTTTTTTTTTTTTTTTTTTTTTTTTAATGTTTTTTTGTCGGTTCTCCACAGGTCAAACGGCCACAGTTATCAACTTCAATCTTTTTCTCATGATGGTTCCTCATCTAGCTTGGATCTGTATAGTTTTGTGGCATTATCGGGTGGTAACTTTCATTTTTATGAATTTTAGAAATTTCAAAAATACTCATTAGGATAACACGGCGGAAAAAAAATCAAAATATTTTTATTTTCAAAAAAATGAAATATTGTGTGTTGTTGAACTACATTCTGATACACATTTCTGGAAATTGTCAGCTTGATCGGGTCAGCCATTTTGAAGAAAAACCATAAAATGTGCTAAATTGGTACCACTCGAAGCAGTTATTACCCATTTTTAACTTGAATGCCACCCAATTGGCGAATGTAGGCATAAGTTTGGCAAAAAATCGACATACTATTACTATTCCGCTCGTCCAACAGAGATTATAATCTATAACCAAACAAACATCCCAAACTAATTTACTCTAAACTAAAACCCAATCTAAAACCTACTTCCGGCTGTACAAACTGCTATACTTCGATACCGGTATTTAATAAGTTTATAACCTTAACATCAGATCGTAGAGAAAAAAAAACATTCCAGAAAATTCTCCTCTCGACGACTTGATCCTCCTCTCTGCGTACACCCTCCACTGTTCGGGGGGGCTGGGGGGGGGGGTGAGAGGGGGGGGGCTGATTAGTAAGACCCATGTGGGGTGCCAGCTAGAAGCAAAGGGCGCTCTGTTTAGGACTAGGGGAGAGTGTATCGATCCACGGACACTGTTGGGTGGGGGAGGGGAGGGGGGTATGACTCTTGTACGTAGTAGTTGTTACCGATGATATCACCGGCGTCCGTAGGAAATCAACCGGCGCCCCCAGGTGCGGGGAGGGTGGCGGTGATTCGGGGGCAGGTGAGGTGGTTGACTTGATGTATCCGCGAACCACCCCCGCGCGTTGGTCGTGTGGGATAGGGGAGACGGTCGTTCGGAACCTCCATCTCTCGTGGATTCAATTGTTATACATGAGAAATGAAGGCTTGAACCACCCGTGAGATATTGGTGTGTACATTAGGGAAAACGGTCGCTCGGAACCTTCATCTCTAGTGTCTACAAAAGTTATATACGGTGAAAGCTCGAAACACCCGCGCGCTAATGCTATGCAATAGGGAAACGGTCGCTCGGAACCTTCATCTCTAGTGTCTACAAAAGTTACACACGATGGAGGCTTGAAACAGCCGCGCGCTAATGCTGTGTAATAGGGAAACGGTCGCTCGGAACATTCATCTCTCGTGGACGTACATATTATACACAATGGAAGCTCGAAACAGCCGCGCGCTAATGCTATGCAGTAGGGGGGACGGTCGCTCGGAACCTTCATCTCGCGTGGCTACAAGTAACACACGCTACAAGCCTAGCTGACGCTGTTCGGGTATTTTCTAGCGAATTATCTGTGAATCATGCTGTTAAGGTGGTACTTGTCGCCACGCAGAATTGAAGGTTCCGATCGACCGTTCCTCCTATCCCACGACATTAACGCGCGGGGGTTTTAAACCTTCATTTCCACGTCAGTTTCCAGTCGGCAGTGCATAGGAATACGTTTGATTTGCATGGTAAACAGTATGAAGTAGGCTATAACAAATGTGTGATCGATTATAAAACGATTATATCTAATGTGTTGACCGAGACGCGTGGCCGAGTGGTTAACACACTGAACCGTCATTCGGGAGACCGGGGTTCGATTCTCGCCATGGTTGACCATCCTGACAGAGTTTTTCGTGGTTTTCCTCTGTCGTTCAGGTTGATACTGGGATGGTTCCTTAACAATAGGCCACGACCGACTCCTTCCCACTATCCTAAAGCACATAATAAAATAACCTTTCATCTCATCATCTCATTCATCATCCACCGACGCCAATAGATCGTAGTCATCAGTATAGTGCGTCGTTAAAACCTAATATAAAAAATAATATATCCAATGTGAATGTGTGTAGTTAATGAGGGGGGGGGGGGCGTTGAAGCAATGTTCATTTATTTATTGATTTATTTGACAGTCTCTATACATTAGACCGTCGGTTTATGTCACCATATGCGTACGGGTTGATGCATAAGTAAAAGTCTGTTTCCGTCTTTTAAATACTTGTTAAATTCCATGTAATATAACATGGTCAACTGGTTTAATTCTAGGTAGGAAAGAGACTTTTTACTTATGCTTCAAGCTGTACCTTGTTGTTGTTGTTGTTGTTGTTGAAACTAGATTTTAACGAATAATGATGATAATTATTTCCCTAATTTTAGAGAAAACTAGAAATCATCTCAATTTCTGAAATTATACAATTTACGTATTTGTCTTCCAAGACACGGCCTTCTTTCCTGAGGCGTGACGTAGACATTACAAGATTCTGTTCATGTTTCTATATTAAATCAGTAATCTCTGCAGGTTAAAAATTAAATACAATTTCTAAAATTGAGATGATTTCTAGTTTTATCTGAAATTTGGTAAATTCATAACGTCTTTGTCAATTTAAATCTAGTTTCAGGGTTGTTATGTCTTCCAGTTAATAAATAATAAATTAATGAATAGGCCTATCATAAATTAATGAATATGTGACAAAAATTGCGTAATTCTGTTTTTTGAAGGAGAATTTTGAGAAAATTAATACTTATAGTGTGTAATTCGGAAGATTTGGAAGGAAAAAAGACAAAGCAGAATTATGATCGGATTTATCGAAACCGAAGAATAAAAACGGGGATAAAGATCAATAAAGAGATTCAAGATTACTTTTTCCCCAACACAAATGTTTATTTTGTATTTTATTTATATTGGGTTTTAACGATGTACTGTACTGAAGAATACGATCTATTGGCGTCGGTGAATGATATATGAGATGATGGGATGAAAAGTTATTTTATAGGTTGTTTTTGGATGGTGGGAAGGAGTCGGTCGTGGCGAACCATCCCAGTATCAACCTGAACGACAGAGGGAAACCACGAAAAACCTGTCAGGATGGTCGACCATGGCGGGAATCGAAACCCGATCTCCTAAATGACGGTTCAGTGTATATTAACCACTCGGCCACACGTCTCAGTTCCAAGTTATCGTAGGTAATATATGAAGAAAAATTATATAAAATTCACGCACATATAAAATCGCATATTCAAAAATACAATCTTTAACATTAGTTTAGCGTGCATTGTGAGTATATATACTGCAGGCAATAGGACACGCAGTTTTAAAAATAATGTATTCACAAATATTTTTGACACGGGGGGGCTTTTGGAGGTTGGTGACCTCTGACCGTGGGAGTATCATCAGAAACGACAGCAGAAACTGCTCCAAAAAATTATGAAACTCACAATCGAGTCAATTTTCACGGCATGGCAGGATCTTTCGGACATCCACCCCCCCCCCAAAAAGGGAATAATTAATTCTAATGTCCTTCTCACTATCCTTCCCATTACCCATAAAACCTTCATGTCATCATCCCATCATCTCATTAATCATTTATCCGACGCCAATACATCTTAAATAATTATCATTAATAATAGTTATCATTATATAGTCGTTAAACCCAATAAAAAAATACAAACAAATACAATTTTGATGATAAACTAATAAGTTCAGGGGTAATCAACAATTCATTGGAAAAAAAAAAAAAAATATATATATATATATATATATATATATATATATATATATATATATATATATATATATATATATATATATATATATATATATATATATATATATATATATTGAGTTCAAAGAAGGCACTGTACTGATGATTATGATCTATTGGTGTCGGTGGATGATATATGAGATGATGAGATAAAAGGTTATTTTGTCAGATGTTTTTGGATAGTGGGAAGAAATCCGTCATTCGGGAGACCGGGGTTCGATTCCCGCCATGGTCGACCATTCTGATGGGTTTTTCATGGTTTCCCTCTGTCGTTCAGGTTGATACTGGGATGGTTCCTTAACAACAGGCCACGACCGACTCCTTCCCACTATCCAAAAACACCTGATAAAATAACCTTTCATCTCATCATCCCATCATCTCATATATCAATCACCGACACCAATAGATCGTAGCCACCAGCCCAGCGCGTCATTAAAACCTAATATAAATATAAATAAATAAATATAAATAAATAAATATAATATAATAAAAATAAATAATATAAATAAATAACCTCAGAGTATTTGAAATGTTGTTTCCATGTAAATTCTTGTATTTTTTTTTCTCCCGTTTTACCATTTTTTTTTTTTTTTCGTCTTCATGTTATATTCTTACACAATCTACTTGACGTTCTACCTTTGGTTATCTCATAAACACACCCCTATTGTACATTAAGAAGAGATAATGGCTTTTTGTAATTTCTTCTACCCTTCTAGCTGTGTTTTTTTATTACGTAAGCCGTTCTTTTGTGCCCCGTGACAGCCAGGGTATATAGGCAACGTCTTGGATCTCTTGATGTGTAATGCGTTGAGTAAACATGTTATGTACAGCCTTCTTTATATAGAGAGAGTAGATATAATCGTGTTTTTAAGGGTGTATACGTTGTTATACCAGAGTCGATAAAGAAGTTCCACCACTCACAGCCCCGAAACTAGATTTTGACGTCTAAATGAAGATATCTATTTCACCAATTGAAATACTTTTATATCTACGGCAGAAAATTATGGTCACAGACAGCGCAGTCCTGGTGTTGAAGTTCATTGGTTTTGAATAATCGAAATGGGGTGGTAAGATCGCCCTTGTGGTGCCCCGTCCAAACGATCCTATCTTTCATCCATATAGCCTTAATTGGGGAACAATGATTTTGTATCTAGTTTTGAGAGAGAAAATCATTTTTATTGACGGCTGTTCATCTTCTTGGTGACTGACCATGAAGGTCCAGCTTACTACGAATTTGGAATTATAATTGCCGAAAGTGAAAATGAGTTATACAAATATAGTGATAAGATCAAAAACTTAATTATTATACAAAAAAAAAATATGAGAATTCAAGTAGATTGAGATACGCTGAAGAGATGATTGTGGAGAATATGTGATGATTTTCTTAATATTGTGGAAACTATTTCTTGAATTAATGATTTTGATACCGGTATATTAAATGATTTTAAAAAAGTAATAAAAAATGTGGGAATAGCTGCCCTTGCTCCAAGAAGGAGTCCTACAACGTCCCAGTATCCCTCAGGAATTCCATAACGTTCCGCGAGGTGAGGAATACAGGGACGATATATCTCCTTCTTCTCCGCATCTACTTCTTCCGCGTGCCCCACTCCCTTTTCAAACCTAATAGTGGGGTCGAGAACTAGAACTTTTTCTCTGTCTCCCCGTATTGCGATAATGTATTAAAAATGAAATTAAAAAAAAAAAAAATCCAGGAAAAGAAAGACAGAAATAAAGGGGTACTGGAGACGAGAGGGGTCATAACTTTTTTTTTTTATAACGTCGAAACTTGATTCTGACTCATTGTTCCCCAATTAAGGCTGTGGATGAAAATCGGATGGCTAACACACTGAACCGTTATTCAGGAGACCGGGGCTCCATGGTCCACCATCCTGACAAGGGTTTTTAGTGGTTTCTCTCTGTCCTTCCGGTCAATACTGGGATGGTTCCTTAACAAAAAGGCCACGACCGACTCCTTTCCACTATCCAAAAATACTCAATAAAATAACCTTTCATCTCATCATCTCATATATTATTCACCCCAATATATCGTAGTCATTAGTACAGTGTGTAGTCACACCTATACAAATAAATAAAACCCATAGCACCGGTATATAATAACCTTTCATCTCATCATTCACCGACGCCAATAGATCTTTGTAATCATTCTAGTATATCATTGAACTCGAAATGTATAATAACAAATAATAATCAACATCACTACAAATGTATATCGTTTTCCATAGTCACTAATGACATGCAGGTTTAATGAATGTGTAATAAAGTCTGTCCAAAGACCATGTGTTATGGCCTAAGGGCTACCAACATCTGCAGCCTATATAGACTCCTCCATTACACACACTAGCCTATTGGCAATATCAGATTGTATATATATATATATATATATATATATATATATATATAGGCCTATATATATATATATGTATATATATATATATATATATATATATATATATATATATATATATATATATATATATATATACTTTAATCTTTAATTTTTAATTTTCACGACTTTAATCTTCCTATTAAATATATATCATTATTATATATATATATATATATATATATATATATATATATATATATATATATATATATATATATATATATATATATATATATATATATATATATATATATATATATATATATATATATATATATATATATATATATATATATATATATATATATATATATCATACCGAGATAAGTTATTCAACGTTAAGGAGGCGTACATATTTGTGTCTCGGCAGTAGCTTCACACCGCTTCGCAAACCAGGAAGTTGCAGACATATTCGAAATATGTTAGTGATAATATAGAATGCCTTGCTCGAATTCTATTTTTGAATGTCCAATATGGCCGCCGAGAACGGAACGAGCATATGTCGCTATCGGCTACAGGTATAACGTATCTCGGCGAGGTGATATAGAATGCCCTGCTTGGATTCCATTTTTAAATGTTCAATATGGCTGCCAAGATTGGAACAAGCACATGTCGCTATCGGCTCCAGGACCCTTATTCTCGAGATTATGAGATTATGAGATGAAATTTTTTTGCTATGGTATTTTTATGGCATTTTCAGTGAGATTATCAGAATTCCACCCAAATAATCTCATCTCACCATCTCACAATCTCGAGAATAAGGGTCCAGGAGTAACGTATCTCGGCGAGGTAATATAGAACGCCTTACTTAGATTCTATTTTTAAATGTCCAATATGGCCGCCGAGATTGTAACGAGCATATGTCGCTATCGGCTGCAGGAGTAACGTATCTCGGCGAGGTGATATAGAATGCCTTGCTCAGATTCTATTTATAAATGTCCAATATGGCCGCCGAGATTGTAACGAGCACATGTCGCTATCGGCTACAGGAGTAACGTATCTCAGTGAGATAATATAGAATGCCTTGCTTAGATTCCATTTTTAAATGTCCAATATGGCCACTAAGATTGGAACGAGCATATGACGCTATCGGCTGCAGGAGTAACGTATCTCGGTGAGGTGATATAGAATGCCTTGCTTAGATTCCATTTTTAAATGTCCAATATGGCCACTAAGATTGGAACGAGCACATGTCGCTATCGGCTGCAGGAGTAACGTATCTCGGCGAGGTAATATAGAACGCCTTACTTAGATTCTATTTTTAAATGTCCAATATGGCCGCCGAGATTGTAACGAGCATATGTCGCTATCGGCTGCAGGAGTAACGTATCTCGTAAGGTAATTTATATCCATATGATCAGATCATAGACTTGACGGTCTAGCAACATTATCAGCCGTTATGTTCCAAGCCTGCAGGCAACGTAATTATCACACTTATCACATTTAATTTATACCGACATGGAATCTATTTTCCGATATCTTATACATTCTTCATTTCGTATTTTTACATCGTGGGTAGAACTGGTATAATAATTGTTTTAAAAATATAAAATATATATAATTTGAAGAAACGGGAGTTAAGAGGCCGCATCTTAGCTGAGCATGTTTCTCTTCAAAATGCTCGACCCAAGTTCGATGTGCGTTCAAAAGTTTGGTTGTGGGTTGAAAAGTGAAAAGGGGATAATATTGAAAGTGTTCCAGTATCCACCGCTAGATGGGGGAGTTTTTCATTTCATAATTTGGACAAAATCTAGTTACATTACACATTTTGGCCAAGGAAATTGGGAAAACTGTGGAATAAAAAGCAAATCAAAAATTCAAATATTGATAAGCAAAGATGAACTTAAGGATGTGCGTTTGTGATTTATTTCTACTATCATGCGGTGACCAGGAATTAAGCAATGAAAACCATCAAATAAGGCAAATTTTGATTCAATTATCGCTCTATAGTAAAATTATTCTTCAATTTTTGACTAGGCATATCTAATTGTGAGAGTATTACTTATTCATTGCATTTTACCGTAAGTCCGTAGTATTTGTAGTTCTTGAGATATTTGTGGCGAAAGTGCACCCTGTAAATCTGTCTAAGAAACAGGAGTTAAACCCGTATATATTTTTTTTCGTACGGCTGTTGATGTAATTTTTTAATTTTGTGTGTTGGGGCCCCTACTTGAAAGTGGTAACATATTTTATTTTTAATTTGTTTTAATAACTTGTATTTACAATAAAGAACAGCTGTATACGGTCGGGTGATTATTAGATGAGCGTCAGCTAAGATTCCAGCCCACTTTTATAGGGCTTTGTCTGTGTGCTTTTTTGTTTTTGTTTGTTTGTTTGTTTGTGTGCACTCCGCAGGTCGCAGGATTTGACGTATCAACATGAAACTTTTTCTGTACACGCCAACTTATCCAACTTGGAACTGTTTGGTTTTTGGAATGAATCGATTGGACCGATTTTGAGAAATATCATCTCAAAGTTTCTAATAACCCTTATGAGATTAGGCTGGGCTAGAAAATGAGAAAAATAAAATCTCTCCAAATGGAATAATTTTTTTTGTGAATGTGTACACATGTATGATACACATTATTACGATTTTGTATGCAATTCGAATCAGCCGTTCTGAAGAAAAAAATTCAATCAACTGTTTTTATTCATCAAATATATAGAAATAATAGCATAATTATGTTGCCAAGATTCACTGCTTTCTAAATTCGATATTTGCCCAACAATGTAGTATTTTTTATATGTGTCAAGGTGTGTAGAATACCAGAGTCAATGAAGTGGCAAGAGTAGAACTACTTTAACGACTTTTATAGCATATTCAGATATCAAGGTGTGTAGAATACCAGAGTCGATAAAGTAGCATGGGTAGAACTACTTTAACGACTTTTATACCTTATCCAGATTTCTTGCTCATCTCACAACGCATATTTTGCGTTTGCCTAGTAACAGTTTGGGTATTTTTCTTAAATTAAGCAAACGCAGTAGGGCCTATACATGCCTTGTAAGATGAGCGAGATATCTGAATAAGGTATAATAAGAGTTCTACCTTTGTTACTTCATCGACTCTGGTATTCTACACACCTTAACACATATAAAAATACTTCATTGTTGAGCAAATATCGAATTTAGAAAGCAGTGAATCTTGGCAACATAATTATGCTATTATTTCTATATATTTGATGAATAAAAAAGGGTCAATTGAATTTTTTCTAAACGGCTTGTTCGAATTGCTTACAAAATGATGATAATGTGTAGGCCTATCATCCATGTATATACACATTCACAGAAAATTTAATTCCATTTGGAGAGATTTTATTTTTCAAATTTTCTTGCCCAGCCTAATCTTATGGGTTTTTTTTTTTTTAGAAACTTTGACATGATATTTCTCATCATTCCAAAATGTATACAGTTCTAAGTTGGATAAGTCTGCGTGTACAAAAAAAAAAGTTACATGACCGGCACAGTAGCTGAGTGGTTAGCGCACTTGCTTCGTGTGACCCGGGAGGTGAAGGGGCATATCGGAACCGGTTCGATCCCCGCTACCATCCATCTTTACAGGGGTTTTTCGTGGTTTCCCTCTGTAGTCTAGGCTAATGCCGGGATGATTCCCACAATATAGGCCACGACTGCTTCCTTCCCACTATCCTTCCCATTACCCAAAAAACCTTCATCTCATCATCTCACCATCTCATTAATCATTCATCCGACGCCAATAGATCTCAGTCATCATTACAGTGCGTTGTTAAAACCCAATAAAAAAAAAAATTTAAAAACAAAGTGACATGTCGATCAGTCGACCCCTGCGACATGTGCAGTGCCCACAAAAAACACACAGACAAAGCCCTATCAGAGTCGGATGGAGTCTTCGCTCACGCTCATCTAAAGATGCCACAGAGTTTTACAGATGTTTTTTTTTTTTTTTTTTAATAACATCTCAACTTGATACAAAATCATTGTTCCCCAATTAAGGCTATGGATAAAAGATAGGATCGTTTGGACGGGGCACCACAAGGGCGATCTTACCACCCCATTTTGATTATTTAAAACCAATGAACTTCAACACCAGGACTGCGCTGTCTGTGACCATAATTCTCCGCCGCAGATAAAAGTCTTTCAGACACCTTGTTGTCTGTCATGTGACAGACGTATCGGTGATATTAGTGTTTATCATGTTGGTAGATGGCACCCAACTGTCGTGGCTAGGAGTATAGTAGATCGATATGAGAGTGTCGTAAATGTGTGATTAATGTGACGCGTGAATGACGAGGCTGGTTCTTGGAAAGAATCATTTATTAGGTGAATTTTTTTATTACATTTCGTCTTGACGTATGTTGTCTGTCATGTGACTTGGTTAGGTTATGTGATGAGGTCTTTGGAGAGGTTGATGGATGGGCGAGGTGACGGCATTGGGCAGCTGCTATTCATGTCAACACATGCACACGTCGTAGTTGTTGTCGTTTTTTTTTTTTTTTTGTTGTTGTTGTTGTTGTTGTTGCTGTTGCTGTTGTCATTGTTGTTGTTGTCGTTGTTGTTGTTGTTGCTGTTGTTGTCGTCATATTTGCTGTTGTTGTTGTCGTCGTCGTTGTTGTTGCTGTTGTTGTTGCTGTTGTTGTCATATTTGCTGTTGTTGTTGTCGTTGTTGTTGCTGTTGCTGTTGTCATTGTTGTTGTTGTCGTTGTTGTTGTTGTTGCTGTTGTTGTCGTCATATTTGCTGTTGTTGTTGTCGTCGTCGTTGTTGTTGCTGTTGTTGTTGCTGTTGTTGTCATATTTGCTGTTGTTGTTGTCGTTGTTGTTGCTGTTGCTGTTGTCATTGTTGTTGTTGTCGTTGTTGTTGTTGTTGCTGTTGTTGTCGTCATATTTGCTGTTGTTGTTGTCGTCGTCGTTGTTGTTGCTGTTGTTGTTGTCGTTGTTGTTGTTGTTGCTGTTGTTATTGTTGTTGTTGTCGTTGTTGTTGCTGTTGTTATTGTTGTTGTTGTCGTCGTCGTCGTTGTTGTTGTTGTTGTTGTCGTTGTTCTTGTTGCGCACAGCTCAAAAACATGAAAATAACTCAATATTATACTAATTTAATGAGCCTAATCTAGCCGAACGAACCTAACCTAACAAACAGACATCCTAAACTAATTCGAACAAAATATATATTTTTACTAATTTTTCATATAAGAAAATTGAGTTTACAGTGAAAAAAATTATATTTTGAAATGAATGAGTGTTGAATGGAAGGTATAGTCGACGCGTTCTACTACTTCAAGCGACAAGAAGAACACTGTCTTTGGTGGAAGTTGATGAAATATATCTATATATATATATATATTATTACAATATATATATATATATTATATTATATTACATATATATATTATACATATATATATATTACAATATATATATATATATTATATTATATTATATTACATATATATATTATACATATATATATATTACAATATATATATATATATTATATTATATTATATTACATATATATATTATACATATATATATATTACAATATATATATATATATTATATTATATTATATTACAATATATATATATATATTATATTATATTATATTATATTATATTATATTATATTATATTACAATATATATATATATATTATATTATATTATATTATATTATATTATATTACAATATATATATATATATTATATTATATTATATTACAATATATACTATCAATATAACCACTCTTGAGACTCGTCTTGACGGATTGATCGAGCGTCAATACGTCAAATTAACATTCCTGTCCGGACTGCAAACATCAATTGAGGAGGTTCCGAGCGACCATGTCCCCTATCCCATATCATTAGCGGCCGGGTGGTCCGAGCCTTCTTCTTTCAAGGATGCAAGTCTATATGTATATATATATATATATATATATATATATATATATATATATATATATATATATATATATATATATATATATATATATATATTTATATATATATATATATCTATATATATATATATATATATCTATATATATATATATATATATATATATATATATATATATATATATATATATGTATATATATATATATATATATATATATATATATATATATATATGTATGTATATATATATATATATATATATATATATATATATATATATATATATATATATGTATATATATATATATATATATATATATATATATATATATATATATATACATATATATATATATATATTCATATATATAT
Organism: Brachyptera risi; assembly: GCA_964007535.1. Lineage (NCBI taxonomy): Eukaryota > Metazoa > Arthropoda > Insecta > Plecoptera > Taeniopterygidae > Brachyptera > Brachyptera risi. The sequence continues at coordinate 3,259,115 of OZ023338.1, read as the reverse complement.
AAATATATATATATATATATATATATATATATATAAATATATGATAAAGATAAAATTTCCGGTTGATCAAGTAAGGGCTTTATTTATTTTAAAATTAAATAAAATAATAAAGAAGCCTAACGTTTCGATGTGTTCGCACACACCCTGGTCACAGGCACAAAATGAACTGCAAAACAGAATTTTCTATTCCAATGCCAATAACAATACTTGATGATAGAAAAGGTAAACAAAAACAATTAATAATACAAATCCTGATCCAACAAGCCGTTAACAAATATCGCTCCAATATGCCGATAAAAAACCAGAGCCTTCTGTGTATGAAATATCAAACACTTTAAAAAATATATAACTGTACTGTTTTTTGGCATGAAAGTCGAAAATTCTGGTCTAGATATTCCTAAGAAGAAGTAAAAGTGTAAAAGAAAGAAGAAAACAATAAATGCGTGAATAAAATACGAATAAAAATTGAGTGTGATTTAGTTGCTGCAAAACATCAGCATTTTGACGAAACTTTCTTCCTCGCAGTTTTACTTCTCGTCAAGGGAGCTGACATCGGTTCGACTTGTGTCTCTCTCTTCCTTCTATCTCTTTTTGGAACTGGGAAACGAGCACGATGTTTTGCTTCTTCAGATGGAACTTTGCTAATGGAAGTTCATTTTGTGCCTGTGACCAGGGTGTGTGCGAACACATCGAAACGTTAGGCTTCTTTATTATTTAATTTAATTTTAAAATAAATAAAGCCCTTACTTGATCAACCGGAAATGTTATCTTTATCATAATTATGGATCAAGGAATCAACTTCAATCATACCATATAAATATATATATATATATATATATATATATATATATATATATATATATATAAATATATATATATATATATTTATGTATATATATATATATATATATATATATATATATATATATATATATAAATATATATATATATATATATATATATATATAAATATATATATATATATATATATATATATACATATATATATATATATATATATATATATATATATATATACATATATATATATATATATATATATATATATATATATATATATATATAATATATATATATATATATATATATATATATATATATATATATATATATATATATATACATATATATATATATATATATATATATATATATATATATATACATATATATATATATATATATATACATATATAATATATACATATATATATATATATATATATATATATAATATATATATATATAATATATATATATATATATATATATATATATATATAATATATATATATATATATATATTATATATATATATATATATATATATATATATATATATATATATATATATATATATATATATATATATATATATATATATATATATATAATATATATATATATATATATTATATATATATATATATATATATATATATATATATATATATATATATATATATATATATATATATATATATATATATATATATATATATATATATATATATATATATATATATATATATATATATATATATATATATATATATATATATATATATATATATATATATATATAAATATATATATATATATATATATATATATATATATATATATATATATATATATATATATATATATATATATATATATATATATTTATTTATTTGTTCATTTATATTGGATTGCCCCTGGTGTTATGCATCAAGTTTCTTGTTTCCTCGATTGAAATGATTGTCACGTATTTCAAAGACAGTTAAAAAGCAGGAAAGATGACAATAAAATTCAACATAAAAAATCAAATCTTCCAGTTGAAAGAATTCGTATCATTTTAATCTATCTTAAGCTCTTTGACTCGAGATTCAAGCGGCGGTTCCCACAAATAAAAACACGAACAACATTCATAAATACTGTGTGAAATTCGTGAATAAGGTGTAAAAGAATCCGGAAAAAGATTAGGAAAGTACCGTCAAATAATAAAAATATATGGTTTTTATGTTGATGGTACCGTAATAATAAATGTTCTGAGTACCCTAACACATATGATTTTATTCTGTATATTCTGAGTATTCTGAGAGGTATTCATTTTGATCTTTATTATCGTGATAAGCAGAATTATAATTGTTATTTATTTATTTGAAGTTTTTTTTTTAGATATGTTGAGTGTTAACATTTTATAGTAAGACAATATTATAATTCTACTGAGACTTGTGGCCGAGTGGTTAATACACTGAACTGTCATTCAGGAGACCGGGGTTCGATTTCCGCCATGGTCGACCATCTTGACAGGTTTTTGTGTGTGTGGTTTTCTCTGTAGTTCAGGTTGATGCTGGGATGGTTCCTTAAACAACAGGCCACGACCGACTCTTTCCCACTATCCAAAAGCACAAAATTAAATAACCCATCATTGCATATATCATTGACCGCCGCCAATAGATCGTAGTCATCAGTACAGTGCGTCGTTAAACCCAATATATATATATATATATATATATATATATATATATATATATATATATATATATATATATATATATATATATATATATATATATATATATATATATACATTATAATATAAAGAGACGTCATTCGAATAGTAAAATATGGTAATAAAATATGTAGAACCAAGAATATATACAAAAATAAAAATATTACCTTTTATTTGGTGAAGTAATAAAAATGAGCTGTGAATATAATTATAATTATAGTAAAAATCCGGATATAAATTCCATTCAACCGTTTAGTATAATAAGAATAAAATACTCATTTCATCTAGTAAATTAAATAACCAAAGAGAGGGAAATGCATTAAAAATCGAAAGTTCTTTTGATGACGCCAAAACCGTTGCCACACGGACACAGTATAACAAAATTTATAAAAACAATGCATTTTTTTTTTTTAAATAAGATAATTAAATGTAAAAAAATATAATAAAGACATTATTTCAAAAAAACTTCTTCGTAATAAAAAATTGATTATAATAATCAAGTGCAGGGTTCGTGTGAAAAATAAATTGAATTAATAAATTTTAAAATATTCATAAATTATTCCAACAAAAATATTTGGACTTGATGCAATATTTTGGTCGTGTAAGTGAATCCGCAGTGCGGGAATTGATCCCCTTGAAACTTATTTGGACTACCGTTTCTTCTTCTTTTTCTTCTTCCTTTTCTTCTTCTCTTCTTTTTCGTCTTCTCTTTCTACTTCTTCGTTTTCTACCAACTGACGGAAACCGAATTCCAGTCACGCTCGAATCCAAACAAATTAAAACCATTTCTAAAGAATGAAATTCTTTTCAAACTCGAAAACATTTGAAAGAATTCTATATTTTCGTTTTCTCGAAATCGTGATCAGTAAATCAAGTTTCTTTATTCTATCAACTTTTATCGCGGCGTGATGAAGACTCGAACCGACCGAGCGGTAATGGTGTGGGATAGGGGGGACGGTCGTTCGCAACATTAGTTTACCTCTCGTGTTAAATATCTCTCACATTTCAGGCTCCGATCGACCGTCTCTGCCATCTTCAATCAAAACGATTTGGTGTTTCGAACAGTCAATATATGAAAAGAGAGTATTATTATAGTTACTGATGCACGCTATAATCTGCCCCGAGGCACGTTCTTCATTAGACACTTCGATCGGATGTTTTTTAGTATATTAAAAGATAACGATCGGATGTTTACGTATGTCATTTTAATTTTTTTTTTCTGTTCCTGAGGATCGATCGGGGGTTTTATAGGTTTTATAGGTCGTTCAGTTCGGAACGGTGAATCGTTATTGTTAGTTTTAGTGACATCTACCCGGTAGTATGTTGCGAACAAAGTGTTGAAACTCTTAAGATTAAATCAATGTTTGAATTAAAAAAAAGAGTTGGATGATTTTAATCTTGTATTAAAACAATAAAAGAATTGATTTAATTGTTTATATGAATGATTAAATTATATTAGCCTCTACTAGGACAACGTCATATATGCGTTGTTAGACGAGCGGGTAGTAATAGTATGTCGACTTTTTGGCCAAACTTTTGCCTACATTCGCCAATTGGGTGACATTTAAGTTAGAAATGGGTGAAAACTGCTTCGAGTGGTACAAATTTAGCACATTTTATGTTTTTTTTCTTCGAAATGGCTCACCCGATCAAACTGAAAGTTCTCAGAAATGTGTATCAGAATGTAACCCAACTTCACGCAAAATTTCATTTTTTTTGAAAATGAAAATATTTTCTTTTTCTTTTAGTAGTATCATTTCAATGCGCATTTTTGAAATTTCTTAAATTCATAAAAAAAAAAGTTATCATCCGATAATGCCACAAAACTTTTCAGATCCAAGTTAGATGAGGAAGCATAATGAAAAAAAGTTTGAAGTTGATAGCTGTAGCCGTTTGACCTGTGGAGAACCGACAAATAAACATGAAAAAAAACATGAAAACGAACACCAATTTTTTCCAGTATGTCAAATTGAATCCTCGCTAAAGCTCGTCTAATTATTTCAAATATTATTTCAAATATTATTATCATTATCATTTCAAATTTTAAATAGTTTAATGATATCATCATTATCATTATCATTATAAATATTACTATCATTATCATGATTGTTAATTATCAATGGATTTACTTAATATCATGTAATGTTATAAGCCACATTTATGAGTTAGTAAGCTGATAATTGTAAGCTGATAATTGTAAACTGCTAACCATTCCGATTTCCTCGGAAGAGGGTTGAAGGAATTATTGAATAAATAAAATGTAATAATTTTATTTTTCTTTTTTTAATAACATCGAAACTTGATACAAAATCATTGTTCCCCAATTAAGGCTGTGGATGAAAGGTAGGAACGTTTGGACGGGGCACCACAAGGGCGATCTTACCACCCCATTTTGATTATTTAAAACTAATGATCTTCAACACCAGGACTGCGATGTCTGTGACCATAATTTTTCGCCGTAGATTAAAGTCTTTCAGTATAAACACACGAATGTTGATATCTTCCACTTTGAACTAAGTCTCTTGGGCAATGATTACTTCTTTCCCTTGACAGCAGATGTAAAATTGATCATTATACAAAATGCACAAATTAAATTAGTGATAGGCCTATAAGTTATAATAAATTATATATTAAAAATATAAATTATAATATAACTCATTCAACAGGTCATTCAGCCATTTATGGCTTAGTGGACGAGAGTTCAAACTGTATTACTTTATTGTACTAGGAAAACGCGGGATGCGCGTTGTTAGACGAGTTGTTAGGGGTATAGAAATCTAGAATGAAAAATAATCTGTCAACCCAATCTACATCTACAGACCTTGGATCACTCCAAACGTTCAAAAACCTTACGAGAATCAGTTATGTCACGGCCATTTATGGCTTAGTGGACGAGAGTTCAAACTGTATTACTTTATTGTACTAGGAAAACGCGGGATGCGCGTTGTTAGACGAGTTGTTAGGGGTATAGAAATCTAGAATGAAAAATAATTTGTCAACCCAATCTACATCTACAGACCTTGGATCACTCCAAACGTTCAAAAACCTTACGAGAATCAGTTATGTCACGGCCTTCCTCTTCATTCATTTCAATCGTTTTGAATTAATTGGTGACACTTGTTGCTATAGATTTAATTGGTTCCCGTAATAGCCTAAATTGATGGGAAAATGCTTTACAAATGCGTTTTCTTCGTTATTTCTCATCCGATTGATGCGAAAAATCTCTCAAAATGTGCTTAATAGTTTCCTTTATATTCGGCGAAAATTTGAGAGGTCTTGAAAAATTTTGATTTTTCAAGTATTTTCCTCCGGGTTATTCTAATGGGGATTTTTGAAATTTCTAAAATTCATAAAAAAAAAGTTACCACCCGATAATGCCACAAAACTATACAGATCTAAGTTAGATGAGGAACCATGACGAAAAAAAGTTTGAAGTTGATAGCTGTAGCCGTTTGACCTGTGGAGAACCGACAAAAAAACATAAAAAGGAAAAAAAAAAAAAAAAAAACATAAAAACGAACACCAATTTTTTTCAGTATGTCAAATTGAATCCTCGCTAAAGCTCGTCTAATAATTCAATTTGTGACAATAAAAAAAAAAAACTTTGAATAGTTAACTTAATAAGTTCAGGGATAATCAACTATTCAATCACTTGAATATCGATGAGGAAATGAATCTTAATTCTCTTATTATTATCTTTATCTTCGATTCTTTGTTTTCTTTCTTAGAATCAATTCAAACGAATCAACTTCTCCCATTGGTCGATATAATTAAGTGTTTAGGTTACACACGGAACGTACGCTCGTCCCCAGCATGCAACCAAACACTGAACACCCACTCGTCTCACATTAAGAGTCCACGGGAGTCGATTTAGTGAAATATCAGTTTTTTGGTAACTTTTGATCGGTATTAGATATCAAAATTATAATATGCGAGAAACACAGATAATTATAATAGCTTCAAGATGATATAAGTTATGACTATTCAGGTCATGTCGCATAACTGTCAAGCGTCGACAGCTAAAAATGTTTTTTTCAGCTGTATACACCTGAAAGTTATGCGACATGACTTGAATAGTTATAACTTATATCATCTTGAAGCTATCATAATTATCTGTGTCTTCGCATATTATAATTTTGATATCTCATACCGTTCAAAAGTTATCACCAAAAAACTGATATTTCGCTAAATCGACTCCCGTGGGTTCTTAATGCGTTTAGATTACAACACTAGATCACATACACGGGACGTACGCTCGTCCCCAGCATGCAACCAAACACGGAACACCCAATCGTCTCACGTTAAATTCCTCCACCTTCATTAACTAGTCTACTAGAGATGACGGCTCGAACCACCCGCGCGCTAATGATGTGGAATAGGGGGGACGGTCGATCGTAACTATCATCTCACGTGGATACAAGTATGCACAGGATGTGTTTTGACCTGAGATCTTCTCAATTTATAGACCGTTCAGTAGAAATATGTCCCTGAGATTGACGTGGGTCTTATGGACGGTGAGGAGTCTGTTTATTGTGAATGGTATGTAGTTTGTAGTTGTGTTGAATATCAAATCTTGCAACATCACAAAGTTGAATTATGTAGTTGAAGTAGATTCGAGAATGTTTGTACATTACGGAGAATTTTGAATCAGGTTGGTATATGACTAGGAAAACGCAATATATATGTTGTGAGATGAGTTTAGAAGTATGGAAATCTAGAATGAAAAATATTCCGCCAGCTCAGACTACATTTACAGACCTTGGATTACTTCAAATGTTCGAGGAGAATTTTTAATTGGGGTTGTATAAATCTAGGAAAACGCAATTTATGTGTTGTGAGATGAGTTTAGAAGTATGGAAATCTAGAATGAAAAATATTCTGTCAGCTCAGTCTACATCTACAGACCTTGGATTACTTCCAACGTTTGAAAATATGCACCTTGAGTTCCAATCAATGGTGTCACTGCCTCTGTTTTATTCATCACTCATTTCATTTGTACTAGAATAATTTGAAGTAATCCAAGGTCCGTAAATGTGGATTGAGCTGACAGATTATTTTTCATTCCGGATTTCCATACTTCTAAGCTCATCTCACAACGCGCATCCCGCGTTTTCCTAGTTTAAAAAAAATATTTTCAGCTATCCTTCCACTACGGTGTTCCGTTAATGAAATATAGAAACATATAAAAAATTCCCGTTTACTTCAGTCAATTTTATAAAGGGTATTTTACCCTAAAAGGGTTTTATCCCCCTAGACTATTACCGTCCTCTACATACATACTTGAGTATACGAAAGAAGGCGTGAAACACCCGCGCGTTCATGGCTTTGCATAGGGGAGACGGTCGATCGGAACCTCATTCTTTCCAGAATAGATGTATATGTATATGATAATATGCCTACCCTTAAGAGGCTACTTTACATCTAACAACCCATGTGTAAAAACTGCAGGGAACGAACAAAACAGGACAAAAAGCGTCAATACAGGCCTTTAGCTCCCAATATATGGTGGGTAAACGGTAGAACCAATCAGTCTAATTCTTTATGCAATAAAACAACAATGAGTATATCTGTGCCTCTACGTTTAAAAATCATAATTCTATATTATATTACTCTGAAAAAATCGTAAAAACAATGAAAAACTGGTAGAAACATGTTCTCACGGCCGTAATTTTTGAGATATCAATAGGGTGTTTGCACGACTTTCGTCTTCCCCCCGTTTCACCTTCTGCGCACCCCCGCGGCCACAAACAACTCGTCCGCCGCCATAATTAGGTGAAAACAAGTATTTTACCGCGTAGTTTGAAAACCATTATCATAAATCTGTCACTTCAAATAGGCGAGTTCTCTAAATTCAATAATTACGGTGTTTTCTTGTAGGGCCTACCTATTAGGCCTACACAGTGTTTTATGTTCTCGTTATTTTGTTATTATTATTACTATTAATCCTACGAAAACCTTGTAAGCCTACTTGGCCCAGGCCTAAGCCTACCAGCTATTACCCTCTTTGAAGCCTACCATGCCTCCAAAAACAGTGCATAAAGTATTTTGCAACAATTATATTAAAACGCTTGTAGGTAGCGATTTGGATCGATATAATAATAAAATAAAAAACTTGTGTCACAACATAGACCCGTACGAGGTTAGAATTGCTGCCTTGTCAAGCAATATTGAGCTATGGCCCAAGATAACTCACGTCGACATCGTGAACTATTTGTGTTTGACGACAAGCCATGTTACATTATGTCAAATGAAGGCGTACAAGTCATTAGAGGCGCACAATTTTTTCACCAGTGGGTTTGTGCACCCATCCTTATCACTGGAACTGCCAGATAAGAACATTCTTCTCTTTGGAACGGTAAGCTATAAGCCTTGTCATAATGAGCAGTCTGGTATAGACCCAATCATTGAGTTTATAGTGTTAAACTCAATGATTCAATCTAACCTCAATCTTCATCAAAACATCATTAACTCCACTTGTTTCTTAGGTAGCTTATGACTACTTAGCAATAATGGAATTCTGACATTCATTACTAGGCTAGGCTACTTTTAAAAATAGTGTTTAGATGTAGACAGGCTATCAATAGGTTAAAACTAACAACGGATTTCACTATTTCAGGTTAACCATTCACAAAGTCTTCGCGAAGTGCCACTAAAACCATGGATTCTGGCTAAGCCAACAGGAGATATTGTTACTGCTCACTGCAACTGCATGGCTGGCCGTGGAGAAGTGTGCTCTCACATTGCTGCAGTTCTATTTGCTGTTGAGTACGCAACAACGCTTCGCGACTCAACTACGTGTACGTCAAAGTTGAACGGGTGGCTTCCTCCGACACTGAAAACTGTGCCTTACCTGCCAATAAAAGAGGTGAGTTCCATCATAACATTTCTGACAGTAGCCTAGGCCGGCGGCTAGTGTTGTTTAGCTAAGTATTTTCGAAGTGGCTATTCCCACTATCCACTACCCACGACCGGGTACTGGCAATAGCAGTACCCGCGCTGTGCGACTATTCCCACTACCCGGTCGTGGGTAGTGGCACGACCGGGTAGTGGGAATAGCAGTATCCAAGTATTTTTCGAGTTTTATTTCATCAAAAAAGAATAGGCCTATCGTATTAATGCACTTGATCTCAACATTAGTATTTGTGCAGACTCAAAATGTTAGCAAAATAAAATTCAATTTGTGCATTAAAGAATAGATGTACCGGTATCATTGACTTTATAATAACTACGTTAGAAAGACGGTACATTCTTATGGGAGTCCATATAAATCTGACAGTTAAGCTTCACCTAAAAAACATGGTGTTTTGTCCAGGTGGTGCTAGTGTCTCCGGCACTGGTCTGGTGGCGACACTAGCACCACCTGGACAAAATACCCTGTTTTTTGGGTGAAGCTCGGGCCGGCCGATCACGGTTGCTCCTATAGAACTTTAACATTGGATGTACTCTCTTATAACAACAAATCCAATGCCTGTACTAAACACTACTGCAGGCTGAAGTTCGCAGTTTACGCTAGTCTCATATGTAGCTTAATTCAGACAGCTAATTCCAGTACCGTACACGCCACACGGTATTGTGCATGAATAAATAAATGTACATAAAAATGTAGGCCTACATAGTAAATAGGTATATTTAAATATGTTTACACAGTATTTTTTCACCCTCGGGCCTTCTCCAGATAGGTTTTTACATGAGTTAGTTGAAAGATGAAGTTCACAAAATTAAATGTAGAATGGCTTGAATCGGCTTCAAATCAAATTGTATCTAGCAAGAAATATCTAATAATTATTTTATTCTCTTGTTTTAGGTTGATTTTTCATCAAAAGATGCAAAGAAGAGGAGTTTGGCGCAGCAAGCTACAGTAGGCCTAGTAGGCCTACCTGTTAACACACTGACACTTCAACCTCGTCCCAAAAAAAATAAGGTCCCAACACCTACAGTGGAGGACATTTCTACTTTTCTTGGTCAAGTTGCGGCGGTTTGTGACCAGTCGTCAATTTTACGTGTGGTGCCGGGGTATTGTGACGCTTTTGTCCCGACTGAGTCGACATTGCCACAACCACTGATATGCTTAGCGAATGAAGCGCTGTCATCACTTCCCTTTCACCTACTGCTTCAACATTGTGACAACTTGTTTAATAATTTGCGACTAACACAAGAGGAAGCAGATGCCATAGAAGTGAAGTCTCGAGAGCAGGCAAACTCGGTTGAGTGGTTCAGCCAACGGGCAGGGCGCATCACAGCATCCAAAATGAAGACGGCTTGCCACACTGACCCAGCAGACCCATCAGTGAGCCTCATAAAATCTGTGTGCTATCCGGAGGCCCACAGGTTTACATCAAAGGCAACAAGTTGGGGATGCCAACATGAGGAAGAAGCAAGAGTGGCGTATCAATCATCAATTGAGAAGAGCCACGAAGGTGTTAATGTGTCACTATGTGGATTTTTTGTGAATCCATTGTTTCCTCACATTGGTGCCTCCCCAGATGGGTTAGTTGAATGTTTGTGTTGTGGCAAAGGGCTTATTGAAGTAAAGTGTCCTTTTTCTCACTGTAACAACGCTGTTACAGACATAGTGGCAGATAAAACATCTTGTTTAGTAAAAGATGTGGGTGATGGTATTAGGTTAGACCGCAAACATGCGTACTTCTATCAAGTTCAAACGCAGCTTGCGGTCTGTGGAGCAGACTATTGTGACTTTTGTGTGTGGACCCAGAAAGACTTGTACATAGAACGAATTCTCCCCGACCTCAAGTTTATTAGTCTAATCATTGATAAAGCAACTAATTTGTTCAAAGTTGCAATACTTCCAGAGTTGACTGCCAAGTTTTTCAGCACAACGCGACACGCAGGACTGGAGTTGCCGTCGGTGAACTCTCTACTCGTGTGCTACTGTCGGGAAGCAGAAGAGGAACCGATGTTGACCTGCAGCAACCTTGCGTGTGCATTTAAAAAGTTTCATTGGCGTTGCTTACGCATCAAAGTTACACCACGTACCAAGCGTTGGTTTTGCCTCGAGTGTAAGAAAGTTGGATTACAAGCCAGAAAAAAAGCAAGTACTAGTCTGAAATCAGTGTGATAGGCCTAGATGTGTATAGACTATAATCAAGTTGTTCTTTTGTTTTACCAACAAACTTTTGTTGCGTTATCTGTTATTATTTATTATTTTGTTGCCTACAAACTTTTGTAGTGTTTCATATTAAGCCTTGCATGTATAAATTTAAATTATTAGTTTGTACCGCATCACAAACTGGAACGATATAATTACTTGTAAAAATGGCACCACCATTACGAGTCAATGTTGCCTCAAATGTACATACCGGTAGTGCCGGTAAGCGAAACCGCCGCACCCAAGTCGGGTCCATTTACCGATACTGATGAACTTTTTTAAATGTGTGATGAATATGATGATATAACACTTGAAAGTTAAGTAATAAATGTGGTAGGCCTAACCCAGATTACATTAATTTATAACTATTTATTCATTTCATTAGTATTTAAAGGCCCATTCACAACCGAAATTAGCAGTAAAATTAGCATTAGCAGCAATATTTGTCTTATGGCCCCCATGCACTCCGTTCACAATGCGACGCATTAGCCGTAACGCATTAGCAGTAAGCGCAAGGTTTGCAAACTCCAAACCTTGCTGTTAATTCTACAGCTTGGTGTAAGCACTGACCAATCAGATTTGAGTAAACGTTTGGCGCGCCACAGGCTTCTATCGTTCGGACGATGTCGAGCAGGCGCATCGTTAATCCCATCGGCCATCAGCTAATGTAAACAAGCCATCTCATTGGCTGATCCTTAATGCTAAATTATTGTTGTGATCAGCCACTAAATAATTACATTACTGCTAATGCTAATTTTACTGTTAATTTCGTTTGTGAATGGGCCTTCATACTATTTATTAGTATCGGTTCAAAATCTGTGATACCGAGTAGGCCTACCGTAGGCCTAAAATGTTGCTTGTACTTAGTTACCGGTACCATTAATCCAATATGGATGTTTCCAGTATCAACCTTACATATTTTCAAGTTATGACTTGTGACAATCACGCAATTTCATGTTATATCTTATTCATTATTGATTATTATTCATAAAATTATTGATTATTATGATAATTATTGATTGATTCACTTTTTAAAACAGTGATGCAACCATGTTTTACATTTCAAGAGCTCAGTTAGTTGATAGAGCATCGACCCTTTATAATATTGTAAACTGAGAGACTGATGGCTAAGAACCTAAGATATTCAAATACCGGTACTATGAGTCTGTGATTGGTATTAACTTGTAGCTGCCTAATGTTTATAAAAGTAAATATTATTTCTATGTAAAAATAGTTCGAATCCCGCAGAAAGCATGGGTTTTTGTAGGTACACTATTAATTTATTAATATAGTTAAACCAACCTAATTAGACGAGCTTTAGCGAGGATTCAATTTGACATACTGAAAAAAATTGGTGTTCGTTTTTATGTTGTTTTTTTTGTTTTTATGTTTTTAATGTTTTTTGTCGGTTCTCCACAGGCCAAACGGCTACAGCTATTATCTTCAAACTTTTTTTCATTATGGTTCTTAACTTCTAACTTAGTTAAGTTAAGTTCTGACTTAGAACTGTATAGTTCTAACTTTTTTCTCATGAATTTTCGAAATTTTAAAAATACCCGTTAGAATAGCACGTCAGAAAAAAAAGAAAATATTTTTATTTAAAAAAAATGAAATTTTGTATTAAGTTGAACTACATTTTCATACACATTTCTGGAAATTCTCAGCTTGATCGGGTCAGCCGTTTTGAAGAAAAAACATCTACAAATAGTTAAAATGCAATGTAACGAGACAAATAAAATGAATGGTAATGATCAAAAATTGTCGTGTATAAAAACAGGTGATCTTAAATTACAAGTCCTCAAGAGCTTAGATATTTGTCTACACTGTAGTAAGATTGCTTGACCAGTATTCAATGAGCATGCTGTTGAAAAACTTGCTGTTAGCTTTGATTCCGACTGGCAGGTGGTTGTAGAATCTTCTTCCTGATTGCATGATGCCCTCGGCCGTTGCCGACAACCTGCAGAACTTATCTGCAAGATTAGATGACCCTCTGGTGTTGTAGTTGTAGTCAGTGGTAAAAGTAGGTGCCATATTCTATACACAATTTTTATTTTCAAGGTCAAGAAAATAGTTACGTAAAACCTCATTGTAAACCTGATTTTATTACACACAAAATTCCAACATTCTACAGTTTATACATACTACAGGCAATACTTGATATAAAAAACATGGATGTTGAACATTACAGTGATATATTTTCAAAATTATGCTGTTTTTGTATGTCACGTTTCAAATTATTGTACAAAATCTGACAGAATCACTGGTATATAATCTGTGATAAAATGTTAAATAGGCATATAGGCTTAATAAACTAAGCTTGTGCTTGAAAATTATAACAGGAATTGTTACAAATTTATTTAGGACCTACTCAACTTTTTCACACCCCTTTTCCTACAGGTCCTTCACGTTTTATGATGACCGGTAGTCAAATTTGTAAAAGTGGGTGCTACGACAATGGTACCACCCCTATACATAAGTTCGCAAGTGCACAACATACGACGGCAATTTGATCTATTTGGGGAGTTTCATCTTTTTCAGATGTTACAGTCTCGATCGGCAGGGTGCCATTTAAAATGGAGTATTTCATTCGAACTAAACCAATCACTCGTTCAACGTGTATTCTCAGGTTAGCTATCTTCCTCGTACTTTCTACATCCATCATCGAAAGCTGACTCTTGCCTCGTGTAAAGCTTGGGATCAACAGTTTGGCACAGACAAATCCCAACGTATCAGCTATATCAAAACCTCTATCAGCCATAACCACATCATTGGGTTGCAACTTTTCTAACAGCCCACTTCGTTCCGTTAAATGTTTATCACTAACTCGGCCACCCCAAGCGTCAGATATAAAAGATATCGTACCCTGAGGAGTTATTCCGATCAGAAATTTGACCGTGTTGTGGTGTTTGTATTGAGACCAAGTAATTGCTCTTGGTAGCAATGATGATGGTCGATCTATAAAAACCTCAAAACAATCAATGATCACTGCTACATTATTACCAAAAGCGAGTTTGAAACTTGTAGGCATTGTTTTACGTAAAATCTCTCGTTCAGGCCATATTATCATAGGACCTAGGCGAATATGCATAACATTGATCCATTTTTTAAATATTCTCGACACTGTAGCAGGATCTACATTGAAACGAAATGCCAAATCTTTCATTTCTAAATTTAGTCGCAAGCGCATCAAAACGAGAAAAAACTCTTTAAATCGTGGTAGAGCATTCCTATGGGTTTCAGTTACGTACGGGGCAAGAAAGTTGAAAACAACGAGCAGCAAACTGTACGACGGAAGCCCGGTGTAAAATCGAACCCGGTCATCATTAGTAGAAAGTGCATTTTGGTCAAAATTCAACTCATTTAGAAGACGCTGCTTTAATTCTATGAGCTCTACCCGCAAAGATCGACACTCATCTTCTAAACGTAAAATATACTCGCCTGTTACATCTGTCTGGCAAAATAAAGATTCACTGTCACTTTCTGTTTGACATTCGACACTTATACTAATAGGCAAGTACACATCGTTTATTTGAAGATTCTCATCGTTTACTACTTTCATCGGTTGTATGTTTTCTTGATTTGGCCCTTGAAGTTGCTCCATCAAGACCATTCTTTCTTTTGCAACGTGATTAATTTCCTTGGTTCGATGACGTTCCTTCAGACGTTGATGTCTCTCAGCAGCAATGGTAGGGTACGTTGCTCGCAGCTTTGTGTGTCCCAAATTCAGTGATGGTGCCCAATCTGGATTTGTCTCGTCAAAAAGAGACGACGGCTTCCCTAGAGAAATGAACGTATATGTTATTTGTAGTCGTAACATAAGTATATAAAATCAAAGGCTGTATGTCACAAATGCTAGGTTCAGCCCCATAGGCCTAGGTTATTTACAATGGAATTTACTCACAAAATAATAAAAATCGGTTCTTAACCCAACTTTATATGCTGGCCTAGGATTTGAATACGATGAGATACATTAGTTATATATTTAAATATATATCATCTTCCACATTCGAAGCCTAGGCCAATGAATTTGTAGCTAGAGCATTACCAAATGTCACTTGAAATTATGTATTGATTTTAATCTATCGAAACAATCCCAATTCATTGGAAAAGTAGGGCCTACAATAGGCCTATGACTTAAAACACAATGTATACGGTAGTCTACTGTAAACTAATTTTCATTATAATCATTCTTACCTTGATGAAAGTGTAAATTGCAAACTTTTGTGTGTGCAAGGTTTGGTCGAGTTTTCAGATCATCCCTGCTAATTCTGGAAAGCCAAAGCCCACGTCTAGCAGTTGACAGCTTCAGAGTTTTATCACACTGGTTCGTTATTATCGTAGGAATGCAGAAAAATTTACATTCCATGATTTTATATTTGCCAGTCCTTTGAGTACAACCGATAATAGCACAGTTTACCATAATGAAAGAATGGGCTCACTCTCACTAATCTGTGGATGTGCGAGGCCTGTACGCGTATTTACGTCACTATTAATTGCTTGTTAATATTGTGTTATTCCACGGAATCAGCCGCACTTTTGTTAATTAATCAACTATGTTGTATTATAAATCGAAATCAATTATGTTATCAAGTTATAGTGAGCTCTACAAATTGATAAAATCGAAAACAGAAACCAGTAACGTCCATAATACCGTAGTACATTAGCCACTTTGACAGCTGTCAAACATTTGACCTCGTAATGGCCGCCAGTCAGACCAGCTGTGGATGTGACGTCACGTGCAAACTACCTATATGATTGTTTTTGCATTCTGTTAATAATTGAAAAACGGAGGTTATCGCATTTACAGAATTTTGAACAAAAAATTTGTAATTTTTCAAATTCTTCAAATGGAAAATGAAAAAATTCCTAGTTTACGAAAACCTAGATTCATATTTTTGAATACCGAAAAAAAATATAGACTGTGGAATATATCAAAAGTGTGAGCTAGGGAATAAACGGCGTTTACGTGAATATGAGTTGGTCGGGCTAGTCTACGGGTTGCGCCTAGCACACGATGCATGTTGAACTCGAGTCTGAAGCGAGCGAACAACGGGCTCGTGTAGAGCGCCTGCGCCCTCTTAAGTTGGAAATGTGATTACATTCACAAATTTCCTGTCATAAACTGTGAATTTCATCTCTATAAAAGTAATCCACCTACACATGCTCCCCATTCGAACAGCGAGTTGAAAGGGCATTAAGGTATGACTACTTATAGACTTATTATGCAAATGTGATAAGGTAGCTTAAGCCCCCCCCCCATTTTATACTACCCCCCTCTCATGTCCCCCACTCTCACAACCTGTATAATATGTAGTCCTAGTATATTTTATATCTACACCCGTTGCTGTGGGGAATATTTACACTAAATGTAACTAAAAGCTGAATACTAAAAAGCCAAAAGCTAGCTGTTGCAACGCATGCATGTGGATGTATATATATATATATATAAATATATATATATATATATATATCATATATATATATATATATATATATATATATATATATATATATATATATATATATATATATATATATATATATATATGGTATAAATATATATTTATATATATATATATATTTATATATATATATATATATATATATATATATATATATATATATATCATATATATATATATATATATATATATATATATATATATATATATATATATATATATATATATATATATATATATATATATATATATATATATATATATATATATATATATATATATATATATATATATATATATATATATATATATATATATATATATATATATATATATATATATATATATATATATATATATATATATATATATATATATATATATATATATATATATATATATATATATATATATATATATATATATATATATATATATATATATATATATATATATATATGGTATAAATATATATTTATATATATATATATATTTATATATATATATATATATATATATATATATTATATATATTTATATATATATATATATATATATATATATATTTATATATATATATATATATATATATATATATATATATATATTTATATCTATATATATATTTATATATATATATATATATATATATATATATATATATATATATATATATATATATATATTTAAATATATATATATATATATATATATATATATATATAATATATATATATATATATATATATATATATATATATATATATATATATATATATATATATATATATATATATATACATATATTCATATATATATGTATATATATATATATATATATATATATATATATATATATATATATATATATATATATATATTAATATATATGCGTTGATATGCATGGTTATCAATAATTTCATTCATTCATCAATTCATTCTTTTTTTATATCGACGCACTGTACTGATGACTGATCTATTGGCGTCTGTGATTGATTGTGGGATGGGATGAAGGGAACATCCCAGTATCAACCTGAACGCCTAAGGGTATAGCTACGATGCACTCGTCGACCATGGCAGAAATCCAACCCCGGTCTCCTGAATGACTGTTCCGCGTGCTAACCACTCGACCACTCGTCTCAGCGTTAAATAATGTTCAAAAAATAATGAAAAAGAAAAAAAAAAAGAAAAAAAAATCAAAAATAAATATAAAAATTGAAAAAATATAAAATAAATATAAAAATAAAATATAAAAAATGATGAAGCTTGTGAAATGATGTATTAATTCTGTTTTGTTTTTTGTTACAGGTAATGGGTTTTCAGTATGATCATACTTCTCAGGCGTCCTCGCTATCAGTACTTGTCAGGGTATCTTGTGGTATGTTACATTTTGATTTTTCTCAGGAAAACACTATGTTCTTGTTTCTGTTCCCCTAGGCGAATGAAGTAGAGTTTTTTTTTCTCAGGCGTTCTCGCTATCAGTACTTGTCAGGGTATCTTGTGGTATGTTACATTTTGATTTTTCTCAGGTAAACACTATGTTCTTGTTTCTATCCCCCTAGGCGAATGAAGTAGAGAGAGTTTTTTTTATTCTCAAAAGTCTTCACTGTAATCCTTTTGAAATGGTGTAATTGTTGACTATATATTCAATATCTCTCACGTAAATATTAGAAGAACCCGGCAATTTGGCTTGATTTTTTTGGTTTCTCAATTGGGATATTTGAAAACCCCTTGGCCCTTAGGTGTGTGCCGTCCCGTATTAAGCAATTGAGCGTTTTCCCTATTACGATCTAATGTCGTCTTTTTTTACGGTGATTTAAGCCCCCTCCCTTCTTCCTTAATCACTCTCCATCCCGCGTCGAGCATTTTGGCGTTTGTCCCACATCGATGGGCCAACACGTTTTTGATATTTCTGTCGGCCACACGCCATTCACATATATACAGATGAACGATTATGATAGGTAAAATACGATGTCTCACAATATAGGATAAAAATTCTATTCGTAGGCTACTTTTTAAGATCCTGTACAATTCTTTATTGTCTTGAGTTTACTCAATTTATGGACATTTTCCTTGTGTTTTCCTATTGGCAACTTTATTCATCACATATTATCCCCCTATCTATAGTCTGATTGAAGTATTCACCGTGTGAACCATCGAAGCTGTAATCGAACTCTATAAACCTTGCCATCATCCCAACGTCAAAGACTGATCGAAGGGTTAACCCATCGAGTGAGCTATCGAGACTGTAATCGATCTATCTATATCGAGAATCCCGTATCGATAATCGAACCAGCTATAAACCCCATCGAACCATCTTTACAGTGTGATTGAAGGATTTATTCACCGAGTGAGCTATCGTGGCCGCGATCGAACTCGATCCCTTACACTGTCAGCTGTGATTTGGTTGAAGGTTCCGAGCGACCGTCTCAGGTGTCGACTAGCATTAGTCGAGCATGGGTTTCGATCCGGTGTTCGTGTAGAGGAGCGTGGTGTAAACGTAGATGGAGTGGAAGATATTGCCGGGGGGGGGGGGGGGGGGGGGGGGGGGGGTATGGATGTGTGGGCGGATCGTAAGATGCGATTGAGAGATTGGAATCCGTATTTCAATGAAGAGGAAGGAGTAGCGGATAACGATATTTATTATATCGATATATATATATCGAATGACGATTTGTAACGTTTATTTATTGCGAGATTATTTCGATACTTTTTTTTTTATCGAAAGAGTGTTGTCTAGCAACATAACAAACATAAATATCAACGATATATTTGTATCGCTTTCGATATTTTTAGGGTTGGTAATTTTTAACTTCGAATTAATTCAGATTTTCACGGAATTTGAACATATAAGAACGATACAATTTCTAGGGAACAATTTCAAAATTTTTCAGTGACTTTTTTAATAGTTTTTTTATAATTATTTTTTTTATAATTTTTTATAATTATAAAAATCCAGAAACACCTGATGAAATAACCTTTCATCTATAGGGGCAGTGACCCAGTCCTGCCATAAAAGTATTGAATATCGCCTTTTTTGAACTTATATATATTATTATTTCACTTCCTGAGTATATGTATTTTACAAAATGAAGAAAAATTGAATTGAATCATTCACTGACGTCAATAGATCATTTAGACGAGCTTTAGCGAGGATTCAATTTGACATACTGAAAAAAATTGGTGTTCGTTTTTATGTTTTTTTTTTTTTTTTGTTTTTTTTTATGTTTTTTTGTCGGTTCTCCACAGGTCAAACGGCTACAGCTATCAACTTCAAACTTTTTTTCGTCATGGTTCCTCATCTAACTCAGATCTGTATAGTTTTGTGGCATTATCGGGTTGTAACTTTTTTTTTTATGAATTTTAGAAATTTCAAAAATCCCCATTAGAATAACCCGGAGGAAAATACTTGAAAAATCAAAATTTTTCAAGACCTCTCAAATTTTCGCCGAATATAAAGGAAACTATTAAGCACATTTTGAGAGATTTTTCGCATCAATCGGATGAGAAATAACGAAGGAAAACGCATCTATAAAGCATTTTCCCATCAATTTAGGCTATTACGGGAACCAATTAAATCTATAGCAACAAGTGTCACCAATTAATTCAAAACGATTGAAATGAATGAAGAGGAAGGCCGTGACATAACTGATTCTCGTAAGGTTTTTGAACGTTTGGAGTGATCCAAGGTCTGTAGATGTAGATTGGGTTGACAAATTATTTTTCATTCTAGATTTCTACACCCGTACGCTCGTCTAACAACGCGCATCCGCGTTTTTCCTAGTAATCATCAATAGTGTGCGTCGTTGAACCCAATATAAATATAAATATATATAATATATATAAATATATATTTTTGGGATTATTGTTAGTCCATTTCTGCCAAATATTATTTATTTGGTAGACCACCTTCTCCTTCCATGAAAACAAGTATACGTCGATATAAATCGAATCACGCTGTGAAAGAGATATCTATCTCGATTTCTCGAAGGATCGAACCACCCAATCGGTGATGCTAGTGTGTAGGAGAGACGGCTGCTCGTTACCGCCATACAGTTATCTGAGATATTTTATCGAATAGATTTCAGTAATAAGATGCGGCTATAAGGTTGGTAGTCAAGATGTTAGCAAGAGATTATTGATGTGGATATGAAATGTTTTTTTTTCATGTTGGTAGCGTTTTTTTATCTGTATTATCTTATATTTATTCTTATATTATATTATATTTATATTATGTTATATTATATTATATTTATATTATACCAACCATGACCTTACCATGTATATATATATATATAATACAATTCTTTATTTGTTAGAAAACAAGAACCTTTTAAACGATGATAATGAAGAGCATAGTCATAACACCAGAAAGAATAATATAAATGTAATGAAGCACACCCTATCAATTGTAAAGAAAGGGCCTATACATGCTGGGACTAAATTTTATAATGCTCTACCTCTAGAAATAAAAAATGACAATTGTTTTAAAATTAAACTAAAGAATCATCTTATCAGTAAATGTTACTACAGCGTTAAAGAATTTCTAGAAGACTGACTATATATAATTTTAATCATAGACACTAGTCAGTTCTATATATACCAGTATTGTAAGTTTTTAAAATATTATTGACCATTGTATATATTTTATTTTCTCTGTATTTAGTTTTATTTTGACGATGACAATATCATGTACTTGATCAAACAGTATTAATAAAAAAATTATTATTATTATTATTATTATATTATATTATCTTATATTTATATTATATTTTTTCATCTATATAAGTGCTAAAGGCTATAATCTGTAATCGAAAGTGGAAAATGTAGTAAATATAATATTTATTCTGTTCTACAGAATTTTTGCAGTTTATATTTTCAGTTTTTTTTTTATACATATGGCTATTGGCTATATATACTGGTACCTAACATGGCCTACCACTAGGAAAACGCGGGATGCGCGTTGTTAGACGAGCTTAGGGGTATAGAAATCTAGAATGAAAAATAATTTGTCAACCCAATCTACATCTACAGACCTTGGATCACTCCAAACGTTCAAAAACCTTACGAGAATCAGTTATGTCACGGCCCTCCTCTTCATTCATTTCAATCGTTTTGAATTAATTGGTGACACTTGTTGCTATTGATTTAATTGGTTCCCGTAATAGCCTAAATTGATGGGAAAATGCTTTATAAATGCGTTTTCTTCGTTATTTCTCATCCGATTGATGCGAAAAATCTCTCAAAATGTGCTTAATAGTTTCCTTTATATTCGGCGAAAATTTGAGAGGTCTTGAAAAATTTTGATTTTTCAAGTATTTTCCTCCGGGTTATTCTAATGGGGATTTTTGAAATTTCTAAAATTCATAAAAAAAAAAGTTACCACCCGATAATGCCACAAAACTATACAGATCTAAGTTAGATGAGGAACCATGACGAAAAAAAGTTTGAAGTTGATAGCTGTAGCCGTTTGACCTGTGGAGAACCGACAAAAAAACATAAAAAAAAAAAAACATAAAAACGAACACCAATTTTTTTCAGTATGTCAAATTGAATCCTCGCTAAAGCTCGTCTAATGAGTCATTATGGCTATTGTATGCTGAGGCCACGGGAGTTGATTTAGCGAAATATCAGTTTTGTTTTTGATAACTTTTGAACGGTATGAGATATCAAAATTATAATACGTGAGAAACACAGATAATTATAATAGCTTCAAGATGATATAAGTTATGACTATCCAAGTCATGTCGCATAACTTTCAAGCATATATACTACTGAAAAAACAACATTTTTCAGCTGTATACGCTTGACAGTTATGCGACATGACTTGAATAGTTGTAACTTGGAGAAAGTTACATAATTATCTGTGTTTCTCACGTATTAAAATTTTGATATCTCATACCGTTCAAAAGTTATCAAAAAAAAAACCGGCACAGTAGCTGAGTGGTTAGCGCACTTGCTTCGTGTGACCGGGAGGTGAAGGGACATATCGGACCCGGTTCGATCCCCGCCACCGTCCATCTTTACAGGGGTTTTTCGTGGTTTCCCTCTGTAGTCTAGGCTAATGCCGGGATGGTTCCCACAATATAGGCCACGACCGCTTCCTTCACACTGTCCTTCCCACTACTCATAAAAACCTTCATCTCATCATCCCATCATCTTATTAATCATTCATCCGACGCCAATAGATCTCAGTCATCATTACAGTGCGTCGTTAAAACCCAATATAAAAAAATAAAAAATAATAATATTCCTTTAAATCAACTCCCTTGGACAAGACATCAGCGAACCAACGCAACCCTCAAAGCACCTTGTCTGGACACAAACCCACGCTCGACGGTGAAGCGGTGCCTTAGCTGACTGAGCTATGAAGGACGTCTCGAAACCTCCTATCGCCATGGTTACAAGATAGCTGAGACATCCGACCGTCACCTTCCGGCGTGTATTTGAGGCAGTAGTGCGTAATGGCCGTGGGAAAGGTGATTGTAGTAGGCCTAGATCAAAGATCAAAACAGGTGAACCGTGTTAATGAGGAGCCACCGCCTTCTACACCTGACTCGGAGACGCGACTCGGTAGTCCGTGTCATATATAGCAGGCTGTGATATTACTAGAA
The DNA here is from genome assembly GCA_964007535.1 of Brachyptera risi. Classification (NCBI taxonomy): domain Eukaryota; kingdom Metazoa; phylum Arthropoda; class Insecta; order Plecoptera; family Taeniopterygidae; genus Brachyptera; species Brachyptera risi. The sequence goes on along the minus strand of OZ023338.1, from coordinate 3,235,412 downwards.
CGTTTACTATTCAAGGTCATCACAGCCCTGAAACTAGATTATAATTGATACTGACGATATTTATTCCCCTAGTTTTAGAGAAAAAGCACATTCACGAAGAAACAAGAAAATTGTTTTGTTATCTCTTTTGTTTTAAAAGTGTTTCGAACGAGAGACGAAAGGGCGAACCACCCTTACGCTAGTGAAGTGGAGAGGGAAGACGGTCGGTCGGAATATGTATATGTATATGTATATGTATATGTATATGTATATGTATATGTATATGTATATGTATATGTATATGTATATGTATATGTATATATATATGTATATGTATATGTATATCTGTATGTATATGTATATGTATATGTATATGTATATGTATATGTATATGTATATGTATATGTATATGTATATCTGTATGTATATGTATATGTATATGTATATGTATATGTATATGTATATGTATATGTATATGTATATGTATATGTATATGTATATGTATATATATATGTATATGTATATGTATATCTATATGTATATGTTTATTTATATGTATATGTATATCTATATGTATATGTATATCTATATGTATATCTATATGTATATGTATATGTATATCTATATGTATATGTATATGTATATCTATATGTATATGTATATTTATATGTATATGTATATGTATATGTATATCTATATCTATATCTATATCTATATCTAGATATAGATATAGATATATATATATATATATATATATATATATATATATATATATATATATATATATATATATATATATATATATATATATATATATATATATATAATATTATATAGGCCTACACATATATATACTTGTATGTTTATCGATTTATAGGACGAGGTGCGAGTCTCGCATACAGATTACTTCCCTCGAATAACCGTTTCGGTCGCCTCACCCCTTCAAAGCAATCAAATGAAACGTAACGATCAACTCAATCGTTTTCCATTACCGTTCATAGAGCGAGTTATCCTCTGACGTCGTCGTTATTGTTGTTGTTGTTGTTGTTGTTGTGCTTAATGGGAGTGGATTTCATCCAGGATCGATACTTTTTCTCTGCATCTATGTTGCCGAGATTTCGTCTTAACAAAATATAATAGCGTAAAAAATAATAATAAAAAAATAATAAAAATAATAATAACGTATGAAGCTATTGTATTGAAACTATTAATATTAACTAGGAAAACGCGGGATGCGCGTTGTGAGATGAGCATAGAAGTATAGCAATCTAGAATGAAAAATAACTTGTCAGCTCAATATACATCTACGGACCTTGGATTACTTCAAACGCTTAAAAACCTTACTTGCATCTTGTTGATATTTATAGTGCTGCAACCTGTCGCATATACACTTTGCAAATCCAATTGATCCAAATATTCAATGAAATGTCCACTTTTATTGCGTTTTCTTCATTATTTCTCATTCGATTGTAGTAAAAATCTCTGAAAAGGTGTATAATAGTATTTTTCATATTCTGTGCGAATTTGAGAGCTTTTGAAAAATTCTTGTTTTTCAAGTATTTTTCCTCCGGGTTATTCTTATGAGGATTTTCCAAACTTTCCGATTATTTTCCGGAAAAACCTTCCGACCGATTCCTCTGAATAACAATCCCAACCTATTCTGGTATGACACCAACGTTCAGGAATAGTTTCAAGTTGATTGATTCATTTCTCTGACCTGTATGCCGCGTACATCATTACAAAAAAAAAAAAAAAAAAAAAAAAAAAAAACAACATAAAAACGAAGCCCATTTTTTTTCAGGGTGTGAAATGGAAAGCTTCGCTACGCTCATCTAAACTAAAATATTGAAATAAAATAAACTAAAATATTGAAACTATTCCAGATATGTGTAACCAGTCATATATCACTAGGCAAACGCGAAATATGCTTTGTAAGATGAGCGAGTCCTACATTTGCTACTTTATCGACTCAGGTGTTCTACACACCTTGACGCATATAAAGAAGATAAAACTCCATTGTTGGGCAAATATCGAATCTAGAAAGCAGTGAATTTCGGCAACCTGAATCTGCTTCAATTTCTGTAATATATTTGGTGAATAAAAACAGTTAATTTATTTATTTTTCTTCAAAACTGCTTGTTCGAATTGCATACAAAATCGTGATAATGTGTATCATTCATGTAGGTGTCATTCAACGGAAGCTAAAGGCCCATAACTTGAAATGTAACATTATCATTCTTACTGAAATTCTATGTACAATTTACTTGGAAATGAAAATTATTAGATGAGCGTGGCGAAGATTCCATCCCACTCTTATGGAGCTTTGTCTGTGTTTTTTTTTTTTTTTTTGTAAGCACTGCACAGGTCACATGGGTAGACTGATCAACATGAATTTTTTTTTTTTACGGGCCAACTTTTACAACTTGCAACTGTATAGCTCATTTGGATTGAATCGGTTGGATAGATTTTTTTATATTTATTTTTATATTTATATTTATTTTTTTAGATTTTTTCGATAGATTTTTGAAAAGGAATAATTGAATAAACTAGACAAACGCGAAATATGCGTTGTAAGATGAGCGAGATATCTGAATAAGGTATAATAACAGTCCTACATTTGCTACTTTATCGACTCTGGTATTCTACACACTTTGACCTTCATTTAATTGCTACTTTATCTTCTGTGGTATTCTACACACTTTGACGAATATGAAGAATAGTTCATTCTTGGGCAAATATCGAATCTAGGAAGCAGTGAATCTTGGCTCATTTCCATATATTTGATGAATGAAAACTGTTATTTGAATTTTTTTCTTCAAAACGGCTGGTTCGAATTGCTTACAAAATGGTGGTTATGTGTATCATTTATGTTTGAACACTCAGAGAAAATTTTATCATTTTCGGAGAGGTTTCATTTTTTCAAATTTTCTCACCCAGCCTAATCTTATGGGGTTTTTAAAAACTTTTGACATGATATTCCTCAAAATCTAATCGACCTATTCATTCCAAAAACTGTACAGTTCTAAGTTGTAAAAGTTGGCTCGTATAAAAAAAGTTTCATGTTGATCAGTCTACCCATGTGACCTGTGCAGTGCCCACAAAAAAAAAAGAAATAAAAAGACAGACAAAGCCCTATAAGAGTGGGATGGAGACTTCGCTACGCTCATCTGATTAGGAACTTTCAAAGGAATGTTTTATTCAGTTGGAAGATCACAGGAAAATCGAACGTGAAGAAAGTGCAAGATCGTCGACTGTAAATGTAAAGCTAGGTTCCCATAACGATTTTTTCACGTGACGTCCGTTGAAACATCGGCCGACGTCAACTTTCCACCAATCACGCGCAAGAAAAAACAACGGAGGGAGGCAACGATTTTTCGCCGTCCAAGTATAGAGCCAACTCCAACATTTTCACGTCCGTCACGGGACGGCACGGCACGATTTGGATATTTTTTAGAACTCGCGAAGGCGGTGATCTGTTCGTCCCAATATTCGACCTTTCAAATTTGATTGTTATCCTCAATAAGTTGAAGTCTTTGCCAGTAGAATGCATACTTGAAGTGACGTGAGAAAAACGGCATGGGAACACGATCTATTTTACATCAACGATGCCGTCCGATGTTTCAACGGACGTCACGTGAAAAAATCGTTATGGGAACCCAGCTTAACGCGTTCATTGAAAGGTTCATTACTCAACACTGGCGGTCACGTGACATATAAACGATCGTGAGGCTGTGGTCACGCGGAGTCAGTCGTCCTCCTTGTTACCGGTCACGCTAGCATGAGTTGAGGCGGAGGCGGGGTTTCCGGTGAACCCTCAGAGTTCGTAGTTGAACCCGAAATAGAGTCGTGTTTTGAATAAGTTCATCTCAATCGGTTTCGACTAGCTCACAAGTTCACGCATGCGCCAAATAAACATGAAAAAAAAAAAATTAAAATAAAAATTAAAAACTTTTTATGAAATCGAATTGATTAAAATCGAAGATAACGGAGATGGAGATCAATAAGAAGATTTAGGATTACTTCTTCCCAACACAAATATTTATTTTGTACTTTATTCATATTTGATTCAACGACGCACTCTACTGATGGCTACGATCTATTGGCGTCGGTGAATGATATATGAGATGATGGGATGAAAGGTTACTTTATCAGGTATTTTGGATGGTGGGAAGGAGTCGGTCGTGGCCTGTTGTTAAGGAACCATCCCAGTATCGACCTGAACGACAGAGGGAAACCACGAAAAACCCTGTCAGGACGGTCGACCATGGCGGGAATCGAACCCCGGTCAGTGTACTAACCACTTGGCCACAAGTCCCAGTGAAAAAATACTAGCATCCGATTCCGCTCAAATATCATCACCTCAAATTTCAAACTTATTAATTTATCTTATTTGGGACATTATTTCTAGTGGTTTAAAAGTGGTTTATATTTGTAGTCAATCTGTCCTATAGGCCCAGCGTCAGGGTTGAGAAAAACCCGGGTTTTATTGAAAAAACTCAGCCCAGTGGTTTTGTCAGGGTTTTTGGGGTTTTGGGAAATTTTTAAAACATAACCCTAACATGAGTAACAAATCACCATTTTGTACAGTGTGTGCTCTTTTGTCTTTTCAATTTGGTGTTTTGTTTTATTTTTTGGTATTTTTTTGGTAATTTTTTGGTAATTTTATTCTTATTTCTTACGTTAGTCGTTACTGTAACTCATTAAAAGCGCCTTCAGGCTCACACACATAGCTGTAATTCTGGAAATATTTGTTGTGTACAAGTAATGTAATTATTAAAATTATTAAACATAATTTATAAAACTATTATGAAGTGTTTTGGTATTTGATGATAAATATTTCCAAATACCCCCAAAAACTCGCTTTTAGCCGGGTTTTTTCATGTGGATTTTTGGATCAAAGACCCGCCGGTTTTTTTTGGGCCGGGCAATATTTGTCAACCCTGGCCTAGGACGTTACTTCAAGTGGTAGTCCCGGTTAGGGTCTATAACATACCCTACCAGAGAGTACCTTCTTGTCCGTATAAACACGATCTACATGCAACCTGGTGGCAATTAACTTCACCTAATTACAGGTGTTTAGAACTGGATAACATACAAGTGAAGATCGTGTATTTATTGTAGGGTGTTTAGTACGGATCGTATAGCGTAGAGAGATGAAGGTTCCGAGCGACCGTCCCCCCTATTCTACACAACTAGCGCACGGGTGGTTCGAGCCTTGATCTCGTGTGAAACTTGTATAGCACGAGAGATGAAATTCCGAGCGACCGTCCCCCGTATTCTACAGCACTAGCGCACGGGTGGTTCGAGCCTTCATATCTCGTGTCTCTTGTATCACGAGAGATGAACGTTCCGATTGACCGTCTCCCCTATCCTTACAATTAGCGCACGGGTGGTTCGAGCCTTCATATCTTGTGTCAAGTTACAGAAAATCTTATTTTCAGTTCGAATGGGTTAGGTTGATTTCGGTGGTGCATATCAACAATATTAACAACGTCCCTAGTGCGAGACTACTATAAGATATTTGATATAAGATATCTATGACTATCAATAACGTAACGGGATAAGCAACATGGCGTAAGTCCTATCCTTTTAACATTAGTTCGTTTTCACCATGATGGAATCAAGCGCTTTCGTGTACATTTGTGAGATTCGCATTTTCAAATCAAATCGTACGTATTAGGCTCGTATTTCAGTGTATAGTACATAGTTGTATACTTGCATTGTTTCTGACCTTTCTCGTAGATGATGAGTAATTATCCAGTTATCAAATGGTAAATATAGCAGTAGGGCTCTTGACTAGGGGACTTTTACAGACGTATTTCAAATTTAGATTGGCCAATTCAAATGAAATGTATCCCAATATTGTTTAATGCAGTTGGAAAGAGCTGGATTCACAGATTGCATTACATCTATCACTTGTATAGATCAACATACAATAATACCAGCAAATCATCATAACATTTGTGAGGCGGCATCCCTTTGATATACGCATGGTGCGAGAGGAAAGCGCCATATTGCTTATCCCGTTACGTTATTGATAGTCATAGAAGATATATATATATATATTTTTTTTCAATAACATCGAAACTTGATATAAAATCATTGTTCCCCAATTAGGGCTAAGGATGAAAGATAGGATCGTTTGGACGGGGCACCACAAGGGCGATCTTACCACCCCATTTTGATTATTTAAAACTAATGGTCTTCAACACCAGGACTGCGCTGTCTGTGACCATAATTTTTCGCCGTAGATAAAAGTCTTTCAGTATAAACACACGAATGTTGATATCTTCCACTTTGAACTAAGTCTCTTGGGCAATGATTACTTCTTTCCCTTGACAGCAGATGTAAAATTGATCATTATGCAAAAAGCACAAATCAAATTAGTGATAGGCCTATAATGTTATAATTAGGCCTATCGCTCTACTAATTAATGGTCGTGGCCAATTAGTACTTCATCCAAGCATTTGCTTCGAGGACTGTGGGAAACCACGGAAAACCACGTCAGGATGGATAAAAAAAGGTGTTTGTTGGTGTTTGGTTTTATAAGATATATAGGCCTATATATTCAATATTTGAAATATATTCAATAAGATATTTGAAGTTGAAAAACAGTCGAAATTAAATGTCGTCAATAGGCCTACCGTTTTTCTTTCATTAGTTTGACTGGATTTAGAGCAATCTTAATATTAATTGCGTTGTTGACAATACATCTAATCTAGGCCTAGCCGAGGTTAACAAGAATTACCTGATATTGAAATAAAGCTCCCAAACCATTAACAATTTACATTTTTCATGGTTTTTCTCTCTTTGAACATTTGTTTTATTTGTTTTATTTGTTTTATTTATTTGTTTACATTGTTTTAACGGTGATTGTTTGTTGTCTGCGGTGCTTTTGATATTACAAACATGCATACATAATCATTGTATTTACCTTTTCCCGCGCGTAATCCGGTTTATTTTTTAATTGCATTTTAATGATAATATAATGATACCCCTCAATCAAGAGGTGAATACTTATTAAATATTCATCAGAGAAAATGACAAAATGAATGAGAACTAAACAATTTATGTATGCATTGAATGAACGCCATAATTAGACGTGCTTTAGCGAGGATTCAATTTGACATACTGAAAAAAATTGGTGTTCGTTTTTTTTTTTTTTTCATGTTTTTTTGTCGGTTCTCCACAGGTCAAACGGCTACAATTATCAACTCCAAACTTTTTTTAATCATGGTTCCTCATCTAGCTTAGATCTGTATAGTTTTGTGGCATTATCGGGTGGTAACTTTTATTTTTAGGAGTTTTAGAAATTTCAAAAATGCCAATTAAAATAACACGGTGAAAAAAAAGAAAATATTTCCATTTAAAAAAAATTGAAATTCCGCGTCAAGTTGATTTACATTTTGATACACATTTCTGAAATTTTTCAGCTTGATCGGGTGAGCCATTTCGAAGATGAACCATAAAATGTGCTAAATTGGTACCACTCGAAGCAGTTTTTACCCATTTCTAAATTACATGTCACCCAATTGGCGAATATAGGCAAAAGTTTGGCAAAGAAGTCGACATACTATTACTTTCCGCTTGTCTAACAACGCGTATATAGCGTTTTCCTAGTCTAATTCAAATACAGATTTGACAGTTGATATATTTTCAAAAATGTCATCCTCTGTGATTCTTGTGCACTATACGACAAAGGTTGCCACACAGAATAAAATGTGTTTAGGCTATGACTATCAATAACGTAACGGGATAAGCAACATGGCGCTTTCCTCTCGCACCATGCGTATATCAAAGGGATGCCGCCTCACAAATGTTATGATAATTTGCTGGTTTATTGTATGTTGATCTATATACAAGTAATGGATGTAATGCAATCTGTGAATTCAGCTCTTCCCAACTGCATTAAGCAATATTGGAATAAATTTCATTCGAATTAGCCAATCTAAATTTAAAATACGTCTGTAAAAGCATTTAGACCCCTAGTCAAGAGCCCTACTGCTATATTTATCATTTGATAACTGGTAATTACTCATCATCTACGAGAAAGGTCAGAAACAATGCAAGTATACAACTATGTACTATACATTGAAATACGAGCCTAATACGTACGATTTGATTTGAAATTGCGAATCTCACAAATGTACACGAAAGCGCTGATTCCATCATGGTGAAAACGGCCTAATGTTAAAAGGATAGGACTTACGCCATGTTGCTTATCCCGTTACGTTATTGATAGTCATAGGTTTAGGTTTCTTTTCACCTATTGTTGTAATAATTGGACTACATTGTTCCCTAACTTACGTACTCAAATCACAACTTCATTATTAGTCTTTTTCCTACTAACTTTACTACTGGAAACAAATGTCTATTCATTTTTTGAAGTATATTGGGTTTAAACGACGCACTATACTGATGACTACAATCTATTGGCGTCGTTGAATGATATATGAGATGTTGGGATGATGAGATGAAAGGTTATTTTATTAGGTGTTTTTGGATAGTGGGAAGGAGTCGGTCGTGGCCTATTTTCAAGGGAACCATCCCAGTATAGTAGGGTATAG
>OZ023338.1:3149223-3226666 GCA_964007535.1 Brachyptera risi | reverse complement strand
TGGAAGTAATGGGCAGATTGTAATGACCGGCCCCTTTTCGCAAAGTGAATTGTGCCACAAGTACCCGGCCCCGTTCTGCCTGTGGGCGGTATACGCAAGGTTTGGACACTAACCTAACCTCAAAAATCCAACCTTCTGTCCGCAACTTGGCTTTGTCCACATATAAAGGTGGTGTCAGGCCGTTTTGACGTTTTTCTGTCTTTTTTTACCTTGCTATTCTTATTTGCAAAGTATTACTATGCTATTAGACACTTCTGATAGTAATAGCCCCATTTAAAACGAGACCAAGTCATCCACCTCTCCTCCCCCGACCCCTCTCGCGCTCGTCACGCGTCAACGTTGTCGTGTTTGTCGCAGGTTCAAGCGTACGATGCGGACGAGGGGGAGAACGCCAACATCCGTTACACGATTGGTCCGCGCGACGACTCTGGCGGCTCGACCAGCGACTTCCCGCTGACGGTGGACGAGCGGAGCGGCTGGGTGCATACCACGCGCGAGCTGGACCGCGAGCATCACGCCAGATACCAGCTGCAGGTACGACTAGCGATGTGAATTTTCGTGAAAATTTTCTTGAACAAATTTTTCCTTGGAAATTTTCAAGAATTTTTTCTTATTTTAAAATCTTCATGAAATTTATTCATTGTAAATTTTCATTAATTTTTTTTTCGTTGTAAATTTTCATGAAAAATTTCTTGAAAATTTTCGTGAAAATTTTTTTCATTGTAAATTTTCATGACATTCTTTTAAAATTTCCAAGAAAAATTTTTCATTGGAACTTTTCGTGAAACAAATTTTGTTGAAAATTTTCATGAAAAATTCATGTTTTGCAAATTTCCATGAATTTTTGTTGTGAATTTTCATGAAATTTTCCCAAAATTGAAATTTTTCATGAAAATTTTGATTTTCGAAAAATTGGAAATTTTCATGAAAAAAAATATTGTGGCATATAAGTTGTTACTGAAGAAACTGGAGTTTGAAGTCACTCTGAGTGATGGTAAAACAATTTGTTGAACCACTACGTGGAAGGTACAGTGGAATCCCCTTGGTACATTTTCCAGGGGAGGCAGTGACGAAAATGTATAAACGTGTAAAACATAGTAAAGAAGCATCAAGGAGGTTTTTAATATTCGGTCAGAAGTGGTAAAAACACTTGTAATAAATGTCCAAACAACTACAAACTTGGCACTATAAGGAACCCTCGTGATAATGATTTAGCTGTGGGACTGGGATGATTGTCAGGTCACTTGTTAATTATACGCACTCTTAGATTGAAGTGTTGAATAATATATATAAAGTCAAATGGTTACAATAAAATCAACGGTGTAAATCCAACGGTTTACAAAGGTGAGTCGGTGGGTAAAAATTGGTTGCCCATGTCCATCTAAACAACCTCCTCCAATGGTTGTTGGATGTGTACTACCTATCGTAGCGAAAGACCTTACATACTGTAGTATGGCTCAAGGCCACTTCCAGTAAGAAAATATGAAGATGAATATGAAATACATGATAGATAAAACACTTATCGGCATGGTATAACCTCAAAATAACCCGGCCTAGCAGATAGGGCATTAACTCTGTTACCCGGCCGTCAAATAACAGTTCCTCTGTGTGCCACCAGGTGATAGCTACGGACAGCGGCACGCCGCCGAAGAGCGTAACGGCCAGCGTGGTGATCACGGTGCAGGACGTCAACGACAACGACCCCGTGTTCGAGCCGAAGGAGTACGAGGCGGTGGTCAGTGAAGATGATCCGCCCGGCAAGCCCGTCGCAAGCGTCACCGCGTCCGACCGCGACGAGAACCCAAGGTAGGCACGCGTTGCCTTGTTACCTTCGAGACAACTACTATACTGATTTTTTTTTCGAACATCGAAACTTGATACAAAATCGTTGTTCCCCAATATAGGATCTTTGGATGGGGGCGGGGCACCACAAGGGCGATCTCACCACCCCCCAAAAAAGTATTAATAAATTCAAATGGGCCCCAGATATGAATAACTATAAAAAATAGTGTAATAAATGGGCCAATAACATAACTAAATAACAATCATATTATATCATTTTTTACATTTTATATTAGGGACTACATAGGGACTCTTAGGGACTACATTTTTTTCATCAAAGCATTCATTGGGCCTATATGTTTTTTCATTTTTTTTTTTTCATATTAGGTAGTGTATATATTTTTCAGACATAGTGAAACCTCTAATCCATCGGTGTTTAAAGGAACCAGGAAAATGAAATTATCCATCCAGGAAAACGGTCCATCCAGGAAAACGGTCCATCCAGGAAAATGTAACATTCCTTATTTGGGATTTGGGGCAGGACAAAATAGACAATGGAAGCAAAAAAATGATGGATCCGGGAACGATGCGTAGAGGTTTCACTGTACATCCAATTATTTCTTTGCGGTAGTGAGATCGCCCTTGAGATGCCCCGTCCAAACGATGCTACCAATCACCTAGCCGTACTTGGGAAACGAAAACTTTATGTCAAGTTTTCAATCGAAGGCCTACAGTAATTGAATTTTCCTTTTTTTTTTATCAACATTGAAATAATGATATGAAATCATTGTTTCTCAATTATTAAAAAAAGGTGAGTCATAAAAATTCAGGATTGTACCGGAATGACTGACACCGCAATACCAAGTTTAAAAAACTATTCATTTGGACCACTACTGAAAAAAAAAAATACCTTTATTGAAAATCTTGAAGAATTGAAAAACTATACATAGGCCTACCATATAGGCCTATATATATATATTTAATTTTGTACATAAAAGTTTTATTCTTGCTATTCATTATAGTCCCCCAAATTTTAATTTCGTGGTAAAAATATTGTTCCTAGAATAAACATGAAATATTTCTCGTTGCCGCGTTCCCGTCTTGTCTTGAACATACATGTCTCGTTGATGAGTGTAGCTTGTGTGTAAATGTCTCCGTCTCTCTTGCAGGCTTCACTACGAGCTGACGGGCGGCAACGTACGCGGCAGGTTTGCCATCACGTCGCAGAACGGCCGCGGTCTGATTACCATCGCCCAGCCGCTGGACTACAAGCAGGTACGTCCGAACGCACTATTCCCCCACGTTATACGCTTTCTGATATGTCCAACAACGACGATTTGTTGGTTTTTTTGCTGTAGGTGTGTAGGTGTGTCGAAAGGTTTATACGCTTTGATTTGATTGGGATTTCCCCGGAGGAGTTTGTTTCGTGTCCAATATTGTAATAGTGGCCGATACATTATTTTTTGCATTTGTTTTTCTTTTTTAAGGTTTAATCATATATAAGTTATATAGTTTTTGTACCGACTTACTCTTATTATATTTTTATAGGACAGCCCGCACACAAGACTTTGTCTTACGCGGGCTTCTTGTTTTGGTTTATTATATGAAAATGTGAAAGTGTTACAAATTCAGAGGTACAAAACATGAATAAAATGATTTGAAAATTAAATTGAATTGAAAAAATTGAGTTACGAAGCCAAGCAAGTGTAGTGGCAATCTGTCGAACTAATACTACATTTTTTTATGTTGATATAATCCCATTTCACATCTTGAATCAACCTCAAATCTGAGTTTTTTTTTTCTTTTTTTTTTATAACATCGAAACTTGATACAAAATCATTGTTCCCCAATCAAGGCTATGGATGAAAGATAGGATCGTTTGGACGGGGCACCGCAAGGGCGATCTTACCACCCCATTTTGATAATTTAAAACTAATGAACTTCAACACCAGGACTGCGCTGTCCGTGACTATAATTTTTTGACGCAGATAAAAGTCTTTCAGCATAAACCTAATTAAACCTAATTAATCAGAATTAAATCTAATTCTAATTAATTTTTCTCATTCATTATCACCACTTTCATTATTACTAATCGAGATTTTGATTTTACAGTATTACCATGATTTTTTAACTCAATTTTTCTTTGGGCAATTATGATTTCAAATTTATGGTAAGTTGGACTTTTATGGTCAGTAATTTTCAAGATGAACAGCCATCATGAATAAATGATTTTTTTCTTCTGTCAGCGGTAGGCCTATATTGTGAAGTCACTTTACTACATAACGCAGTTTTCAAACATTACCTCACTTTCGAACACTACCTCACTTTCGAACATTACCTCACTTTCGAACATTACCTCACTTTCGAACAGGACCTCACTTTCTAGCATGATCCAACTTTCGAACATACCCTAATTTTCCAACAAACCGGTAACCCAACTTTTCAACATAACCCAACTTTTCAACATAACCCAACTTCCCAACATAACCCAACTTTTCAACATAACCCAACTTTTCAACATAACCCAACTTGCCAACATAACCCAACTTTCCAACATAACCCAACTTTTCAACATAACCCAACTTGCCAACATAACCCAACTTCCCAACATAACCCAACTTTTCAACATAACCCAACTTTTCAACATAACCCAACTTGCCAACATAACCCAACTTTCCAACATAACCCAACTTCCCAACATGACCCAACTTTTCAACATAACCCAACTTTTCAACATAACCCAACTTTTCAACATAACCCAACTTGCCAACATAACCCAACTTTCCAACATAACCCAACTTGCCAACATAACCCAACTTTCCAACATAATCCAACTTCCCAACATAACCCAACTTTTCAACATAACCCAACTTTTCAACATAACCCAACTTGCCAACATAACCCAACTTTCCAACATAACCCAACTTGCCAACATAACTCAACTTTCCAACATAACCCAACTTTTCAACATAACCCAACTTTTCAACATAACCCAACTTGCCAACATAACCCAACTTTCCAACATAACCCAACTTTTCAACATAACCCAACTTTTCAACATAACCCAACTTGCCAACATAACCCAACTTTTCAACATAACCCAACTTGCCAACATAACCCAACTTTTCAACATAACCCAACTTGCCAACATAACCCAACTTTCCAACATAACCCAACTTCCCAACATGACCCAACTTTTCAACATAACCCAACTTTTCAACATAACCCAACTTTTCAACATAACCCAACTTGCCAACATAACCCAACTTTCCAACATAACCCAACTTGCCAACATAACCCAACTTTCCAACATAATCCAACTTCCCAACATAACCCAACTTGCCAACATAACCCAACTTTCCAACATAACCCAACTTCCCAACATGACCCAACTTTTCAACATAACCCAACTTTTCAACATAACCCAACTTTTCAACATAACCCAACTTGCCAACATAACCCAACTTTCCAACATAACCCAACTTGCCAACATAACCCAACTTTCCAACATAATCCAACTTCCCAACATAACCCAACTTTTCAACATAACCCAACTTTTCAACATAACCCAACTTGCCAACATAACCCAACTTTCCAACATAACCCAACTTGCCAACATAACTCAACTTTCCAACATAACCCAACTTTTCAACATAACCCAACTTTTCAACATAACCCAACTTGCCAACATAACCCAACTTTCCAACATAACCCAACTTGCCAACATAACCCAACTTTCCAACATAATCCAACTTCCCAACATAACCCAACTTGCCAACATAACCCAACTTTTCAACATAACCCAACTTGCCAACATAACCCAACTTTTCAACATAACCCAACTTTCCAACATAACCCAACTTTTCAACATAACCCAACTTTTCAACATAACCCAACTTTCCAACATAACCCAACTTTTCAACATAACCCAACTTTCCAACATAACCCAACTTTTCAACATAACCCAACTTTTCAACATAACCCAACTTTCCAACATAACCCAACTTTTCAACATAACCCAACTTTTCAACATAACCCAACTTTTCAACATAACCCAACTTTCCAACATAACCCAACTTTTCAACATAACCCAACTTTTCAACATAACCCAACTTTCCAACATAACCCAACTTTCCAACATAACCCAACTTTTCAACATAACCCAACTTTTCAACATAACCCAACTTTTCAACATAACCCAACTTTTCAACATAACCCAACTTTTCAACATAACCCAACTTGCCAACATAACCCAACTTTCCAACATAACCCAACTTCCCAACATGACCCAACTTTTCAACATAACCCAACTTTCCAACATAACCCAACTTTCCAACATAACCCAACTTGCCAACATAACCCAACTTTCCAACATAACCCAACTTGCCAACATAACTCAACTTTCCAACATAACCCAACTTTCCAACATAACCCTACTATATTGTCGTCTCGCAGGAGAAGCGTTTCGTGCTGACGGTGACGGCGTCCGACTCTGGCCGACGCCAAGACACGGCCACGGTCTACGTGAACGTATCGGACGCCAACAACTACGCCCCGATGTTCGAGAACGCCCCGTACTCAGTGTCGGTGTTCGAAGACGCCCCGCTCGGCACGACGGTCGTCGTCGTTGAGGCGACGGACGGAGATGTTGGGCAGAATGCGCAGATCACGTACAGGTAATACGAGAACGTTGACGTTTACTGCCGCTCGGTAATTGGATTTGAATTTTGAACAAACCGATTGTTTGTTTTGACGATAAAATTGACTAGAAGGTGCCTATGGCGTGTATATGTAAAGTTGTAGGAATATAGCGTTCACATTTGGTTCCGATTCTCTATCTTTATGTGAAATACAGCATTTTGAAGCAAACTATTAAAATATAGGAGCTGCCAACTGTAGATCAACAACTACGGGATTATCAAAGGAAATTCTACATTCTTTTGGACATTTCAATTTAGGGCGGGAAAATGTTCGAATACCACTTACTGTTAATAGTTGGAAAATATAAGTGATACAATATTCCTTCTCTTTCGCCACCCTCGATAGCTCAGTCGGCTGTGGCACCGCTTAAGAAACGGAAGTCACTGCTGAGCGTGGGTTCAAATCATGCATGAGGCATGTGTTTTTTTTAAACGTCTTTTCACCTATATATTAGACCTCATAGTGTCATTAACCTGCTCGTTCGTACCCCCGTATAACCTAGCTGTTGGTGGGGTCATTGAGCAAATGACAGTCCTAATCAATCCTCTCGTTTCTAACCGTCTGTCCGTCTGCCTCAGCCTCGGCTCGCTGGACGAGACGTCCACGCCCGTGTTCGAGATCAACGGCCAGACGGGCGCGATCGTGACGCTGCGCCTGCTCGACCGCGAGACGTTGGCCGGCTACCTGCTGACCGTGACGGCCCGCGACGGCGGCGTGCCCAGCCTCTCGGACACGACGGACGTCGAGATCATCGTCGCAGACGTCAACGACAGTCCGCCCGAGTTCAAGAAGGCGTCGTACGCGGGATCGGTGCCAGAAGACGCGCTGGTGAGTCTTGAAGGGTGTTTTGTTGTTTTTTATTTTCCTTTTTATAATTTTAATCGTTTGTTTTGGATGTATTTAAATTCACCGATTGATCCATTATGTAACATCGTCATTTTATTTTCAGTCCGCCGGGCGTTTTGTGATTTTTTTCATTCTAAATTTCAGCAATTTTAAATTTTGGTTTTCAATGCATTTATATTCACAAGTTATTTCACTTACCTAGTTATTCTTTCACCTACCTATTATCATCGTCTTATATTCCTGAGATGGTTTGTTGGCAGAATGTATTTTTGTGTCACATTTCATTTGTCATTATGAAAATGAAAACATTTTATCATTCTTTTTATTATAATTATTATTACAGTGAAACCTCTAACAATCCAAATTTCATGCTGCCAAGAAAATAAAACTATCCATGTAGGAATACGACCTATCCAGGAAATGTTTACACTCATCATATGCAAATGGGATTGAGAAAAAATAGATTATACAAGCAGGAAAACAATAGATCCGGGATTGATGCATCTGATGCAATTTTCCTGGATCCATCATTTTCCTGCTTCCATAATTCACTTTGTCTCACCCTTCTTCCATATACCGATGTTAAATTTTCCTTGACGGTTAGTTTTATTCTCCTTGTCCCTTGGAAAACAATATAACTCATCTCGGGCCGTTTTCTAGAGAAAAATTGTCTCCATGACAGTAAAAAATATTCATGTCTTCATTGAAAAAAAATGAGAAAAAAATGAGTATGGCCTAACTAGATATTTATCATAATTTTTGTGGGTGATGTGAGACCAATCAGACTATGAAAAAAAAAACAATCGGGAGTGAAATGTAAAACTTGGAAATTTCAATCCTCCCCCCCCCCCTCCCCCCCTGATAGGCTTGTCACACTGTATTGTTGTTACCAACTTACACCCAACGGTCGAACGCTGAATTAGTAATACAGTGAAACACTATCCATCGTTTTTCAAGGGACCAAGAAAATGAAACTATCCATCCAGGAAAACGATCCATCCAGGAAAATTGAACATTGAATATATGGGAGTGGGGTGAGAAAAAATGAATGATACATCCAGGAAAACGATTGATCCGGGCACGATGCATAGAAGTTTCACTGTAATCGTGTTGTTTTACGGCGCTTCAACCACGAGATTATTTCCGCCGAAACCAAACGCTGAGACCATCGAGACTAAACCGGCGTGTTATTATCTTTAGGTTGGCACCAGCGTGGTCCAGATCGCCGCGTCCGACATGGACATGGGCCTGAATGGGCGGATCCGTTACGCGTTGTCGTCCGACGCCGTGGCCGACGGCTCGTTCGTCGTGGATCCAACCTCCGGAGTGATCCGCACGGCCAAGTCTCTGGACAGGGAGAGCGTCGCGCAGTACCCGCTCGTGGCGTACGCCATCGACAGGTAAGCCGGGAACAAGTTGAGGAATTCCGGAGTACTTGACACTTGATACGTACACTTGTGGTTAAAAATGCGTTGTTTTTCCACGTTGATGGATGCGCTAGAACATATCAACATATCTTTAGATGGTTAGATAATATATATATCCACCTTGAGATCCATACCATTACGTCACTGCCTTCCTATTTCCTAATTAATTTCTATAATAATAAAGAAGGCCTTGTTTTAATCGCTTACAATAAATTGGTGACACTTGTTGCTTGAATTTAATTTGTATTTTGATAGCTTTGAGTGATTTAAAAACATTACATCACACATTTTTCTAGATCAAAATGGCTGATCCAATTTGAGGGAAAGTTCAGAATATTGTGCAATTCTGTCGAAGGAAATATTTTTGACGAATTTTTTCCTCTGGGTTACGGTATTCTAATGGGATTTTTGAATACTTGAAATGAGTTTTCTCAGAAGTGGTCCAACCGATTGCGCCTCAAAACTATGCAGCATTGAATTAGATGAGGATACGTGTGTATGCCAAGTTTCAACTGAATTTTCATTTCCATTTGACCTGTGAAGCGCAAACAAAAAAGCAAAAAACTTTTTTTTCGAGTATGGTGAAATTGAGTCATTGCTTTGCTCATCCAATAAGGATGTCAAATGACTTATTTTGTATCGTAATTCATTTTATAAATTACTTTCTTTCATTTCCCGAGTATATGTATTTAACAAAATTGAATTGAACCTAATTGTCTGTTCTCCCACCAGGGGCTCGCCCGCCCTCTCCGGCTCGGTGGAAGTGACGATCAACGTGGAGGACGTCAACGACTCTCCGCCCGCGTTCGCTTCGGACAAGATCGTCATGTACATCGCGGAGAACTCTCCCGTCGGCTCGACTGTCGGCGAGATCCACGCCAAGGATCCGGACGAGGGGCCCAACGCTGTCGTCCAGTACTCCATCATAGGTACGACCACACTGGTTAAGTTAGGTTAGGTTACGTTAGGTTTGGTTAGGTTGGTTTCCATAGGTAGGACTGCACTGGTTAGGTTAGGTTAGGTTAGGTTTGGTTAGGTTGGTTTCCATATGTAGGACTATACTGGTTAGGTTAGGTTAGGTTGGTTTCCATAGGTAGGACGACGCTGGTTAGTTCAAATTACGTCAGGTTAGGTTAGATGACTTGATGTGTATATGAATTGGGAGAAAGGGAAAGAAAGAACAGCAGCTTACTGAGATTTATGAGTAGAGAAAGGCCTACTCATAGTGGAGAGGACACGAAGATGAGATGGAATGTACACACGAGATTCTGACGTTTCTGCTGTTGCCTTGGTCACAGTGGAGTACTCTACTCGGTAAATTTCGGTGAGCTGCTGTTCTTTCTTCCCTTCCACCCAATTCATATATTCTGCCTCAGGTTATTTTCTTATACACACTGGTTAGGTTAGGTTGGTTTCGATATGTAGGACGACACTGGCTAGGTTAGGTTGAGTTACGTTGGGTTAGGTTAGGTTGGTTTCGATATGTAGGACGAGGGGAGAAGGGGCGAGGGGTTAGAGAAGAGCATTGTAGTTCACTCAGGAGGAGGACGGAAAGACGAGGGGACCCCTCATGTTTGAAACATGAGGGGTCTGGCTAGTTATTGAATATCGCCGGTTGCTGATCCGTGTGCTCGTGTTTGTCGTCAGGCGGCGAAGACTCGAACAGCTTCTCGCTGGTGACTCGTCCGGGCAGCGACAAGGCCGAGCTGCTGACCATGGTCGAGCTGGACTACGAGTCGCCGCGCAAGAAGTACGACCTGATCGTGCGGGCTGCGTCCCCGCCCCTGCGAGCCGACGCCCACCTCGAGATCATGATCACCGACGTCAACGACAACGCGCCCTCGCTCAGGGACTTTCAGGTAATTGACTGTCGGATCTGTCTTCAACGGTGCAACAATGTTTCAAGTTTGGATTGCATCGAACTTTGAAAATCAATCGACAACAAATCCGACGAATAATTTAACAATATTTCACATTTAATTTGCATCGAACTCCAAAAATCTACAATTTAATAATATTCAAATTAAAATTGCATCAAACTTTGAAAATGAATCAACGAATCCGTCTTGAACAATTTGATGATAATTAAAATTGAATCGAACTTTGATAAACAACAATGTAATGAATAATGATAGGGATGTGCGAATCTATGTTTTTGATTTCGAATCCGAATCGAATCATTAAAAAGGTTTGCGAATCCGAATCTCTTTCGAATCTCCGACAAAAATAGCTGAAGAAAAAAAAGAAAAAAAAAGAAGAAAAAAAGTGAGGTTATGTACCATAGTATGTTGGTATGGTAACTATCTGCTGAAAAAAATATAAATTATCAAGACAATAAATGTTCTAAAATACATAATTAAATAGCAAACTCATTTTAATGATTGGATTCACCTTCAATTGGAGGATGTCAACTGATAATAGAGATGAAATTTGAGTAAAACTTGGATGTTCTGCTCCAAACAAAGATGGCTGAATTGTGCTGCCACCTAGTTTCTAAAATATCAACTGAAACAAAATTTCCTGTTGGAGATTCGCGCGGGATTCGAGATTTCGAATAGTTCGAAATTGCGAATCTTACATTTTCTGGCGAATCGAACCCAAATCTTGACCAAAGATTCGGATTCGATTCGAAATAATAGAGATTCGCACATCCCTAAATAATGATTATTCAGATTCAAAGTCCATCGAACTTCGAAGATCATCCAACGAATCCATCTTGAACGATTGAACGATTATTCGAATTAGAATTGTATTGACCTTCGAAAATTGACCAACGAATTCGTCTTGAACGCTTGAACGATAATTTAAATTGCATCAAACCACAAAAATTAACTAACGAACCCATTCATCCTCAACGATTGAACGATCATTCAAATTTGAATTGCATCAAACTTCAGATATAGAGCATTGCAGTGGGATGCAATAAGTGGAAATTTGGTAGCTAAAAATACGAACGTCCATCATCAACGATTTAATGATGTTTTAAATTTAAATTGCATCGAACTTTGAAAATGTTGCGTTGCAATGAATGGAACTTTTGAAAAAATCCAAACGACAGTTGAAATGGTCATTTATGATCAGCCCTGTTGGTCACTGATATATTGTACAAATTTTCAAGTTTTACAAAAAAAATCTTTAGTTTTGTGGAGCGCACGAACCAAAAAAATAAAATGAACCAGTTTTACATTCGTATACGGTTAATATGGTGTTTGCTTCTCTCATCCAATGGAATTATTAGGGGTGCGAGCACTAGAATTTTCGAGTTTGTTTTCGTTCAAAGTTCGTTTCAAGTTTCGATTTTGAGTTCGGATTTAGCCAAGCTCAAAAAAATCGAATTCGATTTTTTTTCCTTTCAATTTTTTGTATTTGTACTGTCCCAAATATTATACATGATTTTTTTTTTCCAATTCTCAGGGTCCAGAGATAGCTATAGATGTCTGTGCAAATCTCGGTGTAACAATTTTCTTTTCACATTCGAAACTCGCGATTTTCTCCCGAACTCGACTTGAACTTGAAAACTTGTACTCGCACACCCCTAAAAATTACGTATATATTAAGGATGACATCGATTCTCAAAATCTGGAATCGATTCTCTAAGCTCCGGAATTGATTAAAAATCGATTTTCAGAAAAAAAAAAATTGAAAAAAAATAAAAAGATTAAAAAAAAAAATTAAAAAAAAAGTTCACTCTCAAAAAAGTAGTGTAATGTGAAACTTTTTTTTTTCAACTTTCCCAAGGCGTTCACGTGAAAAATAGCTGCTAGAGACTTCTTTGAACTGTACTGTACCATTTGGGTATTTCCGTCAACGTTCGGCTGTCAGACGTAACCGAAGGGATAGCTTTTGTCCAGATAGTAATATCTCAACAATACAGAATAATATAGACAGCGAAATGAGCACTTATTACAACGTAAAAAGTAAAGCACTGAACCAAAAAAAAAAAATTTTTTTTTTTTTTTTTGAAAATCGATTTTTTGATTTGAGAATCGTTTTACATCAGAATCGATTCTTAATCGATTCTCGATTAATCGATGTTATCCCTAGTGTATATTGTCTTTGTAGACTACTGTTTCGTTCGGTTTGTTCTCTCTCTGTTTGCTAAACCACTCCCGCCTCTCAACGCGTTTCCAGATCACGTTCAACAACTTCCGCAGCTGTTTCCCGACGGGTCCGTTTGGCCGTATACCGGCGTCGGACGCGGACGTCTCCGATCAGCTCCGCTACCGGATCCTGTCCGGCAACAACGCCAACCTCGTGACGCTGAACACGACCACCGGAGCGCTCACACTGTCTCCGCAGCTCAACACTAACGTGCCCAAGCTGGCCTCCATGGAGGTCTCCGTAACAGGTAATAATAATGATGATATAATAAGTATCAGGCCTCCGGTTCCAAACTGAATGGGGTCGGGGGGCGGGTTGTCCCACCATATCACTAGGGCATCTGGGAGTCTGGGAGTCTGGGAGTCTGGGAGTCTGGGAGTCTGGGAGTCTGGGAGTCGACTTGCCAGGTCTGGCAAGACCTAAAAAAGATAATCTTTTTTAAAAAATTTTATTCATGTTTTCACATAGATTTGGATACAATTTCGTAGAACCGCAAAGTCACAAAAAGTTGACTTGTCTGCGGGTCTGCCAACATTTTATACATAAGAATAATACAGATTAAAAATAAGCATCAAGTCTGAATAAGTTGAAGAAAATCTCATTTAAAAAAAATTTCATTCACACATAAACAAAATTATACTCATTTTTACAAATATTGCATAACAAAATGTTTGATCAAGTCAATTTCATAAATACTAGAAGGTTTTGAAATAGCATCAAAAGAGAAAATAACAGAGAACATTTGAAAGAAAAATGAGAATAATGACAACAATTTATTAAATAAAATGAAACTCTTTTCCACAAACCTGGGAAGGCTTATCTGTGGGTTAATAATATTATTAATAATAACAATGATTAATAACTCTTTATTTAGCAAGGTAGCTATTACATTTCATAGAACAACAACAAATACTGTAAAAAATAGCGTTCAGGGACATGAGATACAGAAATTCAATAATTGTCTCACTTTTATGAAGGCTTAAAATCGTATCTACTGGAATTCTTCCTTCAAATGTTACACACATTCTTCTATATTTTTGAAGTTTCGTTACTTCTTTCACACAATCATCCAACTCATTATATAATTGATGAGCGTAGCGAAGTCTCCATCCCACTCTTATAGGGCTTTGTCTGTGTGTGTGTTTTTTTTTTTTTTTGTAAGCACTCCACAGGTCGCAAGGGTTGACTGATCAACATGAAACTTTTTTTGTACACGCAAACTCATCCAACTTAGAACTGTATAGTTTTTGGGATGAATCGGTCGGACCGATTTTGAGAATCATCATCTCAAAGTTTCTAAAAACCCCATAAGATTTGGCTGGGCGGAAAATGTTGAAAAATAAAATCTCTCCAAATGGAATGAAATTCTCTCTAAATGTGTATACATGGATTTTACACATTATTACGATTTTTTAAGCAATTCTGATCAGTCGTTTTGAAGAAAAAAAATAAAATGACTGATAATATTCATAAAATATATCATAAAAATTGTGACAGAATTAAGTTGTCGAGATTCACTGCTTTCTAGATTCAAGAGTTGACCAACAATGAAGTATTTTTTATATGCGTCAAGGTGTGTAGAACACCAGAGTCAATGAAGTGGCAAGACTAGAACTACTTTAACGACTTTTATACCTTATTGAGATATCTCGCTCATCTTACAACGCATATTTCGCGTTTGACTAGTCTAGTACCACTGTAGAAGACACATTTATTAGTGCTTGGTACCGTTTCAATACAGACTATCTACTCTCGCTCGACGTTGGGTCTCGTTATCTATTCATTTATTATCATTTATTCATTTATTATCATTTATTCATTTATTCATTTATTTATTATTATTAATTTATTTGAATGCCATCATAACCTTGAAATAAGATTTTAACAAAAAATGACTGAGAGGAGTGGTCGAGTGGTTAATTCACTGAACCGTCATTCGGGAGACCAGGGTTCGATTCCCGCCATGGTCGACCATCATGACAGGGGTGCATCGTGGCTTCCCTCTGTCGTGCAGGTCAATACTGGGATGGTTCCTTAACAACAGGCCACGACCGACTCCTTCCCACCATCCAACAACACCCAATTAAATGGGAAGTGTCTATTCGCAAAGTAAAAAATGACTGAAAAATGGCAAAACGACTTAATTCCGCGAGTTATGTAGACAAAGCCAGGTTGCGAACAGTAGGTTAGGTTTTTGATTTTTTTTTTTTTTTTACCTCATGAGTTTCACAAGTGTCTGTATGACTCTTATTGTGAAGAGGTGGGATAGGATAGTGGGAAGGAAGCGGTCGTGGCCTATATTGTGGGAACCATCCCGGCATTAGCCTAGACTACAGAGGGAAACCATGAAAAACCCCTGTAAAGATGGACGGTAGCGGGGATCGAACCGGGTCATACATGCCCACTGCCTCCCGGATCACATGAAGCACGTGCGTTAACCACTCAGATACATGTGCTCGGTACAGTGTCCAAACCTCGCGTATACTGCCGGCAGGCGGAACGCAGCCACAATTCACTTTGCGAATAGTGCTGGCCAATAAAATAACCGCTTATCTCATATATCACTCACAGACGCCAATAGATCTGTCATCAGTAAAGTGCGTCGTTAAAACCCAATATAAATGAAATGAATCAGCCGAGAACATCACGAATTTGGAACCTCACGACTGTATGCCGCCACTAACCGCTAAAACACTCTCACCAGACGGCGTGAACGAGGTGAAGGCGCTCATGCAGCTGTCGGTCCGACTTGTCACCGACGACATGCTGTTCAACTCGATCACCGTCCGCCTCAACGACATGACCGAGGAGGCGTTCCTCTCCCCCCTCCTCACGTTCTTCGTCGAAGGGCTGGCGGCCATCTTGCCGTGTCCGCGCGAGAACATATTCGTCTTCAGCATACAGGTAAGACGAGCGCAATCACGTTATCAGATGAGCGAATGCGAAGACCTTCATCCTGGGGATAACATCGATTAATCGAGAATCGATTGAGAATCGATTCTGATGTAAAACGATTCTCAAATCAAAAAATCGATTTTTTCAAAAAAAAAAAAAAATTCTCTGGTTCAGTGCTGTACTATTTCACGTCGTAATAAGTGCTTATTTCGCTGTCCATATTATTCTGTATTGTTGAGATTTTACTATCTGGACAAAAGCTATCCCTTCGGTTACGTCTGACAGCCGAACGTTGACGGAAATACCCAAGTGGTAGAGTACAGTTCAAAGAAGTCTCTAGCAGCTATTTTTCACGTGAACGCCTTGGGCAGGTTGATAAAAAAAGTTTCAAATTACACTACTTTTTTGAGAATAAACTTTTTTTTCACATTTTTTTTTTTTAATTTTTTTTTTTCAAAATCGATTTTTAATCGATTCCCCATTTTGAGAATCGATGTCATCCCTACTTCATCCTAATCTTGAAGCTTTGTCTTTTTTTTTGTACCCACTGGGCAGGTCGTACGGTTTGACTGATCGACATGTAACTTATTCTGTGTATATGTAGACTTCTCTAACTTGGAACTAAATAGTTTTTGGGTCGCATCAGTTGGGCCAATTCTGAAAAATAACATCTCAAAGTTTCTAAAAACTATAAGATTTCGCTGAGCAGGAACATAAAATGAAAATCTCACTAAACCGTCATTCGGGAGACCGGGGTTCGATTCCCGCCACGGTCGACCATCCTGACAGGAGTTTTTCGTGGTTTCCCTCTGTCGTTCAGGTTGATACTGGGATGGTTCCTTAACAACAGGCCACGACCCCACTATCCCACTATCCAAAAACACCTAATAAAATAACCTCTCATGACATCATCTCATATATCATTCACCGACGCCAATAGATCATAGTCATCAGTACGGTGCGTCGTTAAAAACCTATATACCGTATTTACTCGATTACAGTCCGCAGGTATATTCCAAATTTAGAAAATCTAAAACAGGGGTGCGGACTACAATCGATGACGGATTTCCAAGCGCGTAAAAAAAAAATTCACGCCATTCTGTCAAATGTCTCCAAGTGATGCGCAATACTTCGCCTTGTCTCAAGGTTAACCTTGACTGGCGGGCTGGCGTGCGATCCGCCTTGCTTGTTTTGTTGATGTTCGGGTGGGCGGGCGGGGGCGGGGGGCAGGTATGTCGACCGAGCGCGCATCGCACTGCACACAGCTAAGACCAAGTGACTGAAATGTGCTGAGATGTCAGTTCAGTGTCACTGCCATGCGCCAGTATAACTCCAGTAGTGTAAGCAGGCGTGTCGTAGTCGCTGCGCTAATTCGATTTTCACGTGTTTAAGTATGTGTATTTCTCTGCGGACTATAATCGCATGTAAAGTACTTTTCTAAAACCTACTTCAAAAAACTAGGGTGCGGACTACAATAGGGTGCGGACTGCAATCGCGTAAATACGGTAAATGAATACAGGTGAGATGAGCATGGTCACTTTTGGACACAGTTAACCCTTGTTGCCGATGGCCCAAACTCGGTTAATACAAAATCTGACTTACAGTGATACATCGATACATCGTTCTCCCATTTCTGTAACTTATTTCATCCCTGCCTATCCCCAAAACCAATGTTAAATTCACCTGGATGGATCGTTTTCCTGTTTACGTTTTTTTTTTTCGTGGTCCCTTGAAAAACAATGGATAGAGGTTTCATTGTATTTCGAACTTGAATTCGTTCCCCGGCTGAAGGTATAGGCATTTCAATGTCGATTTTATGATTAATATTGTTTATCCAATACCAGCCAAACCTTACTGAGCTAATTAGACGAGCTTTAGCGTGGATTCAATTTGACATACTGGGAAAAATTGGTGTTCTTTTTGGGTTTTGTTTTCTCTTTTTTTTTTTTTGTCGGTTCTCCACATGTCAAACGGCTACATCTATCAACTTCAAACTTTTTTCCATTATGGTTCCTCATCTAACTTGGATCTGTATAATTTTGTGCCACTATCGGGTGATAACTTTCATTTTTATGAATTTTAGAAATTTCAAAAATACCCGTTAGAATAACACAGCAAAAAAAGAAAATATTTTTATTTGCAAAAAAATGAAATTTTGAGTGAAGTTGAATTACATCTTGATACACATTTCTGGAAATTTTCTGCTTGATCGGGTCAGCCATTTTGAGGAAAACACATAAAATGTGCTAAATTGGTACCACTCGAAGCAGTTTTTACCCATTTATAACTTAAATGTCACCCAATTGGCAAATGTAGGCAAAAGCTTGGCCAAAAAAGTCGACATACTATTACTACCCGCTCGTCTAATAACGCGTATATAGCGTTTTCCTAGTATTTAGAACCTTCAATTAATTCATATTAAATCATTTTATTCTCGTTTTTAAACATAATTCACATATATAATATAACGGAATAATATTGGAATAGTAGCTATAAATATATATGATTAACGTCAATTGCTACAGCGTTGTTTTACTGGATTCCTTTGAATTCCCAATTTCCATGCTCTTCATTTTTCATTCTTTTTATCAACATCAAAAACTTGACTGGTTACGACGAAGGTTCCACCCAAGGTCAGGTTGTAGTTTCTCATTCGGCTGCAGCTGTTGGTTCAAGTGTTGATACAGTCGGAGGCGGAGGTGTCGTTGTGGACGTCGGATGTCTTTGTATGGGGCCGCGGAACGCTCGCTGTAACGAGATGTAACGAAACTAGGGGTGTGCAAATCCATGTTTTTCGAATCGAATCCGAATCCACTTTCAGATTCGGATTCGGTCCAACATAGAAGATTCGAAAATTTCGAATCTTGGCGCCAAAAACGTGGCAACATTGCATTGTCAACTTTCTAGATCGCGCATGTGCAATGCGCACTAGCCTACGAGTGGGTGGGGTTGTCATATATGGCCGGCTTCGATTGGCGCTCGGCCGTCTCGAGTCGGACGAACGAAAGTCTCGTCACAGACCTTAGTATCTAACGTCGTTAACGAAGTTAGATACTAAGATCTTTGGTCTCGTCCTTGTCAAGGTTAGACCACACACGTCACGACCACGCAGTAGTTGGATGACAGATGCCATGCAGCAAGCAGCTACGTTGTAGACAACTGTGCGTTGTATAAAAATGATGGAAATTGAGAAAATGATGCTTCTTCATGATGAAACATTTATTAAACGTGTTTTCAGTGGAATACCTTGCAGTTTCTAGTCATTATGAGAATGCTGAGATGGGATTTTCACTTCCTGGATCAAGTGTAACTTGATCAGCAGTGTCGTTTGTCCCATCATCACGCTTCACAATGCATGTTAAAAAGATTCGGATTCAAATTCGGTATTTTTTATGAAGATTCGGTTCGTATTCGGTTCGGAATAAAAAATATGGATTCGCACACCCCTAAACGAAACGTAACGAAATGTGAACGAAACGTAACGAGATGTAACGAAACCTTTTGGGTCGTTACCAGCTACGTCATCCCCTCTCCTCTCTCTTCCCTCTTGATTGATGGCTAGTCTTCAGTACCTCATGTATATTTATCCCCAATCCAGAATAAAAATAATATTACATTTTATCAGGGGTGTGCAAGTGTGAGAATTTTGTTTCGAGTTTTGAGTTTTCAGTTAATTTCAAGTATAACTATTCCATAGTTAATTTCAAGATGAAAAAAAATTGTTAGGCTGTGATTCGCATAACAGTAGCATCCTCTGGGCCCTGAAGTTCGAGAGAGAAAAAATCCCGTTTTATATTTGGGACAATACAAATACAGAAAATTGAAAAAAAAAATTGAAAAATCCAACTCAAAATGTTTGAGTCCAGCTAAATTTAAACTCGGAACTGAATACTTCGAGGGCTCACACACCCCTACATAATACAAAATGTCGATAGCAGCTCATTCAACTGGGGCACATCTTTAGAGACTGGAGTGTCACATGACCACAACAATGACAGTTTGATACTCACTCGGAAGTTATGAAGCCTGTTGGTCAGGCTGAAGCTGCCGCGACCGTTGCCGGCCGAAGCCAAAGTATCGTTGCCTGCCGAAGCCAAGTCTGCAGGCAAACGAATATTACTGTTTTCAATTAGAATTGCTGTTCAATATGCAAATTGCCAACAATATACTAATTTGTATATCAATAATTGATCGTCTTTTAACGTAATTTGCAAATTTGAATAACGATATTGAATCGTTGGAAGAATAAGTCTTGACGATGTATTAATAGGCCGCAGGCGCTCTGCACGGGCTCGTTGTTCACTCGCTGCGGACTCGGGTTTAACATGCATCTTGTGCTAGGCGCAACCCGTAGACTAGCCCGCCGAACTCAGATTCACATAAACGCCGTTAATTCCCTAGCTCACACTTTCGATATATTTCACTTTTGTATTTTTTTCGGTATTGAAAAATATGTGTCTAGGTTTTCGCCAACACGAAACTTTTTCATTTTCCATTTGAAGAATTTTAAAAATTACAAATTTTTGGTTAAAAAGTCTGTAAATGCGATAACCTCCGTTCTTCAATTATCAACAGAATGCAAAAACAATCATATTGATATCTGAAAAATTACGGCTGTGAGAGTTTGCGGCGTGAAATACGAGCCTCTTAAGGTTTTCACGCCGCAAACTCTCACGGCCGTAATTTTTGAGATATCAATATGATTGTTTTTGCATGCTGTTGATAGTTGAAAAAAAAGGTTATCGCATCTACAGAATCTCGAACAAAATTTTTGTAATTTTTCAAATTCTTCAAATGGAGAATGGAAAACATTTCGAAAATGCGAAAACCTAGATAGGCCTGCATATTTTTGAATACCGAAAAAAATATATAAAATGTGAAATACATCAAAAGTGTGAGCTAGGGAATTAACGGCGTTTACGTGAATATGAGTTGTGCGTGCTAGTCTACGGGTTGCGCCTAGCACACGATGCATGTTAAACTCGAGTCTGAAGCGAGCGAACAACGAGCCCGTGAAGAGCGCCTGTGGCCTCTTAAAGATGGTTTCAAAGTCCTTAAATATCCCACTATCCAAAAACACCTTATAAAATAACCTTCGATCCCATCATCCAATGTATCATTCACCGACGCCAATAGATCAGTCATCAGCACAGTGCGTCGTTAAACTCAATATAAATGAATGAAAAGTAAATAATAGATACATGAAGGTTGAATTTACATACCAACAGCCATTAGTGCGCATAGCAACAAAACCAAGCAGACTGTAGTAGAAACCATTGTCGCTTTTAACCACAGAAGTTGTGCGCCTTTAAGCATCACGAAACAAACCATTGTCGTCAGATATGTCTAGCTCGTTATTTAGAAGGCTCAGCTGTAATATATCGCTTAAGACGCCTGCTAGTTACTGTTCAACTCGATTATGTTGTCCTGTAAACATTCACAAAGTTCATATTAAAACATATTAAAACTTATTAAAATATGTTAGAACATATTAAACACATTGAAACAGTGTAGATAAACGCAGCACATGCGTTGTAAGATCAGCCATACAGTTTTATGTAGTGTGATCAAAAAACTCTACACACCTTGACTCTATAGAATATACTCCATTCGTCAACTATTGACTCTAGTAAGCTGTGAATTTAGGCAATGGTTCTGCTATAATTTCTATTTATTTATTATCATTTTTTTGATAACATCGAAATTTGATACAAAATCATTTTTCCCCAATTAAGGCTATGGATGAAAGATAGGATCGTTTGGACGGGGCACCACAAGGGCGATCTCACCACCCCAAAGAATAATTAAAAATAAGATAACTTATTTAACAAACAATTAATCTTGAGGTAATAATGCCAGGGTTAGAAAACAATTCAAAGATTCACAGTGGGGAGAAAAGCTTGTCTTCTTAAACCATCGTGATCTTCTTTTTCTTATTATTAATGAAAATGAATTTTAAAATAAAAATAAAAAAAAATAAAAAAAAGTTGAATAAAAAAAATCTTCAAATTATCTTCATTTTCTTCAAAACTTTTCTTCAAGATTGCATACAAAAGTGTCATAATGTGTACCGGTATCATTACAGTTTTCACATTCGTAGAAATTTTTTTTTTCAAGAGATTTCATTTTTCAAATTTTTACGCTCAGCCAAATTTTATGTAATTTTTAGAAACTTCAAGATGATGTTCCTCAAAAATATTTCAATCGATTTAATCCACAAACTAAACAGTTCCAAGGCCCGGTTTTACCAATCTTAGTTACGTTGCTAATCCACTAACTATTAATTAAAAAGTACGAAAATAACGTATGTAACCAATGGTGATAACAAATTAATCCACTAACTATTGCTTAATCCAGTTTCGTAAAACCGGGCCCAACTTGGATAAGTTGAAACAGATGAAATAAATATGAAGTTTGCATTCATACACACACACACACGCACACATACACACATAAAGACAATATGACCAAACAATCCAAACGAATATGGAATATTGAACGTACTGCGTAGAAACTGGAAGCAAAACATTTATCATTGATATTGAAATCACAACCTTGACAAAGTCATCAATCATTATTATATATTATCATCTATTATATAATTCCATACCGTATAATTTCATATTATCTCTCGTAGCAACAGGCGCTATCACTCGCGTCACGTATAAATTGACACAATCGTTGATAGCACTAAAGTTGTTGGATATATATTATATACCAGTGTTGATGAATTAGTAAAAGCAGAACTACTTTAACGACTATGATTATACCTTTTTTTTTTTTTTTTTTTATTGTACAAAAGAACATATACATACACTTTGACTACATTTTGGTGAAAAGTCAACTATTTTTGCTCTTAAGAGCCTGCATCTTGGACAGATTTACAGCGTGCACTTTCGCCAAAAATATCTCAAGAACTACAAACATTACGGACTTCCGGTAAAATGCGGTGAATGAACAATACCCTCACAATTAGATATGCCTTGTCGAAAATTGAAGAATAATTTTATTATAGAGCAATAATTGAATCAAAGTGAGCCTAATTTGATGGTTTTCATTGCTTAATTTCCGGTTACCGAAAAATAGTAGAAATAAATTACAAACGCACATCCTTGAGTTGAACTTTGCTCATTAATATTTGAAATCCTGATTCGCCTGTAATTCCACCGTTTTCCCAATTTCCTTGGCCAAAATGTGTAATGTAACTAGATTTTGTCCAAATTATGAAATGAAAAACTCCCCCATCTAGCGGTAGTTACTGGAACTCTTCCAATATTATCCTCTTTTCACTTTTCAACCCACAATCAAACTTTTAAACGCACATCGAACTTGGGTCGAGCATTTTGAAGAGAAACATTCTCAGCTAAGATGCGGACTCTTAAGAGTAAGTCTCATTCAATCTCTATCTTCAATAGGAGTTAGAAGCATTTGGTTCTATAAAATGACATAATTGTATATGCATTCTAACCATAATTTTTAGTGCATTTTAATCGTCTCCAATAGTAGGTAAATATATATTTTTTTTTAATAACATCGAAACTTGATACAAAATCAATATTGAATGAAAATATTGAAATTATTTGAAAAAATTATCGAAAAATTATTAAAATTATCAAATTGAATTATTAAAATAAATATTTCAATATTTAATATTTTATAAAATATTGAAAAATAGAATAGAAATAAGAATAGAATAGATAGAAATTGAAAAAAAAAAACATGAAATATGGAGGTTACATGTTGAATGATATCAAAATCTCATCATTTGAATTTAATTTTTTTGAGGGGGGGGGGTCCAAGTGAGCCCTTTGCCTTGTGGCCCAAAATTCAGTTACGCCACTGACGACAAGTGCAACTTGCTAGTATTATGAAGAAGTCTGTTGGTATCACTGCATCGGCGACCTCGCTGTCGATAAACTCATTCATCATTTATTCATTCAATAATTCATTTTTTCATTTTATTTTATTGTCTCTAAAAGGATCCACATACAATATCAACAGGAAACAAGTTCACATTATAATATTGAATAATATTGAATAATTGAACAATATATATAGTACAATGCATCTTGATGAAGATATGTCAGTATAATTAAAAATTGTCAAGCTGTAAATATTATTATTAACATTTAAAATATAAATATTTATAAATAAATATTTTAAATATAAATATAATGAATTATACAAATCAAAATTTGTATTTAAAATATAAATGCCTTCTTGGTTTACGTCATCATGTTGACATATATGTACTCATCCAAAGAATAACACGCTTTGATTCCTTTAACTTTCTTCCGAGGAAATCGGAATGGTTAGCAGCTTACAATCAGCTTACTAACTTATAAATGTGGCTTATAACATTATATGATATTAGGTAAATCCATTGATGATAACAATAATAATAATGAATGATAGTAATATTCAAAATGATAATGACAATAATATTTGAAATAATTTTTTTTTTTTATTAATAACATCGAAACTTGACACAAAATCATTGTCTCCCAATCAAGGCTATGGATGAAAGGTAGGATCGTTTGGACGGGGCACCACAAATAATATTTGAAATATTTAATATTTGAAATAATATTTAAAATAATCTTAATAAATGAAAATAGGTTCTATTAATTTTGAACACCAATTTCCAGGTGATATCAGCTTTCAATAGCTAATGTTCGTTCAATTTTGAAAGTTCCATTTGGAAATACATTTCATTTCAACTACCAATAACCCCGATGTTTTTCTCTCCAGGACGATACGGACGTCAACTCTAAGATCCTGAACGTGAGCTTCTCGGCGCGACGCCCGGATCTCGACGGTCCGGAGTTCTACCCGCCGCAGTTCCTGCAGGAGCGAGTGTACCTGAACCGCGCCATCCTCGCGCGCCTCGCCACCGTGCAGGTACGATCGCGCCGCTTTACATCGTTCAACCAGGGTTTCTAGTTCTGATTTTTTCTTGTCGTCCGACACGATTTTACCAGCTGGCCAATCACAAGCCAGTATTCACATAAACAACATGGCGGTTCACAACGCCGATTCGGTGTCGTGATTATTGACTCGACGTCTACTTTCGTCGGTCGAAATTACGATTTTACCGGAAGTTACACTGCGATTGCGATTCATCTGCTTCCGGTTCTTGGGATTCATATCGAAAGGCCGAAAAAAAGAATTGACTCACAAAAATATCGATTCATCTATCCATAATTCTATCATTCTATCATTTTATATATAATTGTTCACATTTTTTGATAAGAATAGGTTTTTTTTTTTTTTTATTTTTTTATATATTTCCAGATTGTAATATTAGTATAGTGTGCTATTGTAATTGTAAATGTTGTCCTCGCCACCGTCTATGACATTCGTGAGAATATAAAATAAATGAATAAAATAAATAATAAAAACTGCAATTTCAAACATAACCACGCTTTCAGAATCACTTTGTTGGATTTCTTTATCCAGAATTGTTGTGTCATTTGAAGCAAAAATATTTATTCGGGTGGTTTAGGACAAACCGTGTTTGTATATAGTGAAACCTCACCGGCAAATGTAGCTGAGTGGTTTACACACTCGCTTCGTGTGACCCTGGAGGTGAAGGGACATATCGGACCCGGTTCGATCCTCGCCACCGTCCATCTTTACAGGGGTGCATCGTGGTTTCCCTCTGTAGTCTAGGCTAATGCCGGGATGGTTCCCACAATATAGGCCACGACCGCTTCCTTCCCACTATCCTTCCCACTACCCATAAAAACCTTCATCTCATCATCCCATCATCTCATTAATCATTCATCCGACGCCAATAGATCTTAGTAATCATTACAGTGCGTCTTTAAACCCCCCCCCCCCCAAAAAAAAAAAGGTGAAACCTCCATGCATTTTTCCCGGATCCATCATTTTCCTGCTTGTATCATTCATTGTTCTCACCGCACTCCCGTATAATCACTGTTGAATTTTCCTGGTCCGTTGAAAAACAATGGATAGAGGTTCCACTGTAATCACAATTACCTGACTTGACAAAAATGCTTCAATTTGTAATCTGACAGCTCAATTCCTAACATTCGAACAAGCATGCGAGTTGAAGGTAATGAAGGCTGTGACGTCACGAAAACGTTACGACAAAGCCAAGTGGAAACAGGAATGACTAAAATTGTGCCGATATCAAATCGGACGACAAAAAAATCGGAACTGGAAACCCAGGTTACGAAGCTGCAGGCGCTCGTATTTCACGCCGCAAACTCTCGCGGCCGTAATTTTTTGAGATATCAATATGAGTGTTTTTGGATTCTGTTAGTAATTGAAAAACGGAGGATACCGCATTTACAAAATTTTGAATAAAACGTTTGTAATTTTTCAAAGTCTTCGAATGGAAAATGAAATTTCGTGTTGGCGAAAACTTGGATACATATTTTTGAATACCGAAAGAAAATGAAAAAGTGAAATATATCAAAAGTGTGAGCTAGGAAATTAACGGCGTTCATGTGAATATGAGTTCGGCGTGCTAGTCTACGGGTTGCGCCTAGCACACGATGCATGTTAAACTTGAGTCTGAAGCGAGCGAACAACGAGCCCTTGTAGAGCGCCTGCGTCCTCTTAAGAGGGTTAACAATTTTTTGAGGTCATGTTGAAACTTCGATGCGTATCACATTGAATGTATGACTGGGCGTCTGTTCCAGGTGTTGCCATTCGACGACAACCTGTGCGTGCGCGAGCCGTGCCTCAACTACGAGCAGTGCCTGACGGTGCTGAAGTTTGGCAACGCGTCCGGCTTCATCCACAGCGACACGGTGCTCTTCCGGCCCATCTATCCCGTCACCACGTTCGCATGCCGCTGCCCGCAGGGATTCACCGGTAAGACTTTCAAGGTCGCTCCACAGGAAATGACGGTAGGCAGAGCACCGGCGCACAGGGCTTTGTTGAAATATTTTGCGTCCCCAGATCCGAAATCATTATTATTTATTGGCGATAACATCGATTAAAAATCGATTCTGATGTAAAACGATTCTCAACTCAAAAAATCAATTTAAAAAAAAATAAAAAAAAACATTTTTTTTTTTTATGGTCAGTGCTCTACTTCTTCACGTTGCTATAGAAGCTCATTTCGTTGTCCATATTATTCTGTATTGTTGAGATATTACTATCTGGACACAAGCTATCCCTTCGGTTACG
Organism: Brachyptera risi; assembly: GCA_964007535.1. NCBI lineage: Eukaryota > Metazoa > Arthropoda > Insecta > Plecoptera > Taeniopterygidae > Brachyptera > Brachyptera risi. Next base: position 3,199,751 of record OZ023338.1, on the reverse strand, counting down.
TCTGACAGCCGAACGTTGACGGAAATACCTAAATGATACAGTACACTTGAAAAAAAGTATCTAGCAGCTAGTCTACCACGTGAATGCTTTGGGAAGGTTGAAAAAAAAAGTTTCAAATCACACTACTTTTTTTGAGAATGAACTACTTTTTTTTTTTTTTTTCAAAATCGATTCTGGAGCATAGAGAATCGATTCCCGATTTTGAGAATCAATGTCATCCCTATTATTTATGTTGGTTATTTATGATGTGAAAAGACCATTTAAAAATCGATTTTGTATAAAATTCTCTTCTGGTTTCTCTTCATATTTGTTTTCTTTGAGTTTTTCTGTTGTTGTTCAATTATTTAAACTTGAATCAATTCTTGAATTGGTTCAAGTTCATTCTAGAAACAAAATGTAACCCTGAATACGATATCATTTTTCTGATATTATTATGACATTGGTTTTAATAACCAACCTCTATTACCTACAGTTTTGAACAAAAAATACATACATATATATCTCAAACCCAGAAAACCAATTAAATTGGGCCAGGGAGTGTTTCCACCACTTCTTTCTCCAGGGCAGACTTCTCATATCAATCGGTTCCTGCCAGTTCCGACTTCTTCCTCCTCTTCTTCACTACTGCTAGGCCTATCCTCTATTTCTTCTACGAGTTCCCTCCACCGTTCTCTATCCTCCCACCATCTCTCGTCTACCACCCTGAACTTGACTCCCTCCTGCCACCTTCCTCTTGGTCTTCCAACTATTTTAGCTCCATTAAGAGCCCGCATCTTAGCTGAGCATGTTTCTCTTCGAAATGCTCGACCCAAGTTCGATGTGCGTTCAAAAGTTTGTTTGTGGGTTGAAAAGTGAAAAAGGGATAATATTGGAAGAGTTCCAGTAACCACCGCTAGATGGGGGAGTTTTTCATTTCATAATTGGGACAAAATCTAGTTACATTACACATTTTGGCCGAGGAAATTGGGATAACTGTGGAATAAAAGGCAAATCAAGATCTCAAATATTGATAAACAAAGTTGAACTTACGGATGTGCGTTTGTAATTTGTTCCTAATATCATTCAGTAACCGGGAATTAGGCAATGAAAACCATCAAATTAGGCACATTTTGATTCAATTATTGCTTCATAATAAAATAATTCCTTAGTTTTCGACTAAGCATATCTGATTGTGAGACTATTGTCCATTGATTGCATCTTACCGCAAGTCCGTAGTGTTTGTAGTTCTTGAGATATCTGTGGCGAAAGTGGACCCTGTAAATCCGTCTAAGATGCGGGCTCTTAACTCTGGAATGCATAAAAATTAAAGAACTAATAAGTAATAATAAACTCATCTATTCTGTTCCAGGCAACCGGGAGCACTACCTGTGCGACACCGAGGTGAACCTGTGCTACTCGAACCCGTGCGGCCGCCAGGGAGAGTGCAAGAGGAAGGAGGGGGGATACACCTGCGTCTGTCAGCCGGGATTCACTGGTGAGAACGACAGTCGGAGACACTTTATAGTATAGTGAAACCTCTATGTATCGTTCCCGGATCCATCGTTTTCCTGCTCGTATCATTCATTATATCTCACCCCACTCCCATATAATCGATACTAAATTTTCCTGGATGGATGGTTTTCCTGGATGGATGGTTTTCCTGGATGGATGGTTTTCCTGGATGGATGGTTTTCCCGGATGGATGGTTTTCCTGGATGGATGGTTTTCCTGGATGGATGGTTTTCCTGGATGGATGGTTTTATTCTCCTGGTTCCTTGAAAAACCATGGATAGAAGTTTCACTGTAATCAATTGGTTTCCCTTTATAGCTCTGATTGACGTGAAAATGCATTTTGAACGCGTTTTCTTCGTTATTTCTCATCCGATTGTTGCAAAAATCTCTGAAAAATGTGTATAATAGTATTCTTCATATTCAGTGAAAATTTGAGAGCTTTTGAAGAAATCTTGTTTTTCAAGTATTTTTTCTCCAGTTTATTCTTTTGAGAATTTGTCAAACTTTCCGATTTTTTTTCCGGAAAAACTGTTGAACCGATTTTTCTGAAGAACAGAAAACGAGCGTGTTCTGGTATAATATCAATATGTAGAAAAAGTTTCGAGTTGATTTCTTTCCTGACCTGTATGCAGCGCAAAATTTTTTTTTTTAAATATAAAAACGAAGCCCAATTTTTTTCGGAATATACGAAACGGAAATCTTCGCCACGCTCATCTAATTACGTGTAACTTGTCTCGCCCTTGGCCAGGTCGTAACTGCGAGATCGACCTCCAGCTGGACACGTGCCAGCCGGGTATCTGCCGGTCGGGGTCGGCGTGCGCACCGCTCGTCAAGGGGGGCTTCGTGTGCGAGGGGTGCTCCCCGAACGGAGGCCAGGAGCACTACACGTCGCTGTGCGAGCTGCGCAGCCGCAGTTTCTCCAAGGAGGCGTTCCTCACGTTCCCCTCGCTGCGTCAGCGCCACCGGCTCAACGTCAGGCTCAGGTACACGCTCGTTTGTAACGCGGTGTGATTGAAAATTGATGAATTATTATTATTCGTAGTTTACCTTTTACATTTGAAAGTCCCTATTCGACTTTGAAATAAATATCTCTTATTTAATGAAGAGAAGTGATCTCGTAACCATCATTGTAATTTTTTTCATTTTTACTCCAGTAGAATTTGTACTACATTTTCATTCCTACTACAAATTCGTTTGTAACGCGTTGTGATGGAAAATTGATCAATTTTGAATAGTTCAACGTCTACATTTTGAAAGTCTTTGAAATGAGTATTTCTTATTGAAGAGAAAAGTGCACGTAATCAATAAAACCATCATTGTAAGTGTGTACGTAATTATCGTTCGATTAGTATTCCGTAACTGCACAGTCTTCTGGTAATAAATAAATAGATATTGTAATTTTTTTCGTTTCCAACGCGGTGTAATGTAAAATTGCTCAATTTTGGATAGTTTACCTTCTTCTACATTTTGAAAGTCCCTATTCAACATGGTAATAAATGTTTCTTACTGAAGAAAAGTGTTCACGTAATCATTATTGTAATTCTTTTCGTTTGTAGCGCGTTGTGATAGAAAATGGTACAACTTCTACTGAAATACTTTTATCTACGGCGAAAAATTATGGTCACAGACGGCGCAGTCCTGGTGTTGAAGACCATTAGTTTTAAATAATCAAAATGGGGTGGTAAGATCGCCCTTGTGGTGCCCCGTCCAAACGATCCTATCTTTTATCCATAGCCTTAATTGGGGAACAATGATTTTGTATCAAGTTCCGATGTTATTGAAAAAAAAAAAAAAAAAAAATTTCTGGATAGTTTACCTAGGCCGACTGCATTTGAAAGTCCCTATTCAACTTTGAAATAAATATTTCTCATTGAATAAAAGTTTTTCCGTAATCATCATTGTCATTTTTTTCGTTTGTAACGCGTCGCGATGTGAAACGGGTAAGATGTTTGCCCGTGACATGACGTCGGTTCCGTTATCTGCCGCCAGGTTCGCCACGCAGGGCCAGTACGGCATGCTGCTGTACAACGGACGTTACAACGAGAAGCACGACTTCGTGTCGCTGGAGATTGTAGCCGGCGAGGTGCACTTCTCCTTCTCGCTGGGCTCGGTTGTCACGACGACGGTGGCCACGGTGCCGGGCGGCGTGTCGGACGGACGCTGGCACGCCGTCACCGTCGACTACTTCAACAAGGCAAGTCGCACGTTACGCTCGTGTCGTTGATATATGAACTGGGTGAAAGGGAAAGAAAAACCAGCAGCTTACCGGGCCTTAATCTACCTCCACGGACTCTTTAAATCGAATAACTAGGTAGACGCAGCGAATGCGTTGTAAGATGAGTGATGAATCTATATGAAGTATAATCCAAAACTCTACACACCTTGACTCATGACGTATACTTAGAGACATGTAAATATAGCATCTATTCTTACTTTTCATAGCATTTAGAATTTGAAAAGTAGCACTTTGGTGAATCTATTATTTTGATTCATTGCGTTTTGTAGTGCAACAACATTTCTGTACCGTTACAACAGTACGGTAGCCCTACCCTTGATATATCAATATAATATATTGGTACATTTTATATATTGTACAATAGGCATACAAGTGGAACACTCAAACTGATAGTTTCAGGAAAATGGTGTCTCCACAAGGTTAAACCTACGGCTCATCTGCCGCCTGCATTTGCAGATACACTTTGATTTTTGAAATTCCTTAACTGACTCCACTTGTTTACTTCCCAATTGATGTATTCTGCAGAAAATAGCGTCTATAATGCTTTTATTCCACATATAGCGTCTATATCGCCGATACGTTGAAACATAGCAGATTCAGATGTTTGTAGCGCTTTGTCGCCTTTTCAAAAACATGATCAAACAACTTCAAATGTATAGAAACATGAAGAAATGTTGTAGAAATATGTTTCAAAGCACTTTTATATTTTGTCGCTTTTATAGCAATTGCTATATTTACATGTCTCTAGCTATCGGTCATCTAAATATATTCTGATTTCCATACGATCGTCTGTAAAAAATCCCATACTCGACCGTTTAATAACTCCCGCGTTTCCCTCCGCAGAGCGCCACCGTCAGCATCGACGAGTGCGACACCTCCCTATCGCTGAAGCACGGCTCCACGCTCGGAGCTCGGTGGGCGTGCGCTAACGTCAGCAGCCAAGTGTTGGAGCCGCGCTGCTCCGTACTGACGGAGACGTGCCACCGCTACCTGGACCTGACGGGGCCGCTGCAGCTGGGGGGGCTGCCCACCCTGCCCACCAGCTTTCAGGTTCACACCAAGGACTACGTCGGGTGTATCAGCGACCTCTACGTCGATCACGCCTTCGTCGATCTTAACAGGTACGATGATCGAGACGTGTGGAGCGGGTTGATTTTTCAAATTTAATTTATATTTTTCTTGGAATTGGATTTTTTTTTCAAACTTTAGAGCATTACATTGTTCATGTTTTATACATTGATAATGTAGCCCTCAGGTTGCTAAAGAATATATTATTCAAATATTTTTCAAAATTTTTTCCATTCCGTTTCTGTTTGGGAAATTTGTTAATACAGTGAAACCTCTATGCGCCGTTCCCGGATCCATCGTTTTCCTGGATGTATCATTCATTTTTTCTAGCCCCACTTTCATATAATCAATGTTAAATTTTCCTGGATGGATGGTTTTATTTTCCTGGTCCCTTGAAAAACGATGGATAGAGGTTTCACTGTATTTATATTATAGTATTTGTAAGAATCAAAAATAGAATTATTGAAAAATAGAATGATTTTCAAATACAGTCATACATATACCGAATTTCAAGGGGAATGAAAATCTGTTCGTAAAAACAGAATTTCGTTATAGAGATTTATTGCTTTTTTTCATAACAGCACTTGAATTTTAGAGATTTATGAAGATAGGCCTACATTTACGACTTAGGCCCTAGTATAGTACTGTATTAGGTGACATATTATAATCGCATCGTATCATCACTCAGTATGTTTGTAGAAAGTAATAGAAAACAACAATGTCCTTTCATAAAGAACTTATCATCTGCTATCACATGACACCACCACTCCCCACTTCTCGTGTTTTATTTCCTAGGTTACAGGACACTATCACGAATGGAAATGAAGGAATGTAAACAAAAAATAGATGAAGTCATTGAAGATGTCACCATCACGTTATTATTTAGTGCGCATTGATCGAGTGTTTGGGTTTGGGCCGTTCCACTGTGCGTGGGACAGGGATTGAGGGGGGTGCAGCAAGAGTTATGACCACGTGCTGTACGCGTCACCAGCTGCTACGATGTACAGTCCGTTCAAAATAAATGTAACCTGAAAATAAATTCACGCAAAATGCTCCGATTTTCGAACATTTTGTTGGAAATAGCTGAAAATAATGAGCAAAATATGCTGAAAAGTGACAAAAAAATTCGTAATAACCGAATTTTGAAATATAAATCACTTCGTTATAGGTCTTTATTTAACATTGTAAGGATAGGAGATTTAAGGGGGATGGTAATTAATTCGTAAAAACCGAAATTTCGTTAAAACCGAGTTCGTTATATGTGGGCTCGACTGTAGAAAAATTGAATTGATTGAGATTCAGTGTGCACACCACGCAAACAGCTGTCGTCGTTGATGTTGATGTTGTTGTTGTTTTGTTACAGTTTTGTTGCGGACAACGGCACGGTGGCGGGCTGCCCCGAACAGAAGGCGTTCTGCGTGTCGTCGCCGTGCAAGAACGGCGGCGTCTGTACGGACGGCTGGGGCACGTACGTCTGCGCGTGTCCCGAGGGGTTCAGCGGCAAGGACTGCTCGGAGGACGTGCCCAGGTGAGGGGGGGGGGGGGGAGGAGAGAGGGGGGGATATGAGTAGTCAATGGGAGACTTCCTTCCAAAAATCCTAGAAAATAATCTAGAGGATGAATGGTCCAGAAAATGTACACAATGAATGTTTAAAATGAGTTTATTTCTCCGAAAACACCATACTACGACAAGACTAACACTCACACCGCCCGACTCGAAACTATCTCCTTCTCTCAGATTCTCGTGCCCATCTTCTTTGTCCACCCTAATGACTTTTAACCAACGGTAATAATACCATACCCTAGTCTGAAGATATTTATTTATTTATTTATTTATTCAATTACTTTGCAATTAATACAAATTATTGGTGGCAAAGATCTTAAAACTAGGTTACATTGAAAAAACATTATTTTTAAAAAAGAACACTACAAAACACATGAACAATTTACAAAAAACAATAGCAATAATTCAGACTGGACGCAAATTCTCTAACCATTTCCTAAAACCTCTGACATTCAATTTCTCGCCCTCGAACACTTTTCCATTCAACTCATTCCATTCACTCCCAGCTCTAGCCAGAAAAGAGAACTTTCCAACATCTGTTCTCGATGTGCCAACCATTACTTTCATTTTGTGGCTATTTCGAACACTCATATACCTTTTATCCAACTCAATCATCCTGTTCAACTCTCCCCATCCTCCTCCTCCAACAACAAATGCTCTGAAAAAATTGCATAGCCTATCGTTCCTTCTCCTTGTTTCTAGTGACTGCCATCCAAGCTCTTTTATCATTTCAGATGGACTCTCCCAAACCATCACCTCCTCTCCCTTCTTGTTTAACTCGACTCTCCTCTTCTTAACTCTACCTGTAACTCTCCTTGCTGCTATCCGTTGCACTCTCTCTACTTTTTTAATATTTCCTACCTTATAGGGGTCCCACACTGAACCTGCATATTCCACTATAGGTCTCACAAGAGTTATGTATGCCTTCTCCTTAATATTCCTATCAGTACCCCTGAGCTGTCTCATATCAACCCTTATTGTCTCATATCAACCCTTATGTGCTGTGCTATTCCCAACTGCTATCTAAACTAACCCAGTTAGGTGAGGCCTAACACTAGAAAATGATAGTGAATCATTAGACAAAACCTTCTAATTCCTTAGCTGCGCCAAATTATTATTACTAGTCAAACGCGAAATATGCGTTGTAAGATGAGCGAGATATCTGAAGAAGGTATGAAAGTCCTTGAAGTAGTTTCACCCTTGCTACTTTATCGACTTTGGTATTCTAAACACCTTGATATTTGAATAAGCTATAAGAGTCGTTAAAGTAGTTCCACTCTTGCCACTTCATTGACTCTGGTATTCTACACACCTTGACGCATATAAAAAATACTTCATTGTTGGTCAACTCTTGAATCTAGAAAGCAGTGAATCTCGACAACTTAATTCTGTCACAATTTTTATGATATATTTTATGAGTATTATCAGTCATTTTATTTTTTTTCTTCAAAACGACTGATCAGAAGTGCTTAAAAAATCGTAATAATGTGTAAAATCCATGTATACACATTTAGAGAAAATTTCATTCCATTTGGAGTGATTTTATTTTTCAACATTTTCCGCCCAGCCAAATCTTATGGGGTTTTAAGAAACTTTGAGATGATTTTTCTCAAAATCGGTCTGACCGATTCATTCCAAAAACTATACAGTTCTAAGTTGGATGAGTTTGCGTGTACAAAAAAAGTTCCATGTTCATCAGTCAACTCTTGCGACCTGTGGAGTGCTTACAAACAAACAAACAAAAAAAAAAAAAAACACAGACAAAGCCCTATAAGAGTGGTATGGAGACTTCGCTACGCTCATCAATTATTATTTTTTTTTTTCATTTTTTTTCATTTTTTTTAATAACATCGAAACTTGATACAAAATCATTGTTCTCCAATCAAGGCTATGGATGGAAGATGGGATGAAAAAACTTATTGGTGACAAATTACTGGATATCTTTTGTTTTCTGAATATAATGTCGTTTATTCTGATCTGGAAATTTAGCTTATCACAGTGAATTCTCTTTCTCGCATCCAACTTTTACCTGCTTCTTTTTTTATATTAGGTTTAATGGCGCACTATAATAATTAATAATAACTAAGATCTATTACCACCCCAGCATTAGTCCAGACCACAGAGGGAAACTAGAAAAACTGGAGAAACCCTGTAAAGATGGATGGTGACGGGTATCGAACGGGGTCTGATATGCCCCTCACCTCCCGGATCACATGAGGTGGAGGGGCATATCAGTCCTAGTTCGGCCCCGGTTTCCTACCCTACTCCCATTTGACCAATTCTGAATTTTCCTGGATGAATTGTTTTCCTGCGTGGATGGTTTATATTTCCTGGTCCCTTAAGAGCCCGCATCTTAGACAGATTTACAGGGTGCACTTCCGCCACATATATTTCAGGAACTACAAACATTACGGACTTGCGGTAAAATGCAATGCATAAACAATACCATCACAATTAGATATGCCTAGCCGAAAATTGAAGAATGATTTTATTATGGAGCAATAATTAAATCAAAATGTGCCCAATTTGATGGTTTTCATTGCTTAATTCCCGGTCACCGAATAATAGTAGAAATAAATTACAAACGCACATCCTTAAGTTCAACTTTGCTTATCAATATTTGAAATTCTGATTCGCTTTTTCCAATTTCCAAAGTTTTCTCAATTTCCTTGGCCAAAATGTGTTATGCGACTAGATTTTACCCACATTATGAAATGAAAAACTCCCCCATCTAGCGGTGGTTACTGGAACTCTTCCAATATTGTCTCTTTTTCACTTTTCGAACCACAATCTAACTTTTAAACGCACATCGAACTCGGGTCGAGCATTTCGAAGAGAAACATTCTCAGCTAAGATGCGGGCTCTTAAAGATACGATGGATAAAGGTTTCACTGTGACACGATATTAAATACGCGCGAAACAACGTAGTTGTCGACGCTCCTCTAAAACCTAACAAATCGTTCAACGACCGTTTGTTCTCGTCACTTAACCCGACTCGTTCCGTTCCCAGGCCGTGGCGTTTCCAAGGCGACGGCGTTCTGTCGTTCAACCCGCTGCTGCGTCCGATCCAGCTGCCGTGGCTGAACGCGCTGTCGGTGCGAACGCTCCAGCGCGACGCCTTCCTCATGAGCGTCCAGGTCGGTCAGAACAGCTCGGCCGTCATATCGGTGAGTACGCCGCGACGGAAACGTTTCATACGTTGCGTGAAAGGATTGTGAAAATGTAGCTCACATTTTTCTTATTCTTTCATTGAAAGAAATTGGACTGGAAAGGTTATCATTTAAATATGAAAAGGAGAGTTATTGGTGGTACGGGCATATGCGGAGAATGGAAAAGTAGAGAATACCGAGAGCAATGTTTGTGATGGCAGAAAACAATGGAGCTAAGAGAAGAGTTGGAAGACCAAGAGAAAGGTGGCGGGAGGGAGTCAAGTTCGGGGTAGTCAACCGAGGAGAAAAATGGGAAGAAGTGGAAGACGAGAGATGGTGAGAGAATAGAGAACGATGGAAGGAGCTCGTAGGAAGAGAAGAAGAAACAAAAGATAGTAATAGTGAATAAAAGGAGGAAGAAGTCGGAACTGGTAGGAACCGATTGATATGAGAAGTCTGTTCTGTTATCTGGATTTGAGAGAAGATTCAACATTGAAAACTTGAGATGAAATCAGTGTTTAACGTTCATGGGTAACCTAGGCCTATCTACATTATAACATTTAGTTTCTACATAATATATAAACGATTGTAGTAACTTTCTGGGTGAGCATATTGTGGTGAAACTGCTTATAAAATCTATAACCCCTGTTGTTCCGCCGCCAGCTTGTCAACGGAGAGCTGCAGTACAGCCTATGTGTATGCGTATAGTATGCGTTTTTGGCTAACCCCTGTTGTTCCGCCGCCAGCTTGGCAACGGTGAGCTGCAGTACAGCCTATGTATGTGTCTATTATCTAACCCCTGTTGTTCCGCCGCCAGCTTGTCAACGGCGAGCTGCAGTACAGCCTATGTATGTGTCTATTATCTAACCCCTGTTGTTCCGCCGCCAGCTTGTCAACGGCGAGCTGCAGTACAGCCTATGTATGTGTGTATTATCTAACCCCTGTTGTTCCGCCGCCAGCTTGTCAACGGCGAGCTGCAGTACAGTTTCAACGGAGAGGCGGTGCGGCTCACGAGCGTGGTGGTGTCGGACGGACAGTGGCACCGCGTCGAGGTCAAGTGGATGAGCGGGGAAGTGTGGCTGAGTCTGGATTACGGGCAGCGGGAAGTGTCGACGCAGCCCGCCGGGAAGCTACAGGGACTGTACGTCGGGAAGATACTGATCGGCGGGCCGGATACCGCGGCCGGAGGGACGGGAACCGAGCACGACTACTTCGAGGGGTGTATTCAGGTGAGTACGACTAAAACGTCATTCATTTTTATTGGATTTAAAGTCTAGGGATGACATCGATTCTCAAAATCGGGAATCGATTCTCTATGCTCCAGAATCGATTAAAAATCGATTTTGAAAAAAAAAAAATTTTGAAAATTTTTTTAAAAAAATTTCAAAAAAGTTTATTCTCAAAAAAAGTAGTGTAATTTTTGAATCTTTTTTTTTCAACCTTCCCAAGGCGTTCACGTGAAAAATAGCTGCTAGAGACATCTTTGAACTGTACTGTACCATTTGGGTATTTCCGTCAACGTTCGGCCGTCAGACGTAACCGAAGGGATAGCTTTTGTCCAGATAGTAATATCTCAACAATACAGAATAATATAGACAACGAAATGAGCACTTATTACAACGTAAAAAAGTACAGCACTGAACCGAAAGAAAAAAAAAAATCGATGTCATCCCTAATATATATTCCGTTTTGAGCAAAAAGACATCATGTGCAAAAATGTTTGAACCCTTATCTAGGAAAGTAGCAATCTCAGTGGCTTGTCCCCTTATTTTTTTCTGTTTTTCTCTCTTCTCTCTCTCTCTGTCTCTCACCCTGCTCTAACCTCCCCGTGTCTCCCTCAGGATGTGCGTGTAGGCAGCTCCACGTCAGGTCTGGCCCGGCCGACGGTGCGTGAGAACGTGGGCGAGGGGTGCGAGGGGTCGGACCACTGTACGAGGGGGGAGAACAAGTGCCCGGACAACTCGGACTGCGTGGCGGACTGGGAGCAGTTCCACTGTAAATGTCACAAAGGTGAGATTGCTGTCATTTTTTTTTGTTGTGATTTGTATTATTTTGTATTTTAATTGGATTTTTTAAAATTTTCACTCGATTTTTAAAAATATTTTTTCATTTTTAAAAGTCCATTTATTGGCTTGTTCAGACTTTCATTTTCAGGTGTTGTTCAGTTCATCATTTTACCTATATTGTTGCTAGATTTTTTTGATTTTTTTCCAATTGAGCTCATTTTATTCCAGATTTCCTTCATTTCCATTTTCATGTCATTTTTTTTTGTAGACTTTTTTTTCGTTTTCATGTTTTAGGCCTACTTTAATTTTTTTATCAACCTCATATTTTTTTCTCTCGAGTCAAGTTTCTATCTCAGGTATCAAAATGAGTCAACTAAAGTTTTCTTGAGCATTTGATTATTCTGACGTAAATTCACACTCATAATATTTCACTGTGCTCCATTCTCATCTGGGTTATTTTATTTTTATTCAGCCTTATTTTTATCCAGGTTTTAAGTATTCTAATCCAGGTTGTATTAACAGTAGGGATGATTTCCCAGCTTGATTCATTCTCCGATATTTGTTATTTATTGGGGGGACTTTTTATGTTTTCATTTCTGTTCAATTTCTCAAAGAATGTTCGTACCTTCATTCCTTGTATTTTTTGTAATACTTTCTTGGATTCTCTATTCCATTTCCCAACTTGTTTTCTCTCAACTGTGCCCGATTGCGTGTGTCTCTAACCGCCCCGCTAACTGCCCCGCTAACCGCCTCGCTGCCCGCAGGCTACGTGGGCACATCGTGCGTGGGCGTGTGCGAAGTGAGCCCCTGCGAGAACGCAGGCCGCTGCGCGTCCGACCTTGACGAGCCGGCCGGCTACGCGTGCCGCTGCAACTCGTCCGACTACTCGGGCGACTACTGCGAGCACCGCGTCGATCAGCCGTGCCCGTCCAGCTGGTGGGGCGCGCCCGTCTGCGGCCCGTGTCGCTGCGACACCGCCCAGGGCTACCACGCCGACTGCAACAAGACCAACGGACACTGCTCGTGCAAGGTAAGCTGCTGGTTGCATTACTATTGTCTCCTTGCACAAGGTAAGCTGCTGGTTGTAGTGCTACCGTCCGTGCACAAGGTAAGCTGCTGGTTGCGTTATCTTATTGCGTGAGCTGCTTTCTTGAATTACTTTCTTTCTTGTCATTTTGAAATTTCTTTCATTCTTCTCAAGCTCGTTCCAGTTCCTTACGGTCCTCTGGATGAATCCATTTTTACCCACTTTTGTGTTTACCCCCTCCACTTCCAATCTCCCCCCTCGTTCCTCTCTACATCCCCTTACGTACTCTATTGCTCAGTTCCTCTCATCCAGTCATGTTGGTTTTTGTCACGTTCGTGTTTGAGAGACTTTTGAATTCGAGTTTGGGTTTGAGTTCGAAAAAAAAAAGGTCAGGCCACGATTTGAACATTACCAGCAACCTCTGGATCGTAGAATTGGAAAAAAAAATAGTCTCTTTTATATTCAGGACAGTACAAGTAGATCACAGAAAAATTTAAAAGGAAAAAAAATCGAAAGAAAAAAGAAGAAGTTGACCTTGAAATTTTTGAGTTCAGCTGAATTTGAACTGAAAATTGAACTCAAAAATTCGAGTGCTTGCACTCTCGGTCAGCTGACTTGCACCGCTTCAGAAACTGAAGTCACCGTTGGGCGTGGGTTCTAATCCCGCATAAGACATGGGTTTTTGTATACGTCCTTCCACTTATCATCACTTCATACATTCATAATCACCAGCTCATTCGTACCCCCGTGTAACCTAGCTGTTGGTGGGGTCGTTAAGCAAACAATAATCATCAAATCATACCCCCACTAATAATATTCCCATTGTCTCCATTGAATCCAAATACAAATAACTAGATAAATGTTCATGAAAGGCGATCTTGTCCGCGCTTGTTGACGTTCCGATTGTTTGCCCGCAGGAGAACCACTACCAGCCGCTGGAGACCGACAAGTGTCTCGCGTGCGACTGCTACTCGACCGGGTCGTTCAGCACGCACTGCGACCACCTGACCGGGCAGTGCAAGTGTCGCGCCGGGGTCATAGGTCAACGCTGCGACTCCTGCCCCAACCCCTACGCCGAGGTCACGCTACGAGGCTGCGAAGGTAAACGTTAACCTCACTTATTAGTACGCTACGAGGCTGCGAAGGTGAACGTTAACCTCACTTATTATTACGCTACGAGGCTGCGAAAGTAAATACTAAATACATAATATAATATATATATGCATTTCAGTGGCAACCTCAGAACCTTAAAATTGGAACAGTAACAAAAAACAGAAAAAGAAAAAAAAAAAAAGTAACAGAAAAAGTATCGTTTTATATGTGGGACAGTACAAGTATGGAAAAATTGGCAAAAATTGGAAGAAAAAAAAAAACTCAAAATTTTCGAATTCAGCTAAATTTGAGGTTGAACACAAACTCAAAATTTGATTGCTCGCACACCCATTTAAATGAGTGATTATAGTGTATTATCAAACAAGCACAGTGAAACCTCTATCCATCGTTTTTCAAGGGACCAGAAATAATGAACCATCCATGCAGGAAAACGATCCATCCAGGAAAATGTAATATTGATTATATGTAGAGTTGCCGTTCGATCAAAAAATCGTGATCGAAATCGATTGAATTTTTACCGAAAATCAATTGAATTGACGAATCGAATCGAAAAAGAACGTGTTGGGTAGCAAACAATGTTAGGTAGGGATACAATGACCCTACCAATGACCCTACAATGACCCTACCAAAACAATGGTAGGGATACAATGTTTATATATATACACCGCACGCGCCATATATATAAGTATAATGTTACCGATTGAAGCGAGCGCGTTACTCGTGACGTCTCGCGCTACTCTTGTACTGTTGTACGATTTCGATCTTCAAAAACTTTTCGATAATCGAAAAGTACATACATCGAAATCGAATCAAAAACCTATAATCGATCGGATCGGTCGAAATCGAACGGCAATCCTAATTATAAGGGAGTGGGGTGAGAAAAAATGAATGATACAAGCAGGAAAACATGCATCGCGGTTTCACTTAACTACGAATCATGATGATTTCAAAGAACCAAGATTAACCGAGTGTCTCCTCTGTGCGCAGTGATCTACGACGGCTGCCCGCGGAGCTACTCGGACGGTCTGTGGTGGGAGCGCACGCGGTTCGGCCTCGTGGCGATCGAGTCCTGTCCGCCCGGGTCAAACGGTCGAGCGTCAAGGTCGTGCGACGAGGAGCTGGGCGGTTGGCAGCCGCCCGACCTGTTCAACTGTACGTCCGACGCCTTCCTCGACCTGCGCAAAGTGGTGAGTTGACCCTTGACGACCTGTGGTGACCTCCAAACAATGCAAAATAGTTTTGGTGGCCATCTTGTTTGATTCGATAAAGTAGTTGAGACTGTTGTAATTTTTTTTTAAATTAATTTTTTTCCACATCAAATGACTGAGTCTCAATATTTCTACCAACTGTACTATGAACCAACTGTCTTGAAAGTCAACCTCCACTAAACTGTTGAACTGTTGATTGTCAGTATATGACAATTATCGCGATTGTTTGATTGTTGATATTGTCGAGTTGATCATATATCACCTAGAGCCATTTAATATTCAGTCAGTTTTTAGAACAGTTAATCGTGAGTATATTTTTTTTCTTCTGTTTCTTGTTTTTTCACATTGGTACTATTTTCAGGTCAGTCAAATTTTGGGACAGTTCATTTTTTTTCAACATTCGGACGATTCTTAGTTCAGTCAAATTTTAGGACAATTTTACTCTAGTACTTTATTTTACAATCGTACAATTTTCAGGTCAGTCAAATTTCAGGATAGTTCATTTTTTTCTTTTTTCACAGTCGTACGATTTTTAGATCAGTCAAATTTTGGGACAGTTCATTTTAGTACTTTTTTTACAGTAGTACGATTTTTAGGTCAGTCAAATTCTAGGACAGTTCATTCTAGTAGGCCTACTTTTTTTTACAGTTGCACAATTTTCAGGTCAGTCAAATTTTAGGACAGTTGATTTTTTTTTTCACAGTCGGACGATTTTTAGGTCAGTCAAATTTTGGGACAGTTCATTTTTGTAAATTTTTTTAAACAGTCGTACAATTTTTAGGTCACTCAAATTTTGGGACAGTTCATCTTGAAACTTTTTTTTTTCAATCGTACTATTTTTTGATCAGTCAAATTTTAGGACAGTTCATCCTAGTACTTTTCTTTTTTACAGTCAAACAATTTTCAGGTTAGTCAAATTTTAGGACAGTCGATTTTTTCTTTTTCACAGTCGGACGATTTTTAGGTCAGTCCATTTTTAGTACAGTTCATTTTTAGTAGTCAACCAATCCCCTATGTTGTTTGTCCAGCTTGGCATGATCGAGTCGGAGGAGCTACAGGTGAACACGTTTGTGGCGATCAAGGTGGCGCACGACCTGCGCCGCGCGACGAACGCCACGGCCCGGTTACGCGGCGCAGACGTACTGGTGGCGCAGCGCCTGCTCCGCGAGCTGATGGGGCACGAGTCGCGCCAGGAGGGGCTCAACCTGACGCACAGCCAGGACAAGGACTACATACACAACCTGGTGGAGACGGCCGGTACCGTGCTTGACGAGCGGTACGCGGACCACTGGGAGGGGGTGGAGCGGCTCACAGGTGAGGGGGGAGAGGCAAGGAGGTGGAGACGGCCGGTACCGTGCTTGACGAGCGGTACGCGGACCACTGGGAGGGGGTGGAGCGGCTCACAGGTGAGGGGGGAGAGGCAAGCAGGTGGAGACGGCCGGTACCGTGCTTGACGAGCGGTACGCGGACCACTGGGAGGGGGTGGAGCGGCTCACAGGTGAGGGGGGAGAGGCAAGCAGGTGGAGACGGCCGGTACCGTGCTTGACGAGCGGTACGCGGACCACTGGGAGGGGGTGGAGCGGCTCACAGCTGAGGGGGGAGAGGCAAGCAGGTGGAGACGGCCGGTACCGTGCTTGACGAGCGGTACGCGGACCACTGGGAGGGGGTGGAGCGGCTCACAGGTGAGGGGGGAGAGGCAAGGAGGTGGAGACGGCCGGTACCGTGCTTGACGAGCGGTACGCGGACCACTGGGAGGGGGTGGAGCGGCTCACAGGTGAGGGGGGAGAGGCAAGGAGGTGGAGACGGCCGGTACCGTGCTTGACGAGCGGTACGCGGACCACTGGGAGGGGGTGGAGCGGCTCACAGAGAGAGGCAAGCAGGAGGAGACGGCCGGTACCGTGCTTGACGAGCGGTACGCGGACCACTGGGAGGGGGTGGAGCGGCTCACAGAGAGAGGCAAGCAGGTGGAGACGGCCGGTACCGTGCTTGACGAGCGGTACGCGGACCACTGGGAGGGGGTGGAGCAGCTCACAGGTGAGGGGGGAGAGGCAAGCAGGCGGAGACGGCCGGTACCGTGCTTGACGAGCAGTACGCAGACCACTGGGAGGGGGTGGAGCGGCTCACAGGTGAGGGGGGAGCGGCTCACAGGTGAGGGGGGAGAGGGAAATAAACAATGTTTGTACTGTACATCTTTTGACAGTTCAAACAGAGCCGAATAGTTCAAGACGGCGCTCAGCCTTTGAGGTTCAACTAAAGTAGTGCCAACTCTAAAAACGCGTGTGAAATTTGAAAACATGCTGGAAAATTTTGAAAAGTTTGATTTCGAACAAAAGTTTGAGTTTGAGCTCGTTTTCGAACTGTTCGCACAATCCTGAAAAACAACTAACATACACCTTTTCAGTAATTTTCACAATGTTTGGATGAGAAATAACAACAACAAAATTGCATCAAATGATGAATTCAATTGACTTATTAGGCTCAAGCAAACCAAAACGTAAAAGTTGTAAGTGCGAATTGGTGTTGAAAAATGGACCTTTTTTTTCCTTTTTTTCCATATCGAAACTTGAACCAAAATCATAGTTCCCCAATTAAGGCTATGGATGAAAGACGGGATCGTTTGGACGTGGCACCACAAGGGGCGATCTAAACACCCAAAAGAATAATTAAAAAAAGATAACTTGAAACTGAAAAATAAAGTATAGAAAAGTCACAAAATAAAGCGAGCGCATATTTTCAACAATGACATTGATTGGAATATTACATTGTTGACTTTTTCTTCTTTCTTTTCTTTCTTTTTGTTGATTTGTTGGTTTGTTTGATTTGTTGGTTTGTTTGATTTGTTGATTCTGTAACCATTTGTCGGCCATTTTGAGATTTAGAAGCTCATTCTATTGTTACTTTTCCTGTCTAATATGATTGATAAACTTCTGAAGTTATCCAAGGTCCGTAGATAGAGAGTAAGCTGACAATATAATTATATATATATATTTATTATATTCATTTATATATTTATATTATATATATATATATATATATATTTAAATAATACTTCTAAGCTCATCTCACAACGTATATCCTGTGTCAACTTATTTCAGTCATCAACAAGTACGTATGTTGAATGTGATCCAGGTGCTACGGCAGAGCTGCTGGTGGTGGCGGTGGAAAACTACCTGGCCACGCTAGCGTCGAGCCAGCGCGACACGTACACGAACCCGTTTGAGATCGTGTCGGACAACATGGTGCTCGGGCTGGACGTGGTGACGGCAGAAAGCCTGTACGGCTACGAGACGGCGGGGGCGGGGCGGGACGGGGAGAGGGTCATCCTTCCCGACACCTCGCAGTTCCTGCAGCAAGCCGCCGGGCTACAGGTACGACCACGACGTTTATTCGTTTCGTTTCGTTCGTTTCAAGGGATATTGATAGTCCAATACCGACAATGTTGATCTTTTAACTGCTGAGTCATTTTTCCACTACTTTTTTTTTTTTTTTTCGTAATATATATATATCTCAAACCCAAATAACTTATTAAATTGGGCCAGGGGGTGTTTCCACCACTTCTTTCTCCAGGGCAGACTTCTCATATCAATCGGTTCCTGCCAGTTCCGACTTCTTCCTCTTCTTCTTCACTACTGCTAGGCCTATCCTCTATTTCTTCTTCTCTTCCTATGAGTTCCCTCCATCGTTCTCTATTCTCCCACCATCTCTCGTCTTCCACTTCTTCCCATTTTTCTCCTCGGTTGACTACCCCGAACTTGACTCCCTCCTGCCACCTTTCTCTTGGTCTTCCAACTCTTCTCTTAGCTCCATTGTTTTCTGCTATCTCCTCGAAAATTGATACAAAATCATTGTTCCCTGATTGACCACTAGTGATAGACGTTGCTTAGTGGCAGGCCACTTAGTTCTATACTTATCGATAAATTATCGATATTCGTAGGAAAGATTACAAAATTAATAATGAAGAAGAAAAAACCTTTATTGATCCCTGACTATACTATAAAACAGGATAGCAATCAGTATAAAAAATACATAGAATAATATAGAGAAATAGATTGAAAATATGACATATTGGTACATGAAAAGGGAACTGATCGAATAGAAAAAATGTAAAAACAAAATAGGATTGAATAAAATAATAAGGAGATTTAGTGATTACAAAATTAAAAAGTGATATAGTGAAACGTTAATTATTAATAATTATTAATAAATAATTCAAACTAAATACTCAGCTTGGAGAAAGTAATTACTAAAACTAGTTGCTTACACCACTTGGCAATTAAACCATTGACTATGATTAAACTCAGTTCAACTAACCAAGTTAAAACTAAGTTTGAAACTAAGTTTCAGTAAATGAAACAAATAAATAACTTATATCATCTTGAAGCTATTATAATTATCCGTGTTTCTCGCGTATTAGAATTCCGATATCTCATACCGTTCAAAAGTTATCACTTAAAGAAACTTATATTTCGCTAAATCGGCTCCTGTGGACTCTTAAACAGTAGAGTGCGTTGTTAAACCCAATATACAAAATAAAAACTTCAAGATATCAACTCGAACGATGCGAATAGGATTTCAACGTGACGTGTTCTCTATCGTTCCAGCCGTCTGCACTCGGCTCGTTGATGGGCCCCGCCCTGTCGTTCCCCAAGTACAACAACTACCTGCTCAACCGCGACAAGTTCGACACGTGGTCGCAGGTCCTCGTCCCGCTTCACCTGCTGGGCATCGAGCCCGTGCCCGACGGCCACGTGTCGACGGGCGGGCGAGGGGCGGCGGGCGGGAGGAGGGCGGTGCTCGGGTACTCGCAGTACCGCACGGGAGCGCTCATGCCGGAGCGGTACGACGCGACCGTCACGAGGAGGTGGGGCGTCGCGATCAAGGTCGGAGCGCCGATTGTGTCGATAGCCATACAGGTGCCGACTGCGGGTGAGTCGACGGACGATGTATTTGTTCGAAGTAACGTATTTTGTATTTAATTTAGGTAAAGTGAATAAATTTAGGTCAAAGTTACGTGAAGTTGGGTTAGTACTAGTGATAGCATCAATTAATCGAGAATCGATTCAAATATAGAACAATTCTGAAATCAAAAAATCGATTTTTTTTTTCAAATCTTTTTTTTGGGGTCAGTGGTGTACTATTTCACGTCGCAATAAGTGCTTATTTCGCTGTCCATATTATTCTGTATTGTTGAGATATCACTATCTTGACACGAGCTATCCCTTCGGTTACGTCTGACAGCCGAACGTTGACGGAAACACCCGAATGGTACAGTACACTTCAAAGAAGTCTCTAGCAGCTATTTTTCACGTGAACGCCGCGCGAAGGTTGAAAAAAAAGGTTCAAATTACACAACGTTTTTTGAGGAGGAACTTTGTGGTTAACACACTGGACCGTCATTCGGGAGACCGGGGTTCGATTCCCACCATGGTCGATCATCCTTACAGTGGTGCATCGTGCTTTCCCTCTGTCGTTCAGGTTGATACTGGGATGGTTCCTTAACAACAGGCCACGACCAAATCCTTCCCAATATCCAAAAACACCTAACAATAATAAGCTTTCATCTCATCATCCCATCATCTCATTCATCATCCACCAACGCCAATAGATTGTAGCCATCAGTAAAGTGAGTCGCTGAAACCTAATTAAAAAAAAAAAAAAAAAATCCTATTCTCTCAGCGTGTCGAATTTACTGGAACTATCCTCCGTATCCTAACCTCACTTTGTCTGTCCCGCTCAGAAGCCGGCGGCGGCTACAAACTACTGACCGGCCCGCTGTCGGCGCCCGTGCTGCTCCGCCTGTGGCTGAACGAGGAACTACAGCCGGCGTCGGCGCGCATCAACCCGCAGTGCGTGCACTGGGTCGAGGACGATGGGCCCGGCGCTTGGACGCGGTCGGGCTGCACGACTCAGGTGCCAGACGAGTGGAGCCCGTCGGTCACGCGGTCGTACCTGGTCAACTGCACGTGCGCGCACCTATCCACGTTCACCGTGCTTGTTGACGTCGTCGACGCGCAGGTAGGACGGCTGTCATGAGAGAACAAATATGTATTTATTTATTTATTCATTTGTTTTTTACGTCACAAAAATTGAGAACATGCATTTTTACCAGGATATTAGACTCGTCTGGATACACTAAAAGAGAGAAATGTTACAACCAAGATGTGTGGCTGAGTGGTAACACACTGAACTGTCATTCGGGAGACCGGGGTTCTATTCCCGTCATGGTCGACCATCCTGACAGGGGTTTTTCTTGGTTTCCCTCTGTCGTTCAGGTCAATACTGTGATGGTTCCTTAACAACAGGCCACGACCGACTCCTTCCCACCATCCAAAACACCTAATAAAATAACCTTTCATCTCATCATCCCATCATCTCATTCATCATCCACCGACGCCAATAGATTGTAGCCATCAGTATAGTGCGTCATTAAAACCCTATTTAATTTTTTTTTCTAATGGTGGATAGAGGTTTCACTGTACAGTGAAACTATTCATCATTATTCAAGGGACCACAGAACTAAAATGATCCATCCAGGAATATTTAACATTGATTATAAGGGAGTGGGGCGAGAAAATAATGAATGATACAAGCAGGAATCATCGAGGTTTCACTGTATATTATCGAATTATTCAATGTATATTTGTATTGTCCACATACTAACCGTGTTCCGTGTTGTTCCCAGTACATCCCCGAGCCGACGTTCTGGGAGGACGTTGCAACGTGGGTTGCGTTCTGCGTGTCCCTGCCCGTCCTGCTAGCCGCGCTGCTCATCCTGGCGCTCATACGCGGCATGGAGACCAACTCCAACTCGATCCACAAGAACGTCGTTCTGTGTGTGTTCCTCGCCGAGCTGTTGTTCTTCGTCGCGCTCAAGGCCAGGCGCACGCTCACACTCGAGGAGGTCAGTCAGTTGGACGGTTTTCTTGGATAAATAGTGGAAAATGTGGAGAATGTGGAAAATTACCTGGAAAGAATCCAGGACTGAGAATACTGAGAATTTTTGTTTTTCAACAAAAATTCTTGATTAGTTTTAAAAAATTTACTGAATATTAAAATAACTGTTATATACATTTTTTGTAATTTTTACAATAATTGGTTGGAAAAACGATTTTAAGAGTCCACGGGAGTCGATTTATCGAAATATCAGTTTCTTAGTGATAACTTTTGAACGGTACGAGATATCAAAATTTCAATAAGCAAGAAACACAGATAATTATAATAGCTTCAAGATGATATAAGTTATGACTATTCAAGTCATGTCGCATAACTGTCAAGTGTATACAGCTGAAAAAAAAAATTTAGCTGTCGGCGCTCAACAGTTATGCGACATGACTTGAATAGTTATAGCTTATATCATCTTGAAGCTATTATAATTATCTGTGTTTTTTGCGTATTAGAATTTTGATATCTCATACTGTTCAAAAGTTATCACCAAGAAACTGATATTTCGATAAATCGACTCCCGTGGATTCTTGAGGGTATCGCACTGTAGAACGTTGTTGCGCTACGAAATACGAAGTTTCAAAATAATATATGCACCAAAGTGCTACATTTCGAATTCTAAATGATGGAAAATGGAGCTATGTTCTCATGTCTACTTGAAAAAATTTATTTTTTGTATTTTTTTTTAATCACATCGAAACTTGATACTAAATGATTGTTCCCCAATTTTGGCTATGGATAAAAGATGAGATCGTTTGGACGGGGCACCACAAGGGCGATCTTACCACCCAAAAAAATAAAAATATTATTAAAAATTAAATATATATAATATATGAAATTCAACATTGCTATAACTCTCTCTCTCTCTCTCTCTCGCTCTAGTTCCCGTGCAAGATAACGGCAATGGGCCTGCACTACCTGTGGCTGAGCGCGTTCACGTGGACGCTGGTCGACTCGGTGCACCTGTACCGGATGCTGACGGAGATGCGAGACATTAACCACGGCCCGATGAGGTTCTACTACACGACGGGCTACGGCCTGCCTGCCGTCGTCGTCGGACTGTCCGTGGGCGTGCGCGCCGACCAGTACGGCAACTTCTACTTGTGAGTAACGCCGCTGTGGCGGTCATCAGTTAGAGTCGGGGATCCTTAAAAGTCCATGAGAGTCGATTTAGCAAAATATTAGTTTCTTGGTGATAACTTTTGAACGGTATGAGATTTCAAAATTCTGATACTTGAGAAACACAAATAATTATGATAGCTTCAAGATGATATAAGTTACAACTATTCAAGTCATGTCGCATAACTGTCAAGCGTATGCAACTTAGAATACACATTTTTTAGATGTATACGCTTGACCTGCTAGTTACGTTCTTGTTACTCTAATGTTTCTTGTTTTGCTAACGTACTTGTACCTGCTAACGTACTTGTACCTGCTAACGTTCTTGTTTTGCTAACGTACTTGTACCTGCTAACGTTCTTGTTTTGCTAACGTACTTGTACCTGCTAACGTTCTTGTTTTGCTAACGTACTTGTACCTGCTAACGTTCTTGTTACTCGAACGTTTCTTGTCACTCTAACGTTCTTGTTTTGTTAACGTTCTTATTTGTTAACGTACCTGTACCTGCTAACGTTCTTGTTTTGCTAACGTACTTGTACCTGCTAACGTTCTTGTTTTGCTAACGTACTTGTACCTGCTAACGTTCTTGTTTTACTAACTACTTGTACCTGCTAACGTTCTTATTTGTTAACGTACTTGTACCTGCTAACGTTCTTGTTTTGCTAACGTACTTGTACCTGCTAACGTTCTTGTACCTGCTAACGTTCTTGTTTTGCTAACGTACTTGTACCTGCTAACGTTCTTGTTTTGCTAACGTACTTGTACCTGCTAACGTACTTGTACCTGCTAACGTTCTTGTTTTGCTAACGTACTTGTACCTGCTAACGTTCTTGTTTTGCTAACGTACTTGTACCTGCTAACGTTCTTGTTTTGCTAACGTACTTGTACCTGCTAACGTTCTTGTTTTGCTAACGTACTTGTACCTGCTAACGTTCTTGTTTTACTAACGTACTTATTTGTTAACGTACCTGTACCTGCTAACGTTCTTGTGACTCTAACGTTCTCATTTGTTAACGCACTTGTACCTGCTAATGTCTTGTCGTGCTAACGTTGTTGCCACGATCTCCTCCCCAGCTGTTGGCTGTCGATCTACGAGTCTGTCGTCTGGAGCCTGATTGGTCCCGTGTGCGTTGTCGTGTTTCTCAACCTGGCCGTGCTCGCGTTATCCGTGCGCGCCGCCTTCACTCTCAAGGACCACGTCATGGGCTTCGGCAACCTCAGGTACGTTTGCTCTAGGTAGTTGCACGCTCCTCTTAAGGTCGCTGTACGTTCGCTCAAGGTTGTTGAAATTGTACTTTTGTTTGACCTGTGGAACACGAAAAAACCTTTTTTTCAAGTACTGTGAAATTGAGTCTCGATTTTGCTTTTCCATTAAGAGGTCGCAAGCGCTCTACACGGGCTCGTTGTTCGCTCGCTTCAGACTCGAGTTTAGCATGCATCGTGTGCAAGGCGCAACCCAATGTATTGAATAAATGTATGTATATGCACAACATCACAAGGTGCATAATATACATGTCAGTATATTATCCCAACTCGTTATGATTATTATAATTTATCTTGTATTATATTATTAACTTATTTTTTTTTAAGTTATATATGGTAAAAAACCTTTCCATACATCCTTAATGGTATATATCCTAAAGGGTTTGTGTTCATACCTTGTCATTTGTGCTCACACTGTGTCATATGTAATGTACAATTAATGGAAATAAAACTTGACTACTAGCTCGCCGAACTCATATTCACGTATACGCCGTTAATTCCTTAGCTCACATTTTTCATATATTTCACTCTTTTTTTTTTTCGGTATTCAAAAACATGTGTTCACATTTTTGCCAACACTAGATTTTTTCATGTTCCATTTAAAAAAATTTAAAAAGAACAAATTTTTGTTTCAAAATTCAGTAATGCAATAACGTCTGTTTTTTAATTACTAACATAATGCAAAAACAATCATATTGCTATCTCGAAAATGATGGCCGTAGGAGTTTGCGGCGTGAAATACAATCCCCTGAAGCCTATTGACCGATTTCAACTTGGTTTTCTATTTTGACTGTTAGAGTGTTTAACCGTTCTCTCCGTCTCTGTCAGGACACTGTTGTGGCTGTCTGTCGTCTCGCTCCCCCTGCTCGGCGTCGCGTGGGTCCTAGCCGTTCTGACGGTCAGCGAGCAACAGCCCGTGCTCACGTACGCCCTCTCGCTGGCCGTTCTCGTTCACGCGGCTTTCGCTCTCGTCGGCTACTGCTTCCTGAACGCGCGCGTGCGACGCAACCTGCACTACTCGGTGCTGCGCTGCATGGGGCGGAAGGCGCCCCTGGAGTCGGATAACGCGAGCAGTCAGGGGAACGTCACCACGCCGGCATCGGTGAGAACAACACTTTGACACCTTCTGACCTTCTGACCTTCTGACCTTTCTGACTCGCCCTTGAACATCTCGGATGCGAATTCGCGTGATATTATCAATGAGACAAAATTTTTGACACTTTCATGAACATTTCTAATGCAAATTCGCTGAATTTGCTTGATGTAAAATAATATAAAATGTTGCTCGTACTCGATTTTTTAGCGTTTCTATTGTTATACTCGGGGCGTAGAAGTCAAAGTTGGGTAGCAGTCCTGGTGTCTTAAGTTCTTTTTTTATTCATTTGAAGTAATTCTTTGGGTGTTGAGATCGCCCTTGTGGTGCCCCGTCCAAACGATCCTATCTTTCATCCTTAGCCTTAATTGGGGAACAATGATTTTGTATCATGCTTCGATGTTATCAAAAAATTATTCTGGGTCTTGCCATTCAATTTGAATTTCGATTCAATAATGACTGTGTTCAATAATTTTATCATTCTTATAATTTTTTTTTTTTTAATAACATCAAAACTGAATGAATGAATATTAGGGTTTTGAGGCGCATCGACAGCGAGGTCATTTAGCGCAACATCAAAACTTGTAATTGCTATAAATTTGTCACAATAATGTATAATGTTATTATTTGAATAAAACTGACCTTACTTCAACATTTTTGTTGCGATTTTGCTGCCTCACGGCGGTACGATTTCGAAGATTGACAGCCATTTTGAATGATTAACCAATCAGGAAAGACTGCAGGATGGTGCAGGGACCCAATGACTATAAAAAGTAAAAACTCAATCTTTCCTTGCGTCTAACCGCACTTTTCTCCCTCGTCAGCGTTCCGCGCTGGCCTACCACAGCGGCGCCGGCTTCGACGCCGCCCGCCGTCACATCGGCATCTCCACGTCGAGCACGACGAGCCGTTCTACGACCAAGACGGGCAGCTCTCCGTACCGTTCGGACACGCACCTCCGTCACACTTCGACCAGCACGAGCAACTACAACAGCGACCAGCCGTCGTACGCGCGCGGCTACGAGCCACACCACATGCAGCGCCACAGAGAAGGTAAGCTTGCTGTTGGGGGCACTTCAACCTCTTTTATACGTTTTTCAGGGGACTAGACTGAAAAATGTATCAACGTGAAAAACCTGTTAATGAAATTATTTAGTATGTCGGTTGGATCAAAAAATAAAGCTTATAAATGTAATGAATGTATAAACGAGAAACTTATAACTAGAGACATGTAAATATAGCTTCTATTTTTTCTTCTCGTAGCATTTAGAATTTGAAAAGTAGCACTTTGGTGCATCTATTATTTTGAAACATCGTGTTTTGTCGCGCAACAACGTTCTGTAGCCTAACAACAGTACAGTACCGGTAAAACTACTAGATAACATACAATAGGCATACAAGAGTAGCACTCCAATTGATATTTAAAAAAAAAAAAAGTCTACAAGCAAGTCAAACCTACGCCTCGTCTGCCGCCTGTATCTGCAACTGCACTTTTTTCCGAATTCCCCGACTAACTTCACTCGTTTACACCTCAATTGAAAAAATTTGGAGAAAATAGCATCTATAATGCTTCTATTCCAAATATAGCGTCTATATCGCCAGTACATTGAAACGTAGTGGATTCAGATGTTTGTAGCGCTTTGTCGCCTTTTCAAAAACATGATAGAACAACACCAAACATAGTGTAACATGAAGAAATATCAGAAAAACATTCAAAAAGGCACTTTTAAATTTCATCGCTTTTATAGCAATTGCTATTTTTACATGTCTCTAATTATAACAGATGTTTGCCTATAATAACCTAGCTGTTCTAGTCGTCAAGTCCTCACCGTACGTTGTGTGTTCTAGTGTCTGAGGAGAACGCCACCAGGGTGCGACACGAGTCGGACTCGGACTCGGAGGTGTCGGTGGACGGTCGCAGCCTCGAGCTGGCGTCGAGTCACAGTAGCGACGACGACGAGTCGTCTAATAGGAGACGGCCGCGGCAGCAGCACTTGGGTGAGTCGACTCTTCCGTACTTCTCTCCGTCGACTCGTCTGTTCTTCCGTTCTTTACTCCGTCGACTCTTCCGTTCTTTGCTCCGTCTTGTGGCTCTTTCGATAAGCCGGGTTAACAATGGAAATAGTGAATATGGAATAGTGTTCAAGCGAAATGGATGATGACATTTCCATGTAACCGTTCACAATGAGAAAATGTGGTATAGTGATACGGTATAAGGAATAATAAATGAAATAAATCCATTCCTTATGACTATTTCTTATGACAGCAACAATGGCTAATCAGGTAACGTTACTATTGGAGTCAAATGACTACCGTTTATGGTAAACGTAAATTTATGAAACAGTAATTTGCTAATAGTTCATAATAAAATATAAAATACAGTATAAAAAACAATATAATTATTATTCATTATTCATTATTCACATTATTATTATAATACTGTATTTTAATATTTACTAATGTAAATAAATGAAATGAACTATTGGCAAACATAAACTCGAAGTAAACAACTATTGTGACCCACCTATGTCACTATAACACTAGGCCTATACCATATTCCATGATCACTATTTCAATTATTGTGAACCAGGCTTTAACAAACACTTGCGCCTGACGCTCTGAATATCTTCGTCTTTCATCAACGTCGACATGGACGGGTGGTTGAGTGGCTAGCACTCTGGACCCTTACCCAATAAATTTCGTGCTAATGCTAGCTAGTTCCAAGAAACTAGGACACCTATTGGTTAATGTTTACTAAAAAAGCTACCAACAATGACAATATATTATGAAAACAAATTCACGGTCTCTTGGACTGAATAATTCACCACATTTCGAAGCCCACCTAATAAGCAGGACTAGTATTTTTTGCTAACAACAATGGAAGTACACAGAGACCAGACAGTTGCCATGACAGGTAGCTCTCCTAGTGAACATTGACCAATCAAAGTCCTGGCCTCTTGGAGCTAACTAGCACTAGCACGACATTTATTAGGTAAGGGTCCTGGGCTCTTACCCAATAAATCACTACATGGTAATCGTGCTAAGCTTGGCTAGCTCCAAGAGACCACTACGTTAATTGACCACTAGTGATGGGCGTGGCTAATCGCCAGGCCACCTTGATCTATACATCACGTGGGAATTTAGAGATACTTTGATAGGTAAATGTGAATTTTCCCACATAACAAAGCCCATTTGATTGGATGTTTAGTTTTATGACGTTTGTGGGCGGGTCAATCACTAGTCGTCAATTGGATGATGTTTAGTTTTATGACGTTTGTGGGCGGGTCAATCACTAGTCGTCAATTGGATGATGTTTACTAAAAAAAGCGTAGTTTAAAATTGCTCTCGTCAGGATTATCATATATATCATATATATCATATATATCATATATATCATATATATCATATACATAGATTATCATATATATCATATATATAGATATATATATAGATTATCAGATATATATGTATCAGATTTCGATGTTATTAAAAATATATATATATATATTTTTAATAACATCGAAATCTGATACAAAAGCATTGTTCCCCAATTACGGCTGTAGATGAAAGGTAGGATCGTTGTAACGGGGCACCACAATGGCGATCTTACCACCCCATTTTGATTATTTGAAACCATCATATCATAATTATATAATCATAATTATAATTCTCGTATGTATTCATCTTAATTATCATATAATGATAATAATAATAATTCTTTTTATTCTGTGGAACATAATACAATATGTTATAGAATATGTCAGTTGAAATATAATAAGGTATAGTAAACAGGAAAGTTACATAATTAATAGTCAGAACCTCAGAAGATACTCAGAAACTGAGTATGACGTCATATCTATAAGATGTCTTCTCACTTCTTTTCTCTTTTACGTGTTGCGGTAGAGAGTTGAAAAGCGCTGCTCCTTGATATGTCGGGTTTGTGTTATAGCGAGTGAAAGATTTCGTGAACGTATGTGGATGCAGGATAACGTTAACCAATCTCGCCGTTTCTCCTCCCCACCACCAGGCGTCAGCACTGCGGCGCCGACGTACCTGCCCAACATTTGCGAGGACCCGATCCTGACGGGCAGCCGCTTGTCTTCTCCGCGGCTCAACACTCACGGCATGCAGCCGCCGCCGTCGCTCAACATCATCAACAAGAGTCAGCTGTTCCCGAACCTGAAGCCGATGTACGCGCCGCGCTGGTCCAGTCAGCTGCCAGACGCGTACCTGCCCACCAGTAAGTCCGCCACTGGGTACACGCGTTGAAGGTCATACACAAACCTCCCAACTAGATTCCGATGAAAAATTATGATTTTTATTTTAGCCTAATTTGAGAACTAGAAATCATCATCTCAATTTCAAAAGTCAAAATTACTAAAAAATAAACTGTTCAAAAAATAAACTATGAAAATATAAAAATAACATGATATAACTTAATATATAAAATAACTTGAAATAACTTATTAAAATAACTTAATTATATAGAATAATTTATAAAAATAAACTGTATAAACTGAAAATTATATACAGTGAAACCTCTAGTACATTTTTCAGGGTACCACACAAAAAAAAACTTACTAAAGTGAAAAACTTACTAGAGAAACTATTCAAGATGTGGGAGCTTATAGATGGGATCAAAGAATAAAACTTACTAAGGTGAAAAATGTACGAACGAGAAACTTACTAAAGAGGTTCTACACTACAGTGAAACCTCTACGCATCGTTCCCAGATTCATCGTTTTCCTGCTTGTATCATTCATTATTTCTCACCCCACTCCCATATAATCAATGTTAAATTTTTCTGGATGTATCGTTTTCCTGGATGGATGGTTTTATTTTCCTGGTCCCTTGAGAAATAATGGATAGAGGTTTCACTATACCATAATTACTAATCCGTTGATGATTCATAAATGATGATTCACTCAATTGTAATGCTACTTTGTAAGTTATATTGTAAAATATAATATATAATATATAAAATATAAATAAAATGATAATAATATAATATAAAATAAATGATTTGTGTACCGATTTCCTCGAGATCTGTTCGATTCAAACTCCGCCCCGCCCGTCTAACCCTCGTTTCTCCGTGTCAGTGGTAGAGGGCAGTGGCGGCCGCGGCAGCCAGTGGTCCGGCACGGCGTCGGACAACGAGACGTCGAGCCCGCAAGACGCGACGCAGCTGCACAAGCTCGTCGCGTCGCACGAGAACTTCCACCGCGGCGGTGGCGGAGAGACGGAACCGCACGACTTCGAGGACAAGCTGGCCGACAAGTACTTGTTTCCGTACACGGCCGAGGAGGATCACTGCGGCGGCGGCGGCGGTAAGCGCAGTAAGACAACAACACACTCTACTAGAATACTTTATTACCATATTGTCCCGAATATAGGCCGACCCCCCAAACTTTTAGATCAGTAATTGAAAAAAAAAAATCATTTTTTCCACGTCATCGGTCTTCCTGGGTAGAATTTAGTCAATTTCGTAAGAGAAAGCTATGTCACCGGCCGAAGTGACTTGTGAGAAACCGGTGAGAGGTGCCTCACGCAATCGTCATAAATGGCCGGCTTTGATTGGCGCTCGGCCGTCTCGAGTCGTACGAACGAAACAGTCTCGTGCTTGTCAAGGTTAGACCACACACGTCACGCAGTAGCGCGTAGTAGACTAGTAGGATGACAGACGCCATGCAGCAAACAGCTCCGTGCTTATGTTTATAACTGCGCGTCAAATCAAATTGATAGAAATTGAGGAAATAATGCTTTCACATGATAAAACATTTATTAAACGTGTTTTTAGTGGAATATCTTGCAGTTTCTAGTCGATTCCGTTGATATTATTGTACGGATGTAGTACGCCCAATTAAAATGAGCAAAAAACATATTTTTGACCGATTATAGGCCGAGATTCGCATATAAACCGAGGGTGACTTTTGGGCTTGAAATTTCGAGAAAAACCCTCGGCTTATGTTCGGGACAATACGGTACTCTTTAATTACTGGGATTGGTTGTTATATGTTCATTATTGTGACAAGTACAAGAAGTAATTGATGAGCGTAGCGAAGTCTCCATCCCACTCTTATAGAGCTTTGTCTAGGATTGTTTTTTTTTTTCTTTTTTTTTTTTTGTGAGCACTCCACAGGTCGCAAGGGTCGACTGATCAACATGAAACTTCTTTTTATGTACACGCAAACTCATCCAACTTGGAACTGTATAGTTTTTGGAATGAATCGGTCGGACCGATTTTGAGAAAAATCATCTCAAAGTTCCTAAAAACCCCATGAGATTTGGCTGGGCGGAAAATGTTGAAAAATAAAATCTCTCCAAATGGGATGAAATTTTCTCTGAATGTGTATACGTAGATTTTACACATTTTTACGATTTTGTATGCAATTCCAATCAGCCATTTTGAAGGAAAAAAAAAATGATGATATTCATCAAATATATCATAAAAATTGTGACAGAATTAAGTTGTCGAGATTCACTGCTTTCTAGATTCAAGAGTTGACCAACAATGAAGTATTTTTTATATACATCAAGGTGTGTAGAATACCAGAGTCAATGAAGTGGCAAGAGTAGAACTACTTTAACAACTTTTATAGCTTATTCATATATCAAGGTGTGTAGAATACCAGAGTCGATAAAGTAGCAAGATTAGAACCACTTCAAGGACTTTTATACCTTATTCAGATATCTCGCTCATCTTACAACGCATATTTCGCGTTTGACTAGTTATATAATAAAATGTTAGTAATATTTAATTTTGTCCGGCAGTTGGTCCGGGCGGTTTCATCCTACCGTTGTCCGGACACATCCTGGCGTCCAGCGAGTTGGCCAACCTGCGAGCGTCGCCCAGCCCCCTCCTGTATCCCGGCTCGATGATGGTGCCAACCTCTGCCAACATATCCGAGTCGGAGTGAGTCGGGGTTTTATTGTCACGCGGTTGGCATACTCTCAACTGTCACCAGTAGTGAACCCTTTTTTTTTTTTTTTTTTTTAATTATCACAAATTGAATTATACAATAAAGTAATACAGTTTGAACTCTTGTCCACTAAGCCATAAATGGCTTATCTGTGGTTCAAACGATGAAAAACAAAAAACTTAATACACTGTGATTTACTATGCTAATATTTAATAAACTCATATTAAAACATAATTCACTTCGATAGGTTAAATGATAATGAGCATGAAAATGAAAATGAGGCAACCAATGGAAAACTAATTCTAGAATTTCCATATTCTATCAACATATGCTGTGATTGACCCTAACAAAAATTAAAATTAATGACAAAAAATATGCGGTACCATAAGTAATTAACGTAGACACTAAATTATGTGAAAATAACTGAATTTATGATGAAAGCTTTAATTTCTTTTTTAATTTGAGCATATCTAGTTATTTTTCTATTCTATTATTTTTCTATCATTGCTAATTCCAGCAATAAAACAAAACAAAAATAATAAAAATTGAAAGAAATTTTAAAATTACCAACAATTTTAATTTGTCAACATCAAAATTTGGGTCAGCAAAATTACTTGTTACACAATCGTTTTACCGATTTTGCTCAAAATCAGACACAGCCTAGTCTGATTTTTTTTGTAAATAGCATCAAACTTAATACAAAATCATTGTTTCCCAATTAGGGCCATGGAGGTAAGTGGGATCGTTTGGACTGGGCACCACAAGGACGATCTTACCACCCCATTATGATTATTTTTTTTTTTTTTTTTTTTTTTTTTTTTTAATAACATCGAAACTTGATACAAAATCATTGTTCCCCAATTAAGGCTATGGATGAAAGATGGGATCGTTTGGACGGGGCACCACAAGGGCGATCTTACCACCCCATTATGATTATTTTTTTTTTTTTTTTTTTTTTTTTTTTTAATAACATCGAAACTTGATACAAAATCATTGTTCCCCAATTAAGGCTATGGATGAAAGATGGGATCGTTTGGACTGGGCACCACAAGGGCGATCTTACCACCCCATTATGATTATTTTTTTTTTTTTTTTTTTTTTTTTTTTTTAATAACATCGAAACTTGATACAAAATCATTGTTCCCCAATTAAGGCTATGGATGAAAGATGGGATCGTTTGGACGGGGCACCACAAGGGCGATCTTACCACCCCATTATGATTATTTTTTTTTTTTTTTTTTTTTTTTTTTTTTAATAACATCGAAACTTGATACAAAATCATTGTTCCCCAATTAAGGCTATGGATGAAAGATGGGATCGTTTGGACGGGGCACCACAAGGGCGATCTTACCACCCCATTATGATTATTTTTTTTTTTTTTTTTTTTTTTTTTTTTTTAATAACATCGAAACTTGATACAAAATCATTGTTCCCCAATTAAGGCTATGGAGGTAAGTAGGATCGTTTGGACGGGGCACCACAAGGGCGATCTTACCACCCCATTATGATTATTTAAAACCAATCAGTCTGATATGACACCAAAGTGATAATTCAAATTGAATTTCATGCCATTGACTTGTTTTTTTTTTTAGAATAATCTGTTGTTTTCTTATAACTGAAATTTTAAAGTAATTCAAACAACCTTTTTGTTCCTTATAGAGCTGTGACCCGAACCTCAATTCTAGATATTTCGATAATTCAAAATTTTATAATCTAAAATGTGTTATTGCGTCCATTGAATTATTATTCGACAAGGGTTTACTGTAGCAGTTATGTTGATGAATAGTGGATACCCTAAAGGTAGGGCTCCGTTTCTATAATGATGCGCGTAATTGCGATTTATTTATAGTGTTTTTGCTTTTTTAGATACAAGCATGAATCATGTAATTTGGTCATTCATTCATTCGTTGATTCATAAAACCAACATGAAACAAAATTTTGGGGTAATATAAACCAAAATTACATGATTCTTGAGACCATAAAATCTGAGCCCTACCTATAGACTAGGGATGACATCGATTCTCAAAATCGGGAATCGATTCTATATGCTCCAGAATCGATTAAAAATCGATTTTGAGAAAAAAAATTGAAAAATAATTTGAAAAAGAAAGTTTATTCTCAAAAAAGTAGTGTAATTTGGAACTTTTTTTTCAACCTTCCCGCGGCGTTCACGTGAAAAATTGAACTGTACTGTACCATTTTGGGTATTTCCGTCAACGTTCGGCTGTCAGACGTAACCGAAGGGATAGCTTTTGTCCAGATAGTAATATCTCAACTATACAGAATAATATAGACAACGAAATGAGCACTTATTACGACGTAAAGAAATACAGCACTGAATCAAAAAAAAAAAATTTTTTTTTTAAAATCGATTTTTTGATTTGAGAATTGTTTTACATCAGAATCGATTCTTAATCGATTCTCGATTAATCGATGTTATCCCTACTATAGACCCTGTGTATTGACTTTGACTGTCAAATGTAAATATTTAATTTTGTGTGTATTATTATTAGTTGGTGACGTTGTATTTACTAGCTCATATTCAATTTACCAAAGTCTTTAGTTTTTCTAGTTCTGTCTGCTTCAACTAATACTTATCTTTAGGAACTGAAGTGGACTCAGGTGTAGGTTTGAGTTTTGTATGAGGCATGGGGTTTGGTCCACAGTATCACCAACTCATTTGTACCCCAAATAACCTAGCTGTTTGGTGGGGTCAACAAGCAAACATTATCATAGTCCAATAATACAGGTTTTAACAGTCGTACATTGGAATCTCTTAGGTACTTTTTTCAGGGGACCAAACTGAAGTAAATTAGTGGAGTGAAAAACTAATTAGAGAATCTATTGGAAAGTAGGACTTGATTTAGAGAGTATTGTGCACAAAGTAATGTTGTAATATTGTTCAAGATGATATTTTTTGAATGCACTAAAGATTTTATTCAACATAAGGGAGCATATGGATGGGACCAAAAAAAGAAACTTACTATGGTAATGAATGTACTGAAGAGAAACTTACTCAAGAGGTAACTGTAATAATTTCAAGAAGGCTATATGGTGTAGTACTACAGTGGAACCTTTTTATATGATTTTCAGGGGACCAGGCTAAAAAAATGTATCACCATGAAAAACTTATCAATGTTTTATTTAACATGTGGAGCATATGGGTTGGATCAAAAAATAAAACTTATAAATGTAATAAATGTATAAACGAGAAACTTATAACAGAGGTTCTACTGTATTATATTCTGGTAATTAATTTTCATTTCCTATACTGAATGCTAATTGGTGGTTTGTTACTAACGTGCCGTTTGTTTCTATCTTTTCTTGCCACGTTGTCTGGTGTTGGATTTCTCCAGCGAGGTAAGTGGGTGTTTTCACTTCCGTCGTCCGATTGGTCGTCTCGTCTAAAACCCGCCCGCTCTTCTAACCGTTCCTCTCGTTTGTTTGCAGGAAGGATATGAGTGAGACGCCCGTATGAAACCGCCACACTTGGAATCGTCGATAGTTCAGTATTGTAAATATATCCTCGAGTATTATTAACGTCGGCTCGAACAAGTCGTCGAGCTACGCGTGACGACGGTTGCCAACGACCAAACTAATTAGTTGGGTTATGATTGGACATAGATATTATATTATAATCTATATGATCTTATAGATAGAGTTGTAGGAAAATAGCATTCACATTCAGTATTGGTGGACTGTTTTTGTGTGAAACGCAGCGTTTTGTAGCAAACTACTTGGAAAACAGTGGCTGTAAACTCGATAAACAATTACGGTATTATCGGTGGAAATTCCACATTCTTTCGGACATTTTAGTCCGAGGCAGGAAGTTATCCAGATATCACTTACTAGTGATGTGAGTCGGTAAATTTACCGTCGTGTAAATTTACCGGTTAGGGGAATTTACCATAAATTTACCAAGTAAAATTTACGATGGTAAAATTCTCAAAATTGGCGCCATTATATTATATGGAATCAGCCAGGCGAATAAGTCAAGAAGGCAGTGGAATTTATAACCTAAAACATTTGAGCATGGATTGGTGAATCGCATGTGTTAACTACCATCTAGTAATCGCATATTTGGCAAAACCACTGTGAAACCAAAG
The DNA here is from genome assembly GCA_964007535.1 of Brachyptera risi. NCBI lineage: Eukaryota > Metazoa > Arthropoda > Insecta > Plecoptera > Taeniopterygidae > Brachyptera > Brachyptera risi. The sequence goes on along the minus strand of OZ023338.1, from coordinate 3,163,446 downwards.
GATATAGTTGGAAAATATTCAATAGTTTGAAAAATAATTCACCGTGCGACGGTAAATTTACCGCCTCGACAAAACGTGGTAAATCCACTTACTGATGATAGTTGTTTGAAGAAAGAGATAACGAATCTTTACAACTATATCATTGAATTTTCCAGTTGATTTTATATTTGAAAACACTTTTCGAAAACAATTGACGATGACAATGAGAACTGAAAATCGTGCATATTCTCTCTGAATCGCTACACGTAGCTAAATGCTCGGAAAAAGACATTTATAGCGGAAAATAGTTGAATAGAATATAGGTTATGTTTAGGGATGTGCGAATCTCTATTATTTCGAATCGAATCCGAATCTTTGGTCAAGATTTGGGTTCGATTCGCCAGAAAATGTAAGATTCGCAATTTCGAACTATTCGAAATCTCGAATCCCACGCGAATCTCCAACAGGAAATTTTGTTTCAGTTGATATTTTAGAAACTAGGTAGCAGCACGATTCAGCCATCTTTGTTTGGAGCAGAACATACAAGTTTTACTCAAATTTCATCTCTATTATCAGTTGACATCCTCCAATTGAAGGTGAATCCAATCATTCAAATGAGTTTGCTATTTAATTATGTATTTTAGAACATTTATTGTCTTGATAATTTATATTTTTTTCAGCAGATGGTTACCATACCAACATACTATGGTACATAACCTCACTTTTTCTTCTTTTTCTTTCTTTTTTTTCTTCAGCTATTTTTGTCGGAGATTCGAAAAAGATTCGGATTCGCAAACCTTTTTAATGATTCGATTCGGATTCGGATTCGAAATCAAAAACACAGATTCGCACATCCATAGATATGTTACATGAATGGAATACCGTGAAACATGGAGAAAACCAAAAATATGTATCCTTGTGGAATATTCAGATTTTGTAGTCTATTACATCAATGCTAAATTCCTACATCTCTACAGATAAATCATGATAAGACTCGATGTTTCGAGTCGTCGAATATCCACGCACGACGTCTGATGTCGAGCTAACGACCAAACTACGGAGTTAGATTATGAATAGACATAATTGTCTTTACACTTCATCAGAACGTATAAAATGTAGGTTATAATTAGACCTAATTATTCTCGTCACCGAGAAGTCACGTACGACGTCGAACAGACGACCATGCTATCGAGTCTGGTTATAATCAGGAGGCGACGTCACCAACGTCAGTGTGAACGTCGGTCTTGTTCGGGCCGTGAATACACCAAAGTGGATTTTAAACCAATTGCAACGAGATTTTTTTAAACGTGCTGTAGTTGCTATAGCGATGGTCACATGACAAAAGAATGTTGGACATGGATTTTTTACATTCCAAAGAATACAGAAATCTTTTGCTCTCTCTCTCTCTCTCTCTCTCTATATATATATATATATATATATATATATATATATATATATATATATATATATATATATATATATTTATATATATATATATATATTTATATATATATATATATATATATATATATATATATATATATATATATATATATATATATATATATATATATATATATATATATATATATATATATATATATATATATATATATATATATATATATATATATATATATATATATATATATATATATATATATATATATATATATATATATATATATATATATATATATATATATATATATATATATATATATATATATATATATATATATATATATATATATATATATATATATATATATATATATATATATATATATATATATATATATATATATATATATATATATATATATATATATATATATATATATATATATATATATATATATATATATATATATATATATATATATATATATATATATATATATATATATATATATATATATATATATATATATATATATATATATATATATATATATATATATATATATATATATATATATATATATATATATATATATATATATATATATATATATATATATATATATATATATATATATATATATATATATATATATATATATATATATATATATATATATATATATATATATATATATATATATATATATATATATATATATATATATATATATATATATATATATATCTCTAAGAATAAATCGTAGACTAAAGCGGCCATATTGCTGTAAGAATGGTTTTGAGATGCCAATTTCACGACACTAAGAATTTCTGTAAATAAATATTGACGAGTGACTTTCGTCGACGACAGAGAGTAGTTACCGACGACGGAAAGATGTGAATTATTAAAATATTGAATATTCTAAAGATTACGGTTGTACTCGCGAGGCGTGATCGAAAGTGAAATCGGCGAGTCTTATTTTATCGCCGCAACAGTTTCAGCTCAAAATGCTGTTCAGTCGAAACGTTGGAGTTTCCTATTTTTTATTAAAATATTTTTAATATCGATGTCGCAGCTCATTCGGTCTGTTTGCACAGGCGGAAAAATGGCTTAATACAGTAAAAAAATAATACATTTTTTAATAGTTTTTTTTTTGCCAAATTATATTATAGGCTATTTATTGTAGATTGGAGAAAATTTAAGGCCGCTTGCGATTTTGCAATACATACAACGTACTCCAAATGACGGTGTATTTTGTGCCGCGTAAAATTCTGTGTCCGTAGCGAATTAGAAGTTATCGTAGAGAGCGTTGAATCCTCAAAACAGGCAAACCGGTAGTTTTAGCGTTTTAGGTTATGTTTGCACGACTCCACTTTCAGAGAACAAACTATGAGAACTGACCCCTTTTAATTTAACTGTTGGTTTGTGTATTGAATGACGGTTATTGTTGTTGCCGTAGTAGGCCTACTGATTTAATTGAACACCAAATTGACTGGGACATAATTATAATTTTTTCAAAATTGAAATGCCTTAGAAATAGGCTCACATGAAGAAATGGAAATTTCAAAATTTGTCCTGTATTACTTCTTTATTTCTTATTCATTTATTTATTATTTCTTTATTATTGTGTCATTGATGCAATTTTAAATATTTTGAACAAAAAACACTTTCTAGGCTTTTCACATGACCAGTAAAATCGTGCAGAAATTGAACTATAATTTAGCCAATTTTTTTTTTATACAGTAGATGGTCCTAATATTCATACTGAATAGGTTATTGATAGATTAACGTAGTAATTGAGCGTACATTTTTGATAGCCGCAGCGCTAAAGAACGCATCCTGGTAGCTAATTAAACACCTTGGTTTGGGTGATATCACCCAAACTTTATATCCACTGCCATGTAAATATTTTCACAATAAATTCTGTTCAACCCAAGGTCAACTCTTACCTATCAGTCTATTATAAGCCTATTGTTTACCAACTTAATAAAATGACACCAAAACTTCTATAAGTGGAGTCCATCAAACCAACCTACATCTAGTTTCTCTCGATCTATATTCGAAATATCGGTCGGCTTATCGTCGCTAAGAATTAACGACTTTCGACTCGTCGCATATAAAATTCAATATTTCGTGTCCAATAAATTGTGCCTGGCTTTTATCGTCGATTGTATTATTTCGGTTCGTGATTCGATTTTTAAAAATGATGTGCCTACGTAATCAAGTATTGTACTGTACTTATAATCATCCTTTTTTTTATATATATGAATATATTATATATCTATAAAACGTATCGTCTCTGAAATGGCATTACCGTTTAGCTAAAAAAAAAAAAAATCAGGGAATCATTACTCACTAGTGAAGTGAAACCTATAGGGGCCTATCTTTAGTTTTTCAAGGGAACAGTAAAAGTAAGCTATCCATATAGGAAAATTTAGCATTGGTCATACTTATATGATAGTATTATGGGATAAAGTCACTCCACAGCCGTATAAAGACGTGTTAGATATCAATACCTTGATGGCAAAACCTCATATTCGCAAATTTAACCAAAATGATATTTTTGTGTCGAAAATTTAGGAAAACAATCCTTTTCCCGCCTGCGAAACCTCGTACTTGAGTGACCTATACAAATGTGTTATTTCACTGCCTTGTTATTTCACTGCACTGTCCAAAAGTATTATTGTGATCGTGTTTTTACCTTCTCCTGAACATTTCACTTTTTGCAAATTCCAGGATTTGCCATTAAGGTATCGATATGCTATATTATTGGTATCTGTATAATGCTTGTCAGGTAGCTCGGTATTTCCGTCGATTTTAAAATCTAGTGAAACCTCTGTTGATCGTTCCCAGGTCCATCATTTCCTGCTTGTATCATTCATTTTTTCTCATCCCACTCCCATGTAATCAATGTTGAATTTTCCTGGTTGGATCATTTTTCTGCATTGATAGTTCAGTTCTCCTGGTCCCTTGAAAAACAATGGAGGTTTCACAGTAATAATTTTGAGTATTTTTTTAAACCGCCGTCTAAAATAGAGAGGTCTTGTATCTGGCCATCTTGGTGCCTTGGAAGGCCGATACCAAAAGTGCTGCTAGTTCCACCAAAATCCGTGCGGAACGCTAGGTGTAAAGAGGCCAGTCACGTGGTCCAGATGACGTTTGACAGCTGACGTTTTGCCACCAACAATGACGTACATTTGATTCGCGCTTGCGTAGAGCATGGCCCGCTGGCCTCTTTTCACCTAGCGTTCCACACGGATTTTGGTGGAACTAGCAGCACTGTTGGTATCAACCGAAATAGCTTGGATACAAGACCTCTCTATTATGAACCGTAGTCCAAACGCAACATGGTTGTTATTAATTTCACGCCAGTAAGTTCCGAGGATACGAATCAATCACACAGTTATTTTTGTCGAAATATCTCAAGTTACGTGGATTCCCGTTACAGAGACGATATATAAATGTATGCCATGAAATGTTTTTATATTCAGTGCGCGTGATCCAGGCCTTATGAACGTGATGTCTGTCCAGTGTATGAATGTACGTAGATTATTTGTTGCGTAATTGTTTTTTTACTCGCCTTCTCGAGTCGTTGGGTTGGTTGATATTTTCCTGTCTTCGTTGGAAGAATTTTCAATTTTATTGAGACCTTTCAATAAAGGTTGATTCACAACAGTTTTAATGTGTCTTGAGTTGGGTTCTAACACGTTTAGAACAAAAACTGAGATGGTTTCGAACCCTCTCGGTTCGTACTGAAGTAAAACTGATTGAAACTCCCGTTTAAACCGTTTTTTCTTGGCCTTGGTTCAACTCATCTGATTAGTTAACCATAACTGCCAGTTAGAGCTATTCCCATGTTGCTTATTCCAAAAACACTCCTTAAAACAGTCGTGAATCAACCTCAACTTACATTGTTGACTGTAGTTAAACTTCCAACTCATATCTCCTGGAGGTAGTGTATTTATGTATTTCGGTGCAATCGTAGGCCTACTTGTACCTAGGGCCTAGTTCTAGAAGTTGAAAGCTCAGTTTTAATATATATCATCACATTCCAATAGATTTTCAACAGAATAGTTTGTAGCGAGTGTGATACGGTACGGTATTTATGAATTACGGTTGTGCTCATCGAAAACACTGATATTATTTAATTGTGTCTTTTGACAATATTTAGTATTATTCGGCAGCTGTTTTTATTAAGTTATTATAAACCTCCGTCGGAATGAACGTATTCTTCTATGAAACCACTGTATTCAATTCTACTGAAAGTTGAAATTATGATTCCATTTTCAAATGTTATCATCCAGTTTGAAAATAGAAGGCAGTGTTTTAGCTTTCATTGTTGCCATTTGCAGAAAAAAGTTGCAGGTACTCATCTGGTGTTGCAAAGTGGAACTAGTGAAAAGTTACAAAATGAAGCTCGCGCATATTGTCAACAATGACATAAATTAAAATATTACATTGTTGACTTGTCTTTTATAACCATTCGTTGGCCATATTGTATTTATAAGTGCATTCTGTTATTATTTTTCAAGTGTCGAATAGTAATTTGAATTGAAGAGTATTGTTGTCAACAATGAAAGTTGACACAACTGCCATCTAGCAGCAAGATCAAACTTTTTTGAACCCTGTAACATGATTTCCAAGTCTCAATTTCTATCAAGTTCCACCCTCGGTCTATATTAGACACATTTTGTTATCATATGTATTCAGAATCATGTTGACCCAGAGGCTATCAAATGCGTGATCTATAATTGAGACAGGAATCAAGCAAATAACGGTAAAGATTTAAATATTACTTGTTGGAATTAATAATGTTCCGACGGAGGTTTTAGGTTATGTTCTTTAAGGTAAAATCACAGCCTTCTTTATTCAAATCATTCATTTCTTATACTGCCCTTTCACTCGGGCTATTTGGACGGGTTCGCGCATATTTGCTCGCGCAGGGAAAAATGACGTCATGGTCTGGTATGTACTGCACCCTGGTATCTAAAGTTCCAACTTCGAACAATTGTCATTCTTTTCAACTGTCGTTCTTGTCACAATATTCTGTCAATTTCTCGCGACGTTATTGAGGTTATGTCATATCTACATTTTGGCGAGGGCCTATAGGCTTACCCAGATTTAGACGTGAACGATATTTATGTTGACCCAAGCAATGAACATCATTCAAGAACTTGTCCCGGTGATATTCCGGATTCGTTATATTATTGAATAAAATCTTTCATATCATTTATCATCATAAACAAAGTTACAAGTTGGTGAACTCGCGAAGTCACGGCCTAATAGAATGCGTGCGTAATTTAAATTATCTTACGGAAATTCCCAAAGTTATTCGTATTTTCGCAGATATGACACTTCAAACAAACTGATTTACTTGAACATCTTTGGAAAGTGACGTCATGGTCTGGAAACAACGGCACCATCGGCGATTTTGTGAACTAAAATAATTGGACATCGGTTAACATGGGAAGCATACCCCGAGTGAAAGAGCAGTATCAGAGAAGAATGATCTGAATAAAGAAGGCTGTGGGTAAAATATATTTTTTCCATGCAATTGAATACTCAGCGATCTCATGCACAGAGAGGTTCAGTCTTAATTAATGTACAAAGTATTTTTAGTTTTTAAAAAATGTCATTTCTATTTGTTGTACTTAATTCAGTTTTTATATGTGGCATATCTGTTTTGTGTAAATTGACTATCACTGTTTCTTTATTTTTTGAAGAAATATGTTTTTATTTTGTAAATATGGTACAAATTACAAATACAATATGTATGGAAAATAGATAGATGGATTTGATTTATAATTTTTACCTGATGACGAGATTCTAATCCTCAATCCTTGAATCTTGTAGACCTAGTTTCCTGTTCATTAAGAGTCCACGGGAGTCGATTTAGCGAAATGTCAGTTTTTTGGTGATAACTTTTGAACGGTATAAGATATCAAAATTCTAATAAGCGAGAAACACAGATAATTATAATAGCTTCAAGATGATATAAGATATAACTATTCAAGTCATGTCGCATAACTGTCGAGTCGACAGCTAAAAAATGTTTTTTTTAGCTGTATACTCATGACAGTCACGCGTCATGGCTTGAATAGTTATATCTTATATCATCTTGAAGCTATTATAATTATCTGTGTTTCTCGCTTATTAGAATTTTGATATCTTATACCGTTCAAAAGTTATCACCAAAAAACTGATATTTCGCTAAATCGACTCCCGTGGACTCTTAAGAGCCCGCATCTCAGACAGATTTACAGGGTGCACTTCCGCCACATATATCTCAAGAACTACAAACACTACGGACTTGCGGTGAACTGCAATGAATAGATGATACCCTCACAATTGGATACGCTTGATCAAAAATTGAAGAATAATTTCATTTTGGAGCAATAATTGAATCAAAATGTGTCTAATTTGATGGTTTTCATTGCTTAATTTCCGGTTACAGAATAATAGAAGAAATAAATTACAAACGCACATCCTTAAGTTCAACTTTGCTTATCAATATTTGAAATCCTGATTTGCTTGTAATTTCACAGTTTTCTCAATTTCCTTGGCCAAAATGTGTAATGTAACTAGATTTTGTCCAAATTATGAAATGAAAAACTCTCCCATCTAGCGGTGGTTACTGGAACTCTTCCAATATTATCCTCTTTTCACTTTTCAACCCACAACCCAACTTTTGAACGCACATCGAACTTGGGTCGAGCATTTTGAAGAGAAACATTCTCAGCTAAGATGCGGGCTCTTAATTGCCTGTTATTTGTTTACAATAGTTGATAATATTCAATTGGAATGTTTTATTTTATTAGTAATTGATCAATATGTAGAATTATAACCACTCACTTTATTCACTTATGTGCATGATTATAAGGTTATACAAATCTTGAATATGTTGACTAAAACTAAAAGATGTAAAATGACTTGAAGAAAAAAATTAGTCACATATGTTTATATCGATTCATAATAATGATGGATCAGTATAATATGTGATGTATATAAATATATGATTGGATGAGCGAAGCAAAGACTCGATATCACCATACTCGAATTTTTTTTTTTGCGTTCCACAGGTCAAACGAAACTGAAACTTGGCATACACAAGTGTCCTTACCTGATTCGATACTGTATAGTTTTGAGGCGCAATCGGTTGCACCACTTCTGAGAAAACTCATTTCAAAGTTTTCAAAAACCCCATAAGAATAACCCAGAGGAAAAAAATTGTTGGAAATATTTCATCCGAGACAATTCAAATTTTCAGGGAATTTCAATATAATAATGATACACATTATTCCGGGCTTTTACTAGAATCAAATCAGCCGTTCTAATGTAAAAAAAATATATAATGTAATTTTTGTAAATCACTCAAAGCTGTCAAGATACAAATTAAATCCAAGCAACAGGTGTCACCAATTAATTGAAAATGTTTATAACAAAGCCTTCTTTATTATCACAGAAATCAATTAGGAAATAGGATGGCAGTGACATAATTGTTTGGATCTCAAGGTGGATATATATAACAACCAATCCAAAGATGAGTTGATATGTTCCAGCTCATCCATCAACGCGGCAACACATAACGCGTTTGCCTAGTTTTATCTTGAACCCAGATAATCAACTTGATTGGGTCACGGGGTATTTACACCAATTCTTATGCGCACCCACTCTTTTGTAATTGGGAATTTGAACATGTTCTCTTTTGGGATGGATTACATTTTTTCTATTTGGTTTCTAAAGTAAAAGTATTTGAATTTGAGAGATTTTTTTCTGTCTCCCTAAGTATCTGATTCAGGATTTATTTGGAGGCTTTCTTCAAAATAAAATCAGTTTTGAGCTATGGATCAAAAATTTGTCTAGCATTTGTAATAATAGACCCGTTCTGAGAAAAATGTATATAATATTGAGCTGAAAAAGAGAAAATATGTCACTTTTTTTTATATTTGTATTCCCATTTTTCAAATTATTCAAAAAAATTTATAATAGTGATGGTGAGTGACGCTAACCTGTTTTTATAAATAATATAATAGTATTATAATTATTTGACCTCTCTTTTATTACACAAGTCCAAAAAACCAAATTTCAGACGAAAAAAAATTTCAACTCTACTTCAACATTTTCCCAACAGAGCGCGCCACGTCAACAATGTCCCCGAAACATCTCCCTGCTGCAACATACCACCGCTAGTACCGCGCAGCGCTAGCAGCAATTCAATTACATTTCCAACATCAGACCGTCAGTTTCAGTTACGTTTTCCTACGCTCGACATCCACATACATTCTGTTTACATTCAACACCTTGATTAATTAATAATCCAATCAATAATTCTAACATTATTTAAATCTTACAATGTGTAGTGTTCCCATAAACAGTGCAGTGCTACCAAAACAACCCACCAAAAGGATTTAAAACAGGAATTTCATCTCCGTTTATCGACTCTCGGTAAGTTTGCAAGCGAATTACGGTAAATAACAGCCTATTATCACGAATTACGTATCTGTTATTGTTATTATATGATACCTAGATACGGTATTAAAGTCTAGTTGCTAAGAATATGTGTATGACTCGTGCTAGACACCTGTTGCTATAGCCGAGATGATCTCCCTGTTGGATGGAATAGGGGCAATGGCCTTACGGACTGTCATTCGGCCGACCCTCATTATTGTAGTTTTGGGGCTACGTATGGGACGGACTACTTATGTCTTTATTTAATATGTGTGTTAGTTTTTATATATATATATATATATATATATATATATATATATATATATATATATATATATATATATATATATATATATATAAATAGTTCTGACGATTGAAAACGTGAGAACGCTTAGAATATATATGAAGTCTGAAGTTAGTTACTTTAACATGGGTTTGAATTAGAAATGAAATTGGAAGTGGAGGTAGATTGTAATTGAATTTACAAATGTTGAACATTTTTTTCCATTTTAGAGTTGATTCGTTTTTTTAATGGCATTAATAAATTGTATACTTACATACATCCGCGTTCCAGTTTTATAGGTGGGTACACATGCGTTCACATAATACTGGGTACTGTTAAATTCGAAATTTTAATTTAGACGAACTTTAGCGAGGATTCAATTTGACACACTGAAAAAAATTGGAGTTCGTTTTTATGTTTTTTTTTTAATGTTTTTTTGTCGGTTCTCCACAGGTCAAACGGCTACAGGTCAATTTCGAACTTTTTTTCTTCATGGTTCCTTATCTAACTTGGATCTGTATAGTTTTGTGGCATTATCGGAGATCAACTTTTTTTTTAATGAATTTTAGAAATTTCAAAAATACCCATTAGAATAACACAGCGGAAATAAAATAAATCATGTTCATTTTCCAAAAGAAATGAAATTTTGCGTGAAGTCGAGTTACATTCTGATACACATTTCTGAAAACTTTCAGCTTGATCGGGTGAGCCATTTTGAAGAAAAACCATAAAATGTGCTAAATTGGTACCACTCGAAGCAGTTTTTACCCATTTCTAACTTAAATGTCACCCAATTGGCGAATGTGGGCAAAAGTTTAGCAAAGAATTCGATATACTATTACTTTCCGCTCGTCTAACAACGCGTATATAGCGTTTTCCTAGTTTTAATGAAATTACGCACATTTAATCGCCAATGTTTTCATTTGGGCCTAATATGCGTGGAGTGCGTATACACATCGTATTCTAGTTTTACTGCGTAAAATGAAAGTATATTTCTTTCAGGATGTAGCTTGATTGAATAGGTTATGTGACCCTTATTTATTTATTTTTTATATATTGAGTTTAACGATGCACTGTCTGTATACTGATAACTACGATCTATTGGCTTCGGTGGATGATGAGATGAGAGGTTATTTTATTAGGTGTTTTTGATAGTGGGAAGGAGTCGGTCGTGACCTGTAGTTAAGGAAACGACAGAGGGAAACTACGAAAAAACCCTGTCAGAATGGTCGACCATGGCGGGAATCGAACCCCGGTCTCCTTTATTTATTATTCAATTTTTATATTGGGTGCAACGACGCACTATACTGATGACCACGATCTATTGGCGTCGGTGGATGATGAATGAGATGGTGAGATGTTGAGATGGGAGGTTATTTTATTAGTTGTTTTTGATAGTGGGAAGGAGTCGGTCGTGGCCTGTTGTTAAGGAACCATCCCAGTATTGACCTGAACGACAGAGGGAAACCACGATGCACCCCTACCAGGATGGTCGACCATTTCGGTAATCAAACCCCGGTCTCCTGAATGACGGTTCAGTGTTGTACAAATTTGTAAAATTTGTAAATATTTGTAAAATTTTATGTCCGGCCGCTGATAAGCGATGTTGATCTTCTTACAGGCGCTAAATGACCTCATTGTCGATGCGCCTTAAAACCCTAATATTCATTCATGATCTTCTTGCAAAACAGAAGGAAATGATATTGTCATACAAAAACCAACTATTAAGCTTATACAACCAACGCCACTTACTCACGATACAAATTTTTTAAATTTTTAAATTTTAAATAAAATTTTACAGTGTGCAACAAGACTTTATTATTAATTTTTGAATTATAAATTATAATTATATTTTATAATTATAAATTTGTAAGGAAGACCACTTTCAATACAAATAACAATACCGGTACTCACATTAGTGAACCTCGTCTACTTTGAGCAATCGTTATATTTATAATTATATTATATTATATTCATTATATCATATAAATTATTGACCAAATATAGACTCGCAATACAATACACAAAATCTATTAAACTCAGTGAGTATTTTATTATATAAGTTATTAAATAATAACTATATATATTATATAATATATATATATATATATATATATATATATATATATATATATAATATTGTATATATATATTCTTAGTTATCACAGCAAGAATATTTATAATAAATTGTTCAAACGGAAATAGTGATTCTTGAATATTTTCCAGGTCATCTTGATTCCAGAATAATATTATATTATAATTATATTATAGTTATCAAGTAATTATATTATGTTATAAGTTTTTTTTTCAACATTGTCAATGAAGTGGTTTTCAAGGAACCATCCCCGTATTTTGACTACTGAGGTAAACCACGATGCACCACATTCATGAAGGTCGACCATAACGGGAATTCGAACCCCGGTCTTCTGAACGCCTTTCAGTATACGCTAACCACTGTGCCATCCGTTTCAGTACCGGTATTTTCAATGTAATCTAAGGTGTTTTTTTTTATGTAATTCGTGTAAACATAATATTATTTCTTAGAAGGATTTCCGTACGATGTTTGCTTTTTCATCACGTAACTGTACCCAGGCAGAAAAATGTGCATAATTAAACCAATCGTGTGAAATCTGGAAACAAGTTACACACACCAGTTGAAGGCTCGAACCACCCGTGCGTTAGTGGTGTGTGATACGAGGGACGGTCGTTCGGCACCTTCATATCTCGTGCATAGAAATTACACAGGTGAGATGAATGCGCGAATCACCCGTGTGTTAGTGGTGTGGAATAGCGGGGGACGGTCGATCGTAACCTTCATCTCTCGTGAATACAAGTGTGGAATTTCATGTTGGTAAAATGTGTTTTGCACATATTATTTCACATTACATATTTACCGGTATTTGGAAGATTATAAAAATCCCAGCGTATATTCTTCTAGTTTGCTAATCGACATTTGAATACGGTAATTAATTATTTATATTGGGTTTATTGACGTGCTTTAATGATAACTAAGATCTATTGGCGTCGGATGAATGATTAATAAGTTGATGGAATGGTGAAGATGACATATATATATATATATATATATATATATATATATATATATATATATATATATATATATAAATATATATATATATATATATATATATATATATATATATATATTATATATATATATATATATATATATATATATATATTATATATATATATATATATATATATATATATATATATATTATATATATATATATATATATATATATATATATATATATATATATATATATATATATATATATATATATATATATATATATATATATATATACATATACATATATGTCTTTATATATATGAATATATATATATATATATATATATATATATATATATATATATATATATATATATATATATATATATATATATATATATATATATATATATGTATATATATAAATATATATATATATATATATATATATATATATATATATATATATATATATATATATATATATATTATATATATATATATATATATATATATATATATATATATACAGAGAGAGAGAGAGAGAGACCCCATGAATATTCATTATGATTGGTCTAGAAAAGTACTATAGGGCTACGCATTTTTTCAATAAACTCTAGATATCTCCTTGTACCCACGAAAGAAGGCTCGAACCACCCGCACGCTAGTGGTGTTAGATAGGAAGGGCGGTCGCTCGGAACCTCATCTCAGTAGATGAAGTTACGTACGCACGAAATGGTTGAATCAACTCTAATTAGACGAGCTTTAGCGAGGATTCAATTTGACATACTGAAAAAAATTGGTGTTCGTTTTTATGTTTTTTTTTTTTTTTTTTTTTTTTTGTTTTTATGTTTTTTTGTCGGTTCTCCACAGGTCAAACGGCTACAGCTATCAACTTCAAACTTTTTTTCGTCATGGTTCCTCATCTAACTTAGATCTGTATAGTTTTGTGGCATTATCGGGTGGTAACTTTTTTTTTTATGAATTTTAGAAATTTCAAAAATCCCCATTAGAATAACCCGGAGGAAAATACTTGAAAAATCTAAATTTTTCAAGACCTCTCAAATT
>OZ023338.1:3146652-3149023 GCA_964007535.1 Brachyptera risi | reverse complement strand
AAGTTGTGTTACATTTTGATACACATTTCTGAAAACTTTCAGCTTGATCGGATCAGCCATTTAGTAGAAAAACTATAAAATGTGCTAAATTGGTACCACTCGAAGCAGTTTTCACCCATTTATAACTTGAATGTCACCCAATTGGCGAATGTAGGCAGAAGTTTGGCAGAAAAGTCGACATACTATTACTATCCGCTCGTCTAACAACGCATATATGGCGTTTTCCTAGTACAAATAATAAAACATCTCGCCAATTATGCAAGATCCCATACGCGACTTGACTTCAGTTCCACAAGCAATATTGCTTTTAACTAGGAAAACGCTATATACGGGTTGTTAGACGAGCGGAAAGTAATAGTATGTCGACTTCATTGCCAAACTTTTGCCTACATTCGCCAATTGGGTAACATTTTAGTTATAAATGGGTAAAAACGGCTTCGAGTGGTACCAATTCAGCATATTTCATGTTTTTTCTTCAAAATGGCTAACCCGATCAAGCTGAGAATTTCCAGAAATGTGTATCAAGATTCAAGATGTTGTTTAACTGCACACAAAATTTCAATTTTTTTGAAAATAAAATTTTTTAATTTTTTTTCCGCCGTGTAAGGGGTAAAGAATATTTTTGAAATTTCTAAAATCCATTAAAAAAAAAGTTGATATCCGATAATGCCACGAAATTATACAGATCTAAGTTAGATAAGGAACCATGATGAAAAAAAGTTTGAAATTGATAGCTGTAGCCGTTTGACCTGTGGAGAACCGACAAAAAAACATTAAAAAAAAACATGAAAACGAACACCAATTTTTTCAGTATGTCAAATTGAATCCTCGCTAAACCTCGTCTAAAAATATAAAAACTGAATCTATGTAGAGAATTCGAACTGAGACGGTGATACCAGTAGCTAGCACGCTGAACCGTCATTGAGGAGACCGCGGTTCGATTCTCGCCATGGTCAACCATCCTGACAGGGGTTTTTCGTGGTTTCCCTCTGTCGTTCAGGTCAATACTGGGCTGGTTCCTTAACAACAGGCCACGACCGACTCCTTCCCACCATCCAAAAACACCTAATAAAATATCCTCCATCTCATCGTCTCATATCATTCACCATGGCCAATAGATCGTAGTCATCAGTATAGTGTGTCGTTAAACCCAATATAAGAAATCCAATATAAGATATCTAAAAAAAAAAAAAAATAGAATAATTATATATTAATTTGTATGTAATTAGATCAGTGCGTTAATCTTTCCTATCCGAAAGTTATGAGAAAGTATTTTAAAAAATCGATTAAAGAATTAATTGTCTCAATTACCAGCATATGTCTTGTGGAACTAAAGTGCGTCGTTTTCCCCGATAAATGCGGTAAACGCGTGGC
Organism: Brachyptera risi; assembly: GCA_964007535.1. NCBI lineage: Eukaryota > Metazoa > Arthropoda > Insecta > Plecoptera > Taeniopterygidae > Brachyptera > Brachyptera risi. The sequence goes on along the minus strand of OZ023338.1, from coordinate 3,147,649 downwards.
CGGCTATTGATCGAGACATTTGGACGAATGCGTTATTGGGTGGGAATGCGTAAATCATTGCGTTTTTCTAGTCATGCGTGATGTAGGCCTGTATACCTTGACGTGTCAGTCTCTCCGTTTAATTGGGTAAACCTTGGAATTGGATAGATATACTAGGCCTACTCTTGCTTATTCGCGATTAAAGCAAAGTGGCTGACATCTGGTGACGTTTCAGTGAACTGGGCGGAGGCAGATACTTCCGAATTATATGCAAATTAATTAATGTGTAATAACAATACTAGGAAAACGCTATATACGCGTTGTTAGACGAGCGGAAAGTAATAGTATGTCGACTTCATTGCCAAACTTTTGCCTAAATTCGTCAATTGGGTGACATTTTAGTTATAAATGGGTTAAAAACTGCTTCGAGTGGTGCCAATTTAGCACATTCCATGTTTTTTCTTCAAAATGGCTGACCCGATCAAGCTGAGAATTTCCAGAAATGTGTATCAAAATGTAATTCAACTCCACACAAAATTTCATTTTTTTTTTTAAATGAATTTTTGTTTTTCGCCGTGTTTTTTGCCGGAAAAAAAGTGAAAAGTAAAGTATAGATGAGTAAAAAACTAGTGAAAAGTATATATGTAACTGAGACGTGTGGCCGAGTGGTTAATAAACTGAAACGTTATTCAGGAGACCGGGGGTTCGATTCCCGTCATGGTCGACCATCCTGACAAGGGTTTTTCGTGGTTTCCCTCTGTCGTTCAGGTCAATACTGGGATGGTTACTTAACAACAGCCACGACCGACTCCTTCCCACTATCCACAACACATAGTAAAAATAACCTTTTTTCTCTTTGTAATTCAAAATCAATTGAAATTAATTTAAATAAATTACATCAACTCATTTATTATTAATATATTATCGACTATTGAAGCGTTTTTGATCATTAAATCTCATCGGTTTTCCTCAGTCATTTTATATGATTAAAAAACATTATATAAAAGCCTTTAAATAA
>OZ023338.1:3109152-3141652 GCA_964007535.1 Brachyptera risi | reverse complement strand
TTTAAAAAAATCGTCAAAACAATGAAAAACAGGTTGAAACATGTTGAATTTTGACAATTATTTTGAAAGGATTGAAAACATACCACGAACTAAAGCTCTTCGTACGAGCACGTATTGAATACTAGTGATCATCTAATTGAAAACTTCAAGTTAATACGATGATTGGTTTTCCGTTGCCAACTTAGATCCCGAACGTCTGCAATCAAGCCGGTAGGCTACATGTAAAGAGGCCTCTTAAGCTTATTCATTAATTAAGGTACGAAAATACCATTGGTAACCAAGGGTAATAACAAGTTAATCCACTAATTATCGCTTAATCAACACATTTATCATTCGTTAAACGAGACCTTAGTAAAAAACGATTACCTTTGTCACCAGAACTGTCTGTTGAGAACCATGGCTAATTACACCTGCATGAACATGGTCGCCAAATGACCTCGCTAGTTTTTATTGTGTGTCTCAAGTTATACCGTGTAACAATCACTCATCATTTCTATAACAAATTGTTGTGTGTGGATATACTTTCCACGTTTTAATAGCAATTACGTTCGTGTGCCATCGTTTGCCCATACCAGTGTAATCAATATTCTATTTATGCTTTGCCTCCAAATTATAACTTAGCCTTTAAACTTGCATTTCCGTTTCCTGTTTTGCAATTTAACTTGTAGCCCCTGATAAAAATATGAAGTTAGGGGATGAGGGCCTATTTCTCGCCCCACAACGATGAAGACTCTCAAGTAGTTCTGACGTGTGTCGTTAAGTAAGAAAACTGTAAAACCGGCAGCAATCTACATTAACGGTACTGATCGTAAAACCGGCGATCAGTAGGCCAAAACGTTTTATTCTTCACTCCATTATATACTGTGTACGTATCAATTTGTGCATTTTATTTTGATAATATATCTCGCAATCGTCATTAACAATTGTTTTATCGTGTTGTTATACTTGACCTAACAAATCCTGACATACCGATCCACTCTTCACAAGTCCACCGTAATAAACGCTTTAACCGAAAAAGCAAAAACGATAACACCAGATTCCTGACATGTTCTAGCTAATCCAACCCTTACTCCAAGACAAGGAAGCTTAGTTAGTTCCGTGGCAAATCCGAAACGATAACAAATGTGCCTTCAAACCCTAACATGAACTCAAAAACTGAATAATGTAACTGATCATATATTTCTCGTTTGTTCCAGGAGTGATCCGAGGCCATGTCCGGGGCACCGAGGCCCGGGAGCCGAGGGGGAGGCGGGGGCGGAGACCAGGGGGGGTGGGAGCTGAGCACGATGGAGCGGAGGTACTCAGTGCCGCCCAATGCCGCCCCCCACAACGACCCGCGGCTACAGCAACAGGTGAGCGTAACGTAGTTGGAGCCGAGTTTTGAGGAGCTTCAAAGGAGGCGCTGAAAAGCGAATAGTGTGAAACCTCTATAGATCGTTCCCGGATCCATCGTTTTCCTGCTTGTATCATTCATTTTTCCCAACCCCACTTCCATAAAATGAATTTAAAATTTTCCTGGATGGATCGTTTTCCTGCATAGATGGTTTTATTTTCCTGGTTCCTTGAAAAACGATGGATAGAGGTTTGACTGAACTGGAATAGCGATACTACCAAGAGTGAAGGAGGGCTTGGCGTGTAGAAATGCCGTAGACAAGCTACTATTTCGGGGAATTGGTTAGAGCACAAAGGAGCTGCATCAGGGTTTTTGGGTCAGGTTATGATCGTTTCCTCGAATAGGCCATTCTCGTTCGAAGTAAACACGCCAAGCCACGTTCACTCTTGGTAGTGTCTTTATTCCAGTATTCGATCTTCAGGCGCCCCCTGAAACTACCGCAAGAAACTTTCTACGATTTTTACGATTAGAAGCGAGTGATACGGTATATGGTAAGAGCTAAGCCAAAATCCCACTATATTTCATTTCATTTTCATTTTCGTTTATTATTCCAAGTAGATTGTTACATTTCCGACTAACGTAAAAATACAAAAATCAGGTAAATGCACCATACATGGCAGGTCAGGAATGTTACATGAAATATATTAATAATAATATAAGATAAGTAATGGAATAGCCACATAAGCATATTCAATTTGTTATTCATTTGGGATATTTTACACTATTCAGCTTATATATTTCCCAGGTTATTATTAATCTGATGAAAAACATTCACGATATCAAAATATCTAATGAAATTCACAATCGTGACACTTGGAAAAAACGTGGATTCAAATTGATCAAAATGCTCGTTGAAACTGACGCAGGGGAACTACCGGCACAGTAGCTGAGTGGTTAGCTCACTTGCTTCGTGTGACCCGGGAGGTGAAGGGACACATCGGACCCGGTTCCATCCCCGCCACCGTCCATCTTTACAGGGTTTTTTCGTGGTTTCCCTCTGTAGTCTAGGCTAATGCCGGGATGGTTCCCACAATATAGGCCACGACCGCTTCCTTCCCACTATCCTATCCCACTACCCATAAAACCTTCATCTCATCATCCCATTATCTCATTAATCATTCATCCGACGTCAATAGATCTCAGTCATCATTACAGTGCGTCGTTAAAACCCAATAAAAAAAAAACTCTAATTATTTTAAATTCAGACTTTATAATAAATCACCAGGAGCTATGAGAAACTTAAAATCATTGTCAAAATTTAAATTTAAATTAAAAATTTAATTACAATTGAATTGAATTGAAAAAATTCAAATAGACAAAGTTTATGTCAAAAGCTTATTTGTTCCAATGGCAACACTATTAGCCTGTGCAAGTGTTACGTCGAATACTAACCGTCTTTCGTTGTGTTTGCCAGCATCAGGGACCTCCCGGAGGCCCGTCTGCGTCGGAGGACCTCCACGCGTGGTCGATCTACCGCCAGAACCTCAACTCGGACTTCACCGACTCGGCGCTGGGCTCGAGCGAGAAGTCTCCGCTGCCGTACGGTAACTTTCAGCTGAGAGAGTCGACCGTGCAGTCGATATTGAGTCACCCGAGATACGGGCCAAAGTGAGTCGTGGAGGGGTGAGGGCGGCGGGGTGACGGGAAAAGTACAAAATATTGGAAATTTATTCCTATTTCTTTAATCATTATTTATTTATACCAATTCTTATTTTTACTATATTATTGTACTTATATATATATATATATATGAGTTTTATATTTTTTTTTATTTTTTATTTTTTTTTCTATTCATTATCATTTATTTATTTACTATTTAGATTTATTCATGGAATATTGTAAATTATATGAATTTATTCTAATACTGTACCAGGAAAAAATTTGAAAGATGGAGAGATTTATTTAAAAATCAATCAAAATATATTTTTCAATTTTTTAATTTTTTTTTCTTTGTGTAATTTTTTGTGTAATTTTTTTTCTCCAGGTCGGCCCTCGGTTCCAACATGTACACGTACCTGAAGTTCGGCCTGCCGCGCGTGTTCCCCCCCTCCCGCGGCCCGCGCGACGGCTCGAGCGGCTACGACTCTAGCGACGACGGCAGTCCGTACCTCCACCGCCAGGGGCGCCACTACCTGCGCTCGCGCTCCGACCCCGACTTCAGGAACCAGCAGCTCTCGAAACCAAACACTGCGGTGAGTCGGTTACGCCGCTTGGTCACGCTGCTTGGTTACGCCGCTTGGTTACGCCGCTTGGTCACGCCGCTTGGTCACGCTGCTTGGTCACGCCGCTTGGTCACGCCGCTTGGTCATGCCGCTTGGTTACGCCGCTTGGTCACGCCACTTGGTCACGCCACTTGGTCACGCTGCTTATACCCCCCCCCTACACCCCCCCTCTCTTCCTCTTCTCTCCCCCTCTCCTTCCTTCCTCTTTCTTTCATTCCTTCCTCTCTCTTCCCCCCTCCTCCACTCTCCACATCACCTCAGCCCACCCGCGCCAGCCCTCCATCTTCTTATCCCCGTGTTACGAACGCTCGCTCGCACGCACGCACGCTCGCACTCTTGCACACATCTGGAAGACTCTATGTATAATATTATTATGAATAATATTGCTTTTCTCTATTATTTACATTATCGACCCAGCTACGCTGGTATGTACCCGTCAACCTTCACTGACCGCGAGTAGTAGTAGAAGTAGTGTATATTCCTTTAACCCTCTTTCGAGGAAATCGGTACACAATTTACATATTTCACAATATAACTTATTAATAGCATTACATTTGAGTATGGCAGTAAGCCATTTATAATTATCAATGAATTAGTAATTCTAGTATATCAAACAAATGGTGCAACAAATACTGATACATTGAAAGATTTCAGATTGATTGATATTGAATTGAGATAAATCAATAGAAATGAAATTATTCTGATTACTTTTACTACAATATAGATTTTTTGATACCTAGATATAGATAGCTAGATAATATAGATAATAATATAGTAGCAACCGGCAGTATTATAGTTACAATAGTAATAGTATTATAGTTGGCTATTTCTTGGAGCGATAGTACGTCATTGCGTTAACACGGCAGACTGGCGATGTGTAAAAATGATCACGCGTAGAAGTGCAGGGCGGTGGTGAATTGACGTGTTCATGTTTGAAACATGAGGAGTCAGGTTGGTAGATGAATGAATAAGTGAGGTTATGTTGTGTGTTTCCAGCACGGTCCGCGTCAGCCGAGCGGAGAGTCGTGGGCGCGGACCAAGAGCCACAGCGAGGCGAACCTCCTCTCCGAGCCGTATGCGCGGCCGCCCCCTTCACAGCACAGACGCAGCATGCATGACATACGCGTGCATGGCGGCGGTGGCGGGCAAGGAGGAGCGCAGTCGTACATGGGCGAGCCGGTGCACGGGGATCCCAGGACGTGAGTTTTCCTAATCGTTAACTAAATGCACGTTTGTTAACTAAACGCACGTTTGTTAACTAAAGCTGCTGTTCTTTCTTTCCCTTTTACCCAATTCATGTATGTAGTTAATAGGGGTGTGCAAGTTTGAGAATTTAATTTGGAATTTGAGTACAAAAAAAATGTCAGGCCGAGATTTGCATATCAGTAGCATCGTCTGGACCCTGAAATTCGAAAAAAAACAATCACGTTTTATATTCGGGACAATACAAGTAGGCCTACAGAAAAGTCTTACGAAAGAAAAAAATCAAACTCGATATTTTTTTGTTCAGCTAAATTTGAACTTGAACTCAAAACTCAGAACTCAAACTCAAAAATTCAAGTGCTTGCACACCCCTAGTAGTTGGTACTAATAACTATTATCATACACGTACACCAAGATGCGATGAGGGTTGCGTTTGCTGGTTGGAGATGGCGTCCTCACTTCCTATCCCTTCCATGTTAAAAATATGTTCCAATTCACGGGCCACATCTTCAGAACTAACGATCGTGCGTAGATAAGTGGTGATAAAAGGAACTAACTTTACGTTCACGTTGACTCGGCTATTAACAGCTGTCATCAAGTTTGTCAGCCTGTCAGCCGTTTCTACAAAACAACGTCAGATAATTGAGCGATCATTGATTCTCAGATAAGTAGACCTACTCAGGAAATGGAACGTGTTTTTAAATGAGTGAAGTCACCATCTCCAGCCGGCAAACCAACGCAACCCTCAATGCATCTTGACGTACATCAAAGAAGACGTCCTTAAATTATGTCACACTTTTTTAGGCCACTTTGAACCCCCCCCTCCCTCCCAAGTCACAGTTGGTCAAAAAATCTATCATTCCCCCCCCCCCCCCCCTTAAATACATCACAAATTCTCATACCACCCTCCAACAAAAAATTTGAATCAACAGGCAACAAAGGTACAATAAAGTAATTAAATGAATCAAAATATTTATTTCTTCATGTTTGCTTTTTGAGTAGTCGAACTTGATAATTATTTGATATGCATCTGCTGTTTCTGGGGTGAGTATAAATATAAGAATCTATAAGAATGGTGAGAAATACATGGAACAACAAAAAAATGGTACATCACACAGTTGCCTCTCCCCCCCCTCTCCCCCCCTTGTAGCACCTTGTCACAAATCTTGACAACCCCCATCCCCCCCAAAGCTGTGAACGAAACTAACCAACCGACAGTCTGTTAATCCGAACGTTTCTCCTCGTCAGACGTCGCACGTCCAAAACGGGCTCAGCCCACGGTTCCCGCCGCCCGGCCGACCCGTCTCGCCTGGGGGCCGTGCCGGAGGTGGGGGGGACGCTGCCGCGCGAGGCGTACTACGCGGCGCTGCCCGATCACGCGGAGCAGTCCGGGGCGTTCCGCTACCCGCACCTGCAGCTGCGTGGACTCGAGGTGCGGGAGGGGGGCGGAGTCATGCTGCAAGGCGTCTCGTTCGAGGTGTACGGCGGAGAGATACTGGCCGTCATGGCAACCAACGGTAAGTTCGCGTGACGGACTGTCGTCGATGTGTTGTCAAGGCAACACGTACGAGTTGGTTGTTGACATAACCACGATGTAGTGATACCAACCTATTTCATCATAATATAAAGAAGGTGCTCCAACTCGGGTCTCGAAAATGAAATATTTCTGGGGTCAGTTCCGGAGTCCAGAGTCCCGATTGCCTGTAGCGCAACTATCACTTTTATATCAAACTCAATAAATCAACAATGCTATACACGGCTTTGTGGAGTTATAATTTTGGCAGTTGCATTTGTTTTTTAAGAGAATTATAGATTTTGTAAGTTCAACAATGCCACCGGTACCGTAGCCACTCTTATCTACATCTAGTTCACAAGGCAATCCACCAAATCGTGACAAGCAATCGGGACCTTTGGCTCTGAACTGACCACAAGAAACCACAAATGCCTTCCATGTTATTAGTATGTGAGTTGGAGCACCTTCTTTATATTATGATGAAATAGGTTGGTATCACTACATCGTGCTAAAAGCTTTTCAAATTAATTCTTAATACCATGTAAAATGTGAGGCAGTCATTTTTCTCGGGATAAGGCTATGAACCAAGGTCTGATTGTTCAGACCAAATACCACACGGACGATCGCAAAATTCGAAATTGCGTAATGCGAACTTCTATTCGAGGTATCATTATACGTTGACAATTTCTTTTACAATTTTCTATACAGATTTGTAAGAATTTTATCTGAGTTTTCTATCATAAAATTGATATAATTGTGGGAAAAAAATATTGAAACATCCTTCATTGTATTGATGGAAGATTTAGACTGAATCGCGATCGCAAAATTAGCAAAATTGCATAATGCGAACTTCTATTCGAGGTATCATTATGCGTTGACAATATCTTTTGCAATTTTTTATACAGTTTCGTAAGAATTTTATCTGAGTTTTCTATCATAAAATTGATATAATTGTAGAAAAAAAATATTTAAACAACCTTCGTTGTATTGATGGAAGATTTAGACTGAATCGCGATCGCAAAATTAGCAAAATTGCGTAATGCGAACTTCTATTCGAGGTATCATTATACGTTGACAATTTCTTTTGGAATTTTTTATACAGATTTGTAGTAGTAGTAGTGGTAGTAGTAGTAGTAGTAGTAGTAGTTAGTAATAGTCTTTATTAGCAATTTAGCTATTTACATACACACAATTATCACAACAATACACAATTAATACAATACTACAACAATAATAATAACATCAGCATAATATTACAAGAGAGTTATGCTAATTATACATTCAATTTTTCAGTTCTAATAACCCACTTCATCTATTTAGTTAATATCAATTTAATATACATGGGCAGTATCCCAATAATAATTTTTTTTTTCATAAGCTTTAGGTAATAAACCCTTTTCTTTGATTACTTTACTACACTCTCGACGAAATATATCAACATTTTTTACTTCCTTCACAATATTTGGTAACCTATTATATATTCTCATCCCTTTGATAAAAATAGAATTGTCTTCCTCTTTTGAGCAAGTCCTAATAATGTTAATATTTTTACTACCTCTGGTAAAATGATTATGTTTATCATTATTTAATTTCAGTCTTATTTTTTGTATTAATTTTGTAAGAATTTTATCTGAGTTTTCTATCAAAAAATTGATATAATTGTGAGAAAAAAATATTGAAACATCCTTCGTTATATTGATGGAAGATTTAGACTGGATTCCCGAGCTTGATCACATCATAGATATACATCACCGAGATACGTTACTCAATGTTATTTAGAGTGCAGTGGAAGTCGATTCAGTGAAATATCAGTTTTTTGCTGATACCTTTTGAACGGTATGAGATATTAATACTCTAATACAAGGAAAATACACGTATTTTTAATACCTTTAAGATGGTATATAATTTGACTTTATATAACTCATGTCACACTATTGTCGAGCACATTTTTTAGCTGTAAACGCTTGTCAGTTATGCAACATGACTTGAAGACATAAGTAACTTATATCATCTTGAAGCTATTACAGTAGAACTTCTTCAGTTAGTTTCTCCTTAGTACATTTCTCACCTTGGTAAGTTTTTTTTTTTCTTTTATAGTGGGTTTAACGACGCACTGTAATGATGACCAAGATCTATTGGCATCTGATGGATGATGAATGAGATGATGGGATGATGAGATGAAGGTTTTATGGGTAGTGGGAAGGATAGTGGGAAGGAAGCGGTCGTGGCCTATATTGTGGGAACCATCCCGGCATTAGCCTAGACTACAGAGAGAAACCACGAAAAACTCGACATGCCCACTACCTCCCAGGTAACATGAAGCGAGTACGTTAACCTCTCAGCTACCTGTGCCGGTGGTTTTATTCTTTGATCCCATCTATGCTCCCACATGTTAAATAGTTACTTTAGTAAGTTTTTCACTCAAGTGTTTTTTTTTTGTCTCGTACCCTGAATAACATATTAAAGAGATTTCACTGTTTAATTATCTGTGTTTCTCGCGTATTAGAATTTCGATATCTCATACCGTTCAAAAGTTATCAAAAAAAAAAACTGATATTTCGCTAAATCGACTCCCGTGGACTCCACTAACTATGGCTTAGCTTAGTCCACAATCATTTCATGAGATGTTATAACAATGTATCAGATAGATAGATAGATTTATTCATTACAAAATACATCTTTTGAACAACACTCAGCAGTTTTGCAACAGTATACATAACCAGTCTTTCCGTAAATTATTTCCTGTATAATAAAGTTATAACATTATTTGCTACAATATAGTTGAGTACTATATCAAGAGGCCGCGGGCGCTCGTATTTCACGACGCAAACTCTCACGGCCGTAATTTCTGAGATATCAATATGATTGTATTTGTATTCTCTTAATAATTGAAGACAAAGTTTACTGCATTCACAGAATTTTTTTTAATTTTTCAAATTCTTCAAATGAGAATGACAAAATTTCGTGTTGGCAAAAACCTAGATACATATTTTTGAATACAAAAAAAAAATAAAAAAAATGTAAAATGAATCAAAAATGTGAGCCAGGGAATTAACGGTGTTTACGTGAATATGAGTTTGGCGGGCTAGTCTACGGGTGGCGCCTAGCACACGATGCATGTTCAACTGGAGTCTGAAGCGAGCGAACAACGAACCCGTGTAGAGCGCCTGCGACCTCTTAATGTGATAATAATAAGTACATAATTGAGAATATAAAGAATATAATATAAATATAAAGAATCAACAGTTTATGTAATCTAACGACTGATTTTGTTCTCCAGAAGAGGAAGGCACCGCACTACTCGATTCCCTGTCGGGCCGATCACCGCTGGGCAAGTCTGGCGGCGCCGTCCTGCTCAACGGCCAGTCGGTGCGTTCGACCCAGCTGCGCGACCGCGTTGCCTACGTGCAGAGCGACACGCACCTGTCGCCCGACCTGACGGTCAAACAGACGCTCGGCCTGCACAGGTGGCTCAGGCACACAGACTCGGGCAAGATCAGCACCGCAGATAGGGTACGTTTGGTTATTAAGAAGCCGCGGGCGCTCGTATTTCACGCCGCAAACTCTCTCGGCCGTAATTTTTGAGATATCAATATGATTGTTTTTGCAATCTATTAATAATTGAAAAGCGGAGGTTACCGCATTCACAGAATTTTGAACAAAAAAATTGTAATTTTTCAAATTCTTCAAATGGAAAATGAAAAAATTTCCTGAATGTGAAAATCTAGATACATATTTTTGAATACCGTAAAAAATATATAAAATGTGAAATATATCAAAAGTGTGAGCTAGGGAATTAACGGCGTTTATGTGAAACTGAGTTTGGCGGGCTAGTCTACGGGTTGTGCCTAGCACTTGATGTATGTTGAACTCGAGTCTGAAGCGAGCGAACAACGAGCCCGTGTAGACCGCTTGCGGCTCCTTAACGTCGAATCAATTAGATAATTAGATAATTAGATAAGTATCGTAATTGATAATTAATCCTAATGTCGGATCTTACGCGATGCAAATTGAGAAATGTCGAGACGTAGGAGTTGAACTGGAGATGTATTTATTATTTATTATAGATTACAGCTTTGGACCATTGGTCCGGTGGCAGTTGATTTAAACACTATGGTCCTTAATTTTAACAATGTCAATATACAATTAAATACAGTTTATTAAAAAAAATCTGAGTAAAGTAAAATGTGTAAAACAAAAGAGTAGAAGGTGTCATATTGGAATATAACACTATAGATTTATTAAAAGCAGAGGATTTAGGTAAGGTTTCCATTTTTTCTTGAGGAAGATCATTCCAGAGGCGAATGGATCTACCAAGAAAAGATTGGAGACCTACGTTGGTGTTATATCTTGGTAGATTTATCTTTAGGTTATAGCAACTAAAGCAGGGTTTCCAGTTCGGAATTTTTCTTGTCGTCCGACACGATATCGGTACGATTTTTGTCATGCCTGTTTCCACTTTGCTGCACCGTAACGTTTTCCTGACGTCATAGCCATAGCCTTCATTACCTTCAAACTCACAGGCTTCTTCGAATGTGAGGAATGTGAGTGTAGCTTCCGATAAAATCGTAGTTTCGGCCGACGAAAGTTGAAGTTGAGTCAATAATCACGTCACCGAATCCGTACCGAAACGGTGTCGTGAACCGCCATGTTGTTTAGGTGAATACTGGCTTGTGATTGGCCAGTTGGGAAAATCGTGTCGGACGACAAGAAAATGTCAGAACTGGAAACTGTGCTTAACCTGAAAATAACCAGGAGTGTGCAAGCACTTGAATGTTTGTGTTTGAATGAATGAGTATTTGGGTTTCAAGTAGGGATAACTTCGGTTCCAAAAAATCAGAACCGGATAACAGATTTACAGAACTGGTTCAGAACTAATTCTCCGCAATTTTTTGGTCGAAAATGAGATAAACTTTCATCTAGACGCTCTTTCATATAGGCGCGAGTTTATTCCTTGTTTTTAGGCGTCATCAAATCATTCGGTCATCTTTCAGCCCATCAACATCTCTTCTGACGAAACAAAGCAGTGGTAGGACACATTTTGGGTTTTACTGCGCATGGAGGAGAAAATACAAATAAATAATGCACGCGTGAACTAGTTTATTATATCTACACAATTTATCTACCAATTGCATCTAGCATCAAGCATCTATCAAGCATCTACCAATTGATCATAATAGCTCAATCAATGTGATGAATAATTGAAAAAAATCATCACAGAAAGAATCGATTCTCTATTTCAGAACCGATTGAACCTGGAACCGATTCCGAACCGGTTTTCGGTTAACCGAAGTTATCCCTAGTTGTAAAGTTTTAAAGAGTATACAGCTAAAAAATGTGGTTTTCTAGCTGTATAATAGGCCTATGCTTGTCAGTTAATCGACATGACTTGAATAGTTATAACTTGCATCATCTTCAAGTTATTGTAATTATCTGTGTATCTCGCTTATTAGATTTTTGATATATCTCATACCGTTCAAAAGTTGTCACCAAACAACTGATATTTTGCCAAATCAATTCACATGGAATCTTAACAAACAATAATCATCTGACCAGTTTTGTCCCCGTTTCCCCTCCCCAGATAGCAGCACTGGTCGAGGACTTGGGGCTGGCGCAAGTGGCGCATACCAAGGTGGCCGGCTTGACGACGTCCGAACGGCGCCGCCTCAACGTGGCGTGCCACCTCCTGCTCGACACGGACATCGTAGTGCTCGACCAGCCCACCAGAGGCATGGACATCTTCGACACGTTCTTCCTCGTAGAGTTCCTTAGGCAGTGGGCCGGGGACGCGGCCGCTGGCGGTAAGTACACCGACCAGAAGCTTACCTCGACGCGATAGAGATGGTTATCGCTAGACAAGCAGCTTACCTCGTCGTCGTAGACAGGAGTGGAGTGGAATAAGACGGAGAAAGAAACATTAGTAAAAGAACTTGGAAAATTAGAAAGAAAAGATATGCAACTTACCACCTGTACAGAGTATAACTTGTAGAGATGTTTCAACTAAAATAATGAAAATATTCTCTACAAAGAATCTTTGTATCTTAAACAAAATAATTCCTGGAAGCGGAAAAACGATGCTTTGAGTCGTAGTGGTAGATATCTCGTTTTACGTTGTGACCCGCGTTTTACGTTGTGTTTGCGTTTATCATCAGGTCTGACCGGCGGCCACATCGTCGTACTGACGCTCCACCCGCCGACGTACGAGATCTTCACGATGCTGTCCCGCGTCGTTCTTCTCTCTGCCGGACGGAACATGTTCGCCGGGCGGCGCCGTGACATGCTGCCCTACTTCGCCACCGTCGAGTACCCCTGTCCCGCGTTCAAGAACCCCTCAGACTATTACCGTGAGTAGATAACCATGGGTTGCCGTGGCTTAGTCCTATGCTGAGAGAAAATAATTTTTATTGACGGCTGTTCATCTTTTTGATGACTGACCACGAAGGTCCAGCTTACTACGAATTTGGAATTATAATTGCCGAAAGTGAAAATGAGTTATACAAATATAGTGATAAGATCAAAAACTTAATTATTATACAAAAAAAAAATATTAGAATTCAAGTAGATTGAGATACGCTGAAGAGATGATTGTGGAGAATATGTGATGATTTTCTTAATATTGTGGAAACTATTTCTTGAATTAATGATTTTGATACCGGTATATTAAATGATTTGAAAAAAGTAATAAAAAATGTGGGAATAGCTGCCCTTGCTCCAAGAAGGAGTCCTACAATGTCCCAGTATTCCTCAGGAATTCCATATTTACATAGATACTATTTAGCAAGAAGGATTTATATTATTGTGCGTTATAGTGAATGCATTTACTCATAATATTTATAGTATTATGATTTTTTTTTTTTTATCGGTCAAATACACTGATACAGAAAGAAAAGTACAATCACAGCCTCCCTCTGTAGCTCGGTCAGCTGAGGCATCGCTTCAGAAACTGAAGTCACTGTTGGGCGTGGGTTCGAGTCTCGCATAAGGCATGGGTTTTTGTTAATGTCCTCTCACTAATCATCACTTCTTAGTTTCATAATTACCTGCTCATTTGTACCCCCGTATAACCTAGCTGTTAGTGGGGTCGTTGAGTGCTATCACCAGTACAATCACAACAAAAAAACATTCACAAATCCCTTCAAAAAAAGGTTCAATTGTAGGTTAAAATAGTGAATTATGAGTATAAATTCGAAATTCAGACATATTTCTCATACATAAAAAGTAATGAAGTAGTTGGGAGTAAAAAGAGAAACAAAACATTGAATGATTTGTGGTATTCTACTCACAAACTGTAGAGTATTATTGATTTCTATTAATTTTAAGTAATACATCAAGTGGCGAGAAAAAGTGGTGTTGTACAATATTGTAATAAAATATATGAATAACCAGTATTGAGACACTTTTGATTCGCAAAGTATTTCGGCTGATAATAACAATAATAGAAAGTCAAAGAAAGAACAGCAGCTTACCGAGATTTATAAGTAGAGTAAGACCTACTCTTAGTGGACAGCCCGTAGATGGAACACAGAGATGAAAAGTACACACGAGATTCTGACGTTTCGGCAATTGCCTTGGTCACAGTAGGGTAGAGAGTGATACGTTATTACGTGGATCAGCACTGACCATGATATTGTCGTGTCTGCCGCAGTGGACCTGGTCACGCTGGACGACCTGTCCGCGGAGGCCATGTTGGAGTCGAGCCAGCGCATCGAACAGCTGGCCGACATCTTCCGACGGAGACAGGAGCCGCTGTCTGATCCCGGACCGCCCATCGCGCTGCCCTCCAAGGTCCGGCACGCCAACTTCTGCAGTCAGTCCTTGGCCATATTCACGTGAGTCGACTAGCACATGCTGAAAAATATGGTTTCTGGGATCTTGTAAATGAGTAGATTAGTATATAAAAATTAGATTTTTTTCTTTTATTTAAACTCTTGCAATTGCGTATAAATGCGCGGTGGCAAGTTCCCTAACTACTCCTATCTCATCACCTCCCTAACCCTCTCACAGAATAACTTTAACCTAATTTCATCCCCTTCAAAAACACTTCTACTAAGCCTATTCCAGTCCCTACCTGTTCTATTCAACTATACATGGTAAAATAGTTGATGATAATTATTAAAATGATATTATTAGGTATAGGTATTGTAATTTTATCGTGTCATATTGTTTTCAAGTTTAAAGAAAATGATGGATGCACGAACGATACATAGAGGTCTCACTGTGTTGATTTTCTATTTGAATTAATTAATTTATAGCATTGTATGATGAGTGCGTATTTGTGTATTTGTATGAAGTACACTCAACAACTCTACACTCCTTGACTTATATGAAATATACTCAAGAACTCTATACAAATTTGTGGAAACTGTCGAGTCTATGAAGCCAGTTTTTTTTGTTAGGGATGATATCGATTTATTTAATTATATTATTTATTTGGATTTATTAATGTGAAGCATTGTAAAGTGAGGAAAGCCACTCTCAGAAGCTCGGTCAGCTGAGGCACTGCTTCAGAAACTGAAGTCACAGTTGGGCGTGGGTTCAAATCCTGCACAAGCCATGCGTTTTTGTTAACGTCCTTTCATTTATCATTGCTTCTTAGTCTCATAATCATCTGCTCATTCGTACCCCCATATAACCTAGCTGTTGGTGGGGTCGTTAAGCAAACAATAATTAATCAATCAAAGATGAGGGATGCATTTGTATGAAATACACTCAAAAACTTGATACACCGTGACATATGAAATATACTCGAGAACTGTACATACCTTGGTAACATAGCCGGAAAAATGTTAAATTGTATTGAAAAAAACAATCAATCTAACAACACTCACTCTCTCTCTCTCTCTATTCCAGCCGAGCGTTCGTCTACTCTCAGCCCCTCACCCTCGTCCGCTGGTTCAGCCTCCTCCTCTTCTCCGCGCTCACTTCTCTCGTCGTCGGCGCCATCTTCTTCGACCTCCCCTCAACCGACCCCCACCTGGTTCTATCGGACCGTCTGGGCTACCACTACGCCATGACGTCTGTCGCGCCCTGGCCCATCCTCCTGGTGCTGTCGCTGGGGGAGGTGGGGAGGGAGAGGTTCCCCGTGGGGAGAGACGTGGCCGATCGTCTCTACGGCAGGCTGGTCTACATACTCACCAAGGTACGTTATCGTTCAACTTAACGCCGTCATTGTTGGACAATAATTGACATTTTGAAAAAAAAAAAATTTTTTTTTTTTTAATAACATCGAAACTTGATACAAAATCATTGTTCCCCAATTAAGGCTATGGATGAAAGATAGGATCGTTTGGACGGGGCACCTCAAGGGCGATCTTACCACCCCATTTTGATTATTTAAAACTTATGGTCTTCAACACCAGGACTGCGCTGTCTGTGACCATAATTTTTCGCAGTAGATAAAAGTCTTTCAGTATAAACACACGAATGTTGATATCTTCCACTTTGAACTAAGTCTCTTGGGCAATGATTAATTACTTCTTTCCCTTGACAGAAGATGTAAAATTGATCATTATACAAAAAGCACAAATTAAATTAGTGATAGGCCTATAATGTTATAATTAGGCCTATCGCTCTACTAATTAATGGTCGTGGCCAATTAGTACTTCATCCAAGCATTTGCTTCGAGGACTGTGGGAAACCGAAGCAAATTAGATTGATTGTTGATGTATGAAAAAATCATACATTTTCTAAACGCTTGACGGACTTGTACGTTTGTCTAAGCGGAAGGAAATTGAACAAATTCTCATCGGGAGAGATGTCGCCGATCGCTTCTACGACAAGCTGGTCACCAAGGTATTTTACCGTTTCCACGTTAGGCAAAATTGTCATGGTTGACTGCGCTGTTCGACAATAATTGACATTATTAATAAAATCTCACCTCTACGGCAGACTGGTCACCAAGGTAGGTTACGTCCATCTTATTATCGCTACGGTTAGCCAATAATTGACATTTAAAAAAAAAATCATATGTTTTCTAACTGCTTGACGGATTTGGACGTCAATATTAGTCCACGCACAGGGAAATTGAAGAGATTTTCATTGAGAGGCACATCGCTGATTGCTCTAACGATAGACAGGTTTACTTACTGACCAAGGTACGTTACCGTTCATCTTACACCGTCACTGTTGGACAATAATTGACATTTAAAAAAAAATCATATTTTCTAAACGCTCGACGGACTTGGACGTTTGTCCTCGCGTAAGCAAATAGAACAAATTCTCATCAGGAGAGACATCACCGATTGCTTCTACGGCAAGCTAGTCACCAAGGTAGGTTACCGTTGATATAATGCCTTCATGCCACATATATAGGTCCTAAATTATACAATATCATACCAACCGAAATTCGAAAAATAAAATCAGCAAATAAATTCAAACTCGAACTAATTAAATGGATCAAAATCAAAGGACGCGACTATATTAATGACATTATAAGCATCCCATGTTTCAATGATACTAAATCATGAATACTCTGGAATTATATATTCAACTCCCATAATCAATGAAATAGATACATATTCAGAAATGGATGCTACATGAAATAAATTATTAGCTATTAATTCTATCATTTAATATGAGCTAATCGGTCAAATTTGCGATGGCACTTGCTTGAATTATTCCTAAATGTTGAACACTATAGTCTACATACATTACAAATACTTACGTTGGGCCATCATAATCACCGATTTGTTACTTAATTAGGTGTAATTATAAAAATATTTTACTTCTCCATCTATTTCCGAAGTCATTATCATAGTTCTCATTTTATTTTAATAATCTCCAATTCACCATATTCATAGAATGAAGACTTATATATAATTTTAGTTCCTATAATCTGAGTGCAAACTCAAGATCTCTTCTTTCTTGCACTCAGTAATATATTTTCCTTTCATCATGTGTTGTTGGTAATTGTATTATTGTATTTGTAATCTGTTGTATCTGTTGTGCGTGATTATAAGGAAAGGAAAATAAACGAAATAAATAAATAAATAAATGTTAGACAATATTGTCATGGTTTACTGCGCTGTTCGACAATAATTGACATTGTTGGTAAAATCTCGCCTCTACGGCAGGCTGGTCACCAAGGTGGGTTACCGTTCATCTTATCATGGTTATGGTTAGCCAATAATTGACATTTCGAAATAAATAGTATATTTTCTAATCGCGTGACGTATTTGGACGTGAATATTAGTCCATGCACAAGTAAATTGAACAAATTCTCATCGGAAGGCACATTGCCTATTGCTTCTACGGCAGGCAGGTTTACAAACTAACCAAGGTAGGTTACCGTTCATCCTAACGCCATCAACGTTGGAGAATTTTGTTATGGTTGACCGCGCTATTGTTTTTCATTATTAACATCGAGACTTGACACATACCGGTAATCATTGTTCCCCAATTAAAGTTATGAATGAAAGTAGGATTGTAGTACCTCCAACGTTCACTATCTTCCCACCATCTCTTTTCCACCACTTTACTCCATTTCTCCCCTCTTATAAAGTTTGTTTGTTTGTTTGTTTCAGACGTTGTTTAGCCTGCCTGCGTCGCTGTGCGTGTGGGTTGCGTTTGTCGTCCCGAGCTACCTGATGACCGGCCTCCACATGCAGGGAGACGACCAGCTCGCCTTCTACATCTACATAGGCAAGTACACAACCTAACCTAATAATACATCACTTTTTAAATTCCATCTATCATTCCTCCGTTACTTTGGATTTAAAATCTAATTGAATTGAGAATTGAATCAAATTATATTACAGTAAGTTTCCAATTGCTATGTTCATGTTGGTATTATTATTATCATTCATTAATAATACTTCGAGTTGTTTGAATTCACTAGGCCTACTAATTTTCAAATTCAAAATGCTGTCATGAGAAAAAAATGGAAGCTATTTTTACACGTCTCGAATCGTGCGGAACTCGAACCCACGCCCAACGATTACTTCAGGCTAAGAGGTTTTCATCAACAAACCAAACCTAACCTCAAATCAGTAGCAATCGAATCCGTAGTTTTTATCATGAAACCAAACCTAACCTCAAATCAGTATCAATCAAATCTGTAATTTTTATCAACGAACCAAACCTAACCTCAAATCTGTAGTTGTTATCAACGAACCAAACCTAACCTCAAACCTATCGTTCCAGGCTACATGCTACTGTACCTGACGTCTATCCAGACCCTCCTGTCGGCGCTCGCGTACCTCTTCAAGTCTCGCATCGTGTCGTCGGGCCTGGCCGGCCTACTGTTCACGTCGCTCGTACTCGCGTCGGGCGTCGCCCTCCACCCGGCCGACCTCGGCTATTGGGCCGGCTGGCTCGAGTGGGCGTCGCCCCAGCGGTGGCTCCTCCCCGCTCTTATACACAGGGAGTACAGCGCGCACGCGCTAGCTACCGGCGCGCTCACGTGTAGGAACAAACAGGTGAATGGATGAATAAATCTTTATTTACTTCGAATACAATACATTGTATATTATATAATATAGTACATACTAGGGATAACATCGATTCTCCATGCTCCAGAATCGATTAAAAATCGATTTTTAAAAAAAAAAAATTTAATTTAAAAAAAATTGAAAAATTGAAAATTAAAAAAAAAAGTTTAATCTCAAAAAAGTAGTGTGATTTGAATTTTTTTTTAAACCTTCCCAAGGTGTTCACATGAAAAATAGCTGCTAGAGACTTCTTTGAACCGTACTGTACCATTTGGGTATTTCCGTCAACATTTGGCTGTCAGACGTAACCGAAGGGATAGCTTTTGTCCAGATAGTAATATCTCAACAATACAGGATAATATGGACAGCAAAATGAGCACTTATTGCGACGTGAAAAAAAAAAAAAAAAAAAAAATCGATTTTTTGTTTTGAGAATTGTTTTATATCAGAATCGATTCTCGATTAATCGATGTTATCCCTAGTACATACGGTTTATATGGTAGAACAGCCACTGTGAATCTACTTCGGTCTGATCACACGCTGAATATCGCCCTTTTATAGTGTCCACTATTATCATGTATTATCATGCCATTTGTGTCCACTTAAAAATAAAGTATGTTTTATTATCATTATTATTATTAATACTAGGATTAATTATTTTTGTTAAGTTTTGTTCTGACCTTGAATATGCTTTTCTATATTCTAAATTATTCTCTCAGTATCACTTCATATCTAAACACCCTACTTTTTGGCACTAAACGTATTCCTTTCTTACATCTTAGTCTGAACTTTACATATATTATAAAATTTTTGTTATTTTCAACCCACAGATGAGCCTTCCCAGGCTTTGTGGAAAAGAGTTTAATTTTATTTTTATATGTATGTTCTTTGTTCTTTTGTGCAATTGAAAAAAAAAAAAAAGGAAAACGCAGGATGTGCGTTGTGAGATGAGCTTAGAAGTATGGAAATCTAGAATGAAAAATATTCTGTCAGCTCAATCCACATTTACTGACCTTGGAATACTTCAAAAGTTCAAAAACCTTACCTGCAACTTGTTGATATTTATAGTGCTGCAACCTGTCGCATATAAACTTTGAAAAACCAATTGCTCCCAATATTCAATAAATATATACTTCTATTGCGATTTCTTTGTTATTTGTCATCCGATTGTTGTGAAAGTCACTAAAAATATCCGTAACCGTGTTTTTCATATTCAGTGAAAATTTTGAAGTTTTTGAAAATTTTCCACATTTCAAGTATTTTTCTTCCGTGTTATTCTTATGAGTATTTCTCAAACTTTTCGAATTTTTTCCGGAAAAGCCTTCCGAACGATTTTTCTGAAAAACGATCTCAGCCCATTCTGGTATAACAGAAATATGTAGAAAAAGTTTCAAGTTGATGGGTATTTTTTCCTGACCTGTTTGCCGCGCACAAAATTACAAAAAAAAATAAAATAAAAACATAAAATCCAAGCCCATTTTTTTTCGGTGTGTGAAATGGAATCTTCGCTACGCTCATCTAACTAGGAAACAAAGCGTTTAAAACAAAGCCTTTATTATCATAGGAATTGATTAGGAAATAAGATGGCAGTGACTTAATTGTTTGGATCTCAAGGTGTATATACAAATAACCAATCCAAAGATACAATTTAATATTAGTAGCTCATCCATCAACGCGTAAACACATAATGCATTTGCCTAGTTAAAATATAAGTATGATATACATATATATTATAAGACAGAATAGAGAATAGATCAATAGATGTCATCAGTACAGTGCATCGTTGAACCTGATATGAATAAATAAAAATCAGTCGTATTTTTGTTCTTCTTCTTCTCTCCTTCGATGTTGTATTTATTAATATATCATTGAGTTATATTTCATCGTTGAACCTCGTTGATCTGTCCCAGGTCCAGCGCCAGGACATCATCGTGCAGGCTCCGTGCCCGCCGCCCAACGGAGCCGCCGCCCTGGCGTTCCTGGGCATGGCGCCCGACGCGGACCTGCCCGAGTACCTCAGCCCGGCGGCCATCGCTGTCTTCTGGGCCGTGTGGTTCGTCGTCGGCACGACCGCGTTCCTCGTGAGGCGTTTCACTCCGAAACAGCCGCGGAACAATCCGAACAAGCCTTGAGTGTCGTTCTTGTTGGAATGAACACCAGCCTTGAATGTCGTTTGTGTCGGAACGATAGACGAGCCTTGAATGTGGTTCTTATTGGAACGATAGACGAGCCTTCGATGTGGTTCTTTTCGAACGATAGACAATTTTTGAATGTTGTACTTCTTGGAACAATAGGCAAGACTTGGATATCTTTCTTGTCGGAACGGTAAGACAAGCCTTGAATGTCGGTACTATCAGAACGATAGTAGACGTGTGGCTTCGCTGCGTTCTGGGCTGTATGTTCCCCAGTTGGAACGATTGAATTTACATTGGTGCGGAATTTGGGAATAATACGAAAGCAGCTGTTTGGAGCAAACTAAAGCAAACCAAGGTCATTTGTCAAGTTGAGAAACTATGAATATATATATTAGCATCTAAATTTTCCAATCACAAAGCAGAATTTGATTAGGGAATACAATTGAAAAAATGAAAAATTTCATCAATTGTTTTTTTTAAATTTTTTACATCACATTTGTTACGAAGTTTGTCGATGACATTAAGTGAGCCAAAGAAAACATTATTTGAATTTTATTTTCCCACAAAACAAACGACCATTCTTCTTGGTTCAGTCGACGATGCGATAACCAATTTTTGAGGTTATGTCAACAATTTTAACGAGCTGTTTACACATTGGAATGTTTTATTCAAATCGTTGAAAATGCTACGTGACGATGTTCAACGTATCACAGTTCACAACGGTGTAGATTGAACCAAGATTATGACGCTACGTATTAAACAATCGTTGTAATTTCATTTAAATATTCAACGTGTACCGTCTGTTGTAAGCGCCACGCCACGGCTATGATATTATTTTATATTAACAATAATTTCGATTTATTGGAGCCGCAACAGTCAAATAAACATTCCTATTGTTTATTTATTACAAGTCTTGATTTAGTTGATACTGAAAGTTTATTGGTTGTTTTCTGATGGTAACCATGGTCACCAAGCTCACAACGATCAACTAAACTTCACGATTTACTGCCATCTTGATATTTGTTGCGCTTCCAATAGTCGGTAGCTGTCGGAAGAAAGGTTTGTATATATCTATATATATTTTATATATAAATGTTATATTTATTCTTACCTTGTTAGGTGAGATTTTAATAAATAAATAATTTTGTTTTAAATATGCCGTCCATTCTAGATAATTATATTTCAATCGTAGGTGTTATTTGTTGAAAGAATTGTCTCAAGATACGTTGCCATCTTTGGTTTATGAAACTATTATAACTGAATAATATTAAATTTAAATTAGTATTTAATGAACTTTAGTGACTGTTCTTGTAAGGGATTTTCCAAGAATAATAATCATCAATTAATTTAGTCATAATGAAAGGTTTAGATTTTGTTTCGTTCATAGATTCATTTTGTAAATATTATTTTTTAATTTATGTTATTGTATTACCCATGTACAATGAATCTTAGAAATATAATAAATTGATAATATATTTTAGTTTTGTGTGTTTATAAAATGATTTCCGTGTTATTTATTCCCCGTGTACTGTCCGTAGTGTTTCGAACCCATTCACCGTGATTGATATTCATATTTTTCACAGAGAGCACTCTAATAGAAATTTCGAAGAATAAGTGCAATTTGCAGATGCAATTAATTTGTTTTTCAAACCTATTAGAATTCTTAGAATATTATTTTAAATATGAAGGCCTACACTGGTAGGCCTACACCCTGTTTATATATATTTTATATAGGCCTAAATATATAAATATATATATATATATAGGCCTGTATATATATATAAATATATAGGCCTAAATATATATATATATATATATATATATATATATATATATATATATTTATATATATATATATATATATATATATATATATATATATATATATATATATATATATATATATATATATATATATATATATATATATATATATATATATATATATATATATATATATATATATATATATATATATATATATATATATATATATATATATATATATATATATATATATATATATACATATATATATATATATATATATATATATATATATATATATATATAGAGGGCCTATATATATTTTTTTATACATCATTACTGTTTTTATCGAATTTCAAATTTTATTCATTCAATTATTCATTGAGGCATATTCAAGAGCAATTAAATAGATAATTTCGAAAAACGACTAAAAACACCTAGAAATAATTTATTCTCATATATATATATATATAAATATATATATATATATATTTATATATATATATATATATATATATATATATATATATATATATATATATATATATATATATATATATATATATATAAGTCAAGTTTTATTTCCATTAATTGTACATTACATATGACACAGTGTGAGCACAAATGACAAGGTATGAACACAAACCCTTTAGGATATATACCATTAAGGGTGTATGGAAAGGTTTTTTACCATATATAACTTATTAGAAAATAAGTTAATAATATAATACAAGATAAATTATAACCAATAATCATATATAATAATATATGATAATAATATATCAATAATATAATAATCATAACGAGTTGGTATAATATACTGACATGTATATTATGCACCTTGTGATGTTGTGCATATACTAGATTAACATATTGACATGTTTTAACATATTCTTGAACGGCTCATACTATGAGAATATACTAGTCAAACGCGAAATATGCGTTGTAAGATGAGCGAGGTATCTGAATGAGGTATAAAAGTCCTTGAAGTAGTTCTACCGTTGCTACTTTATCGACTCTGGTATTCTAAACACCTTGATATCTGAATAAGCTATAAAAGTCGTTAAAGTAGTTCTAATCTTGCCACTTCATTGACTCTAGTATTCTACACACCTTGATGTATATAAAAAATACTTCATTGTTGGTCAACTCTTGAATCTAGAAAGCAGTGAATCTCAACAACTTAATTCTGTCACAATTCTTATGATATATTTGATGAATATTATCAGTTATTTTTTATTTTCTTCAAAACGGCTGATTGTAATTGCATATGAAATCGTGAAAATGTGTAAAATCTATGTATACACATTTGGAGAAAATTTCATCCCATTTGGAGAGATTTTATTTGTCAACATTTTCCGCCCGGCCAAATCTTATGGGGTTTTTAGAAACTTTGAGATGATTTTTCTCAGAATCGGTTCGACCGATTCATTCCAAAAACTATACAGTTTCAAGTTGGATGAGTTTGCGTGTACAAAAAAAGTTTCATGTTCATCAGTCAACCCTTGCGACCTGTGGAGTGCTTACAAAAAAAATAATAAATAAAATAACAAAAAAAAACACACAGACAAAGCTCTATAAGAGTGGGATGGAGACTTCGCTACGCTCATCAATTATTCCTGGGTGTTTTTGGTCATTTTTCAAAATTATGTATTTCATTTTATTCATTCAATTAATTATTTATTCAAGAGTAATTAAATTAATAATTAAGAAAAATGACTAAAAACATCCAGAAATAACTTAATCTCATATAAATATATATATATATATATATATATATATATATATATATATATATATATATAAATATATATATATATATATATATATATATATATATATATATATATATATATATATATATATATATATATATATATATATATATATATATATATATATATATATATATATATATATATATATATATAGGCCTATATGTTTACACATATTATATAATATTAATCTTTCCAGAAATACACCTGTTATTCTTATAGAACATCCAGTCTACACAAATGAAATTGATATCAGTGTTTCCAGAAATGTTCAATAATATACATGATTGAATATCTTGTGAAAACCTACACATAGGCCTATACATTTGAATACAAAAGTATCTATTGAAAAATAAATAGAAGAATTTAAAATATTGAGAAGAATACAGGGGCCCTAGGCACAATCACAAATTAGTTGAAATTTTAGTTATATATTTATTGAATAAATATTATATTTGTTCAACTGTGACTGATATATATATATATATATATATATATATATATATATATATATATATATATATATATATATATATATATATATATATATAAATCTGAATACTTGAGCAAAATTGAATTGATTATTCAATAATATCAAAAAAGCTGCCAAGATAAGAATTAGTTCGCAATTTTCCTTTTTGCTTTCAAGATCACCCCTGTGGTGCCATGTCTAAACGATCCTACCATAAATCCTTGGTATAAATCGTGCATTGTTGACTTTTTGTGACAAATAAACATGCTCACAATAAAATAACAAATATATTTGAATAGATAAAATCGAATCAGTTCGTATTATCTCTACAATTTCCTCTTCGAGTTTTAATCAATGGCTGGCACTACAGTCTATATGTATTATAATGACAACCATCCCACGCAATCCTTCTCCTCCATCCCACATATATCCCCCCTCCCCTTCGCCTAAACCGCATTGCCCCTCCAACGGTTTACAATCAAACCATCCACGATCTTAGTCAATGGAATGACGTCACTTTCTTCTCATTGGTCGAAACTTGGTCACGTGACGCTCCAAGCATGGGCGTACAGGCGACAGTGGCGGGCGGTTAGCGTGTTGATGTGATGATAGCGACAGCGGATGGCAGTGGTATTTTATTTTATATATAATTATGTGTTTTGTGATTTTGAGGATTTGAAAATTAGATAATTCGAAATTTGAATTCGTTTCAGAAATGTATGTCAGCCATTTTGGAATTTCCCAATTTCAAACGACGGTTTACTTCAATGATGTTCTAAATTCAAATGAATTATGATTGCAGTTCTGAATTTACTCATAGAGACTAGAGTCCTTATTACTGAGTCAATTCGATTTTTTTGAACGACAGTTTATTCCACAGGCTTCTGTCGCGTGACGTTACGTATTGTTGAAAGAGAGGGTTCAACAATGTCGACCAATTGACGACTCGAAATAGGCGTGGCTTCACCAGTAGGCCAATTGGATCTATGTCATTTGTGGTCATTTGAGGATACCCCGATTGGATATTTGAATTTGACTACAGTTCTAACAGCCCTGTTGATTGGACGGTATGATTTGTGACGTCAAGAGGGTGGAGACTGCGAGTCGTCAATAATTCAATACCGGTAGTTGTATTGCTATGGTAACTGTTGTTGTTCATTTTTTACTTCAGAGGAGCCTATGCCCTATAGTCTTCTGTCAAGTGACGTCACCCATTGTTGAAAGAGACAGACAACAATATCCATTAGTTGGAATTGACCAATCAGAATATTTAGTAGTCCACCAGTTCACTGTATTGCTATGGTAACTGTTGTTGGTCATTTTTTACTTCAGAGGAGCCTATAGTCTTCTGTCAAGTGACGTCACCCATTGTTGAAAGAGACAGACAACAATATCCATTAGTTGGAATTGACCAATCAGAATATTTAGTAGTCCACCAGTTCACTGTATTTCTATGGTAACTGTTGTATGTTATTTTTTTTATACTTGACAATATATTCATTACATTATTTTCTTCAAAATGGCTTTTTCGATTTGGGTGAAATTTTTTTAGAATATGTTTTAATTATTTTGAAGTTCGCGATTTTCTTTTCAAATCTGTAGACTAGCCCAATCTTATGAGTTCTTTTTTTTAAATTCCGTGATGGTTTTTCTCAAAAGTGGTCCAACCTATTTGGCCCCAAAACTAGGTTCAGTTTCAAGTTGAGTGAGTCTGCGTGTAGGCCCTACCCCTACAGAGAAAAAGCCTTCGCTATCGCGCATCCAATTTTTCGAAATTTTTCAATCAATTATAACTCTTATGATTTTAATGGTATGAAGAAAATAAATGAAAATGAAAATGATTATTATTATTATTATTATTATTAACATTGTCGTTTCCCATAGTGTAAATTTAGAACAAAAATAACTCATTTTTTCTAAACCCGGGCATGAATTTTGGGGGTCAATTGACTGACCCAAATAATAAATATAACCTTGGATTATAAATATTTTTTCATTTATTCATTTATTTCTAATTTCGTCCAAGTGAATTACAAAATGAAATAGAACAATTTTGAGTGAATCATAAGGACAGTCGAGGATAAAATAACAGATTATGAAATGCACATAGCACACAAACAAGAAAATATAGGGCCTACATGAACTGATATAAATGGTAGAAGCTAATTTTTATAAATTAATTTTCATATCCATCGTATTTTTGTATCCATCCCATCGTACAGATGGATGAGGGCTTTTCAGAGCTGTGTAACCAGTCATATATTAAAAACCAAAAATGTGCTGTTATCGCAGTTCAAATTACACTAACCACTTCTATATATTGCGCTACGCCTCTAATGGTTTCAATTATACTATACTTTATAGGCCTAATCTTATCATCCACAAAGATTGAGAGATAAAATTACTTGCTTTCTTCATTTTTTCGTTTATCATCTCTTCTG
Organism: Brachyptera risi; assembly: GCA_964007535.1. NCBI lineage: Eukaryota > Metazoa > Arthropoda > Insecta > Plecoptera > Taeniopterygidae > Brachyptera > Brachyptera risi. Next base: position 3,114,303 of record OZ023338.1, on the reverse strand, counting down.
TCAACAATGAAGTCTTCCATTTTTTAAGATATCTCGCACAAATTGAAAATAAAACGGTACACTACTCGATCAAGAAAACTTGTAAGGACAGAATAATTCGATTCATAATTTAATTTGAATTTCAATCACCACGCAAAACTGAAAGATCCAACAGTTAACCCTCAAGTTACCTAGCTCTGGAGAGAACCTGCATTAGGAATAAGCAAGAGTTGCGTATGCATCGGTACTATAGATATACCGGTAACATTTTATTATAGCTATTATAAATATTAAATAGCGTGATGTTGGCATTAGTTTGTATTATTATCATTATTAACTATAATTATATACATTTTATTAGCATGTATTTATCAATATTAATATTTCACTAAAACAGTATTAAAATATTCCAATATGTTTATCTAGTATATGCACAACATCACAAGGTGCATAATATATATGTCAGTATATTATACCAACTTGTTATGATTATTATAATTTATCTTGTATTATATTATTAACTTATTTTTTAATAAGTTATATATGGTAAAAAACCTTTCCATACACCCTTAATGGTATATATCCTAAAGGGTTTGTGTTCATACCTTGTCATTTGTGCTCACACTGTGTCATATGTAATATACAATTAATGGAAATAAAACTTGACTACTACTACAACTAATCCAAAATATAATTAAAACAAATCACTGAATATAAAATATGAATATATTCATTCATATTTAAATATATTAAATAATTAAAATACGAGGTACTCAAAAAATTGGACCGGCTAGCACTGGTTTTTGAGATTATTTTCCCAATATTTTTGTCAACAATATAAAAAATATTGAACCAACAATGGTAATCTAATTCCAGAATATACATATTAATCCATAACAATTAAAAATAATTTTCATTATCCAAAATAATAAGGCCTACATATCTTCAAAAGAAAATTGTATTGAAAAAATAAATTATGTTTCAAACTCAGATGTACATAAACATAAGTGAAAAATTTGCCAATTTACATAAATGTATTATGTTTTATCATTACTTACAGGCCTAATAATAATTTTGCCAATGAATTTATTCATTACATCACATTGGAAGCTAAAATTAAGTTGGTGTTTGGTTCGAGTCCCGCATAAAACATATATTTTCAAGCGTCATTAATCTATATCGTCTGCTCATTCATATCCTAATCATCAATGAATTTTCTTGAGGGTTATGGAAAACAGATGGAAGCAACAGGTTTCTCCAATACAAAACAAAATTCACATTATATAAACATACTCTCATCATTTTCACCATCCATTCTTAACCATCTTAAATAAAATATCTCTACAAAATACACTAACACATCACCTCAATCCCGCAGCCCCCAGTTCGAACCCCCAAAACAGGATATTCACATCTACCATGGCAGTACGCCACTATATTCCACGGCGCTGCTCAGAAGCTTCCATCGTGTCCGCTCCGCCAAGAGGTGTGGTTACACTCTAACACAGCGAGTTCGAGCTGGATCGGTCCGGCAGTCGGTCGCTTAGTCTATTCCTACTCGATTCATACCTTAAAACGATGCACATTTACTCGTCACAGTAGTCATCACTCATTATATACACATGTGTTGAAAGTGTTTACAATCATAACTGTGATAGTGTTTTTGTTTCGATTGGAAAAAAAAAACGGCTGTCAAAAAGCTAACCGTAACTAGGCAACGCGTGTTTAGGCCTAGCGAGTGCGAATCAAGACAACAACATGCCTTCAGAAGATGATGGAGATCGTTTAACAATGATGGAATTATGTGTGTCTAAAGAGTGGTTATTTCAGCAATTGCGTCAAGATCCTTCTAGATTGGTGATTTTAGATTGTCGAAGTTCAAACGAATTCGGTGAATCGCATATAAGACATGCCGTGAACTTCAGCATCCCTAGCATTATGCTCCGTAGATTGGCCGCTGGGAAAATTGATCTAGTATCGACAATTAAATGTCGGGATTTGAAAGAGAAGATTATGAACGCCTATAAAGAGAATGTGTTTGTGATTTACGGTGATTTCATTGTGACAGAACAGACGACTAACGAGACCAGTACGATCCGTGTTTTGGCCAAGAGATTAACCCAAGATGGCTGCCAGATCGTCTGTCTAGAAGGTAAGGGAGATGAGAAAATATATTTTATCTTATTTTTAATCTTGGTTTTGAACAATCGCGGTATTGTTGAATGGGTATTATCGTGTGAAATGTGATTTATTAATTAGTATTAGCTTATCATTGTGGTTCAATCACCCTCGTAAAAGCGAAGGTCGTAAGATTACGCGAATTCAAAGAGCTGTCAAAACATGACCTTGACTGTACGTCCACTTGTTGTTTCACTTGATTTGTTTTTTCCTGTTTACTGAACTTCAAACTTGTTTTTTTTTTCTTGCGAATCCACGAAACAATCGATTTATATTATTATATGACTAATTCATTGTTATAGAAGTGTCTATTCATCAATTACAACTGTATAGTGACGATTGGAAGGATTATTTTGTTTACTTAATCAGGTTTTACGCGTTTCCGCCCACTTGGCCATCTCTCTCTCTCTCGAGTTTTTAGTGTGGGAATTAGGCTTATATGTTTCGAGTGGGAGGGAGACAGTAGAGGTGATGCCGTGCCCTATTATTGGGTACCTGGGAAACGTGGGTGTTAGAATGTAAAAAGAATACATAATAATGTATGATGTCTTCAGAGCACATTGCAGTACCTAGATTTATTGTTAAATGTCATTTTCTGTGTGGTAACTTTGGAACGGTATCGTTTAACATACCAGAATATTATAATCCTACAGAAACTTGGATCTTTTTAATACCTTGGCGGGTATCGGGGTACCGGGTGGCGGGGATCGAACCAGGTCCAATATGTCCCTTCACCTCCCGGATCACACGAAGCAAGTGCGCTAACCACTCAGCTACTGTGCTTCTACTTTACATTATTAAATATCGATGAAAAGCAATACGAATATACAACGTATTAATTGACCCAACACAGTACTAATTTTAAGAATACCGTGTCAAAATGTAATGTGTGTAAAATATGTACCGGTAAATTGTTCTGTATTAGGTTCATGTGTGTTGCGAAGTGCACATAATGTAAAAGTTGTAAAATAAAATGATATTGCGCTAAATGACCTCGATGTCGATGCGCCTCAAAACCCTAATATTCATTCATTCTAAAATGATATCAAAATGAAATGAAAGGAATGAAAAATTGACTTAACTTAAATTGGCTTTTAGTAAGATAATTATTCGTTCTGATGCCTACTCATTGCTCTTTATCAGAACGTTTTTAAATTATAAAATCCCTTTATACTTAGTTCCGGTTTTACCAATCTTCCGGTTTTACCAATCTTAGTTAGGTCCGGTTTTACCAATCTTAGTTGGGCCCGGTTTTACCAATCTTAGTTAGGTCCGGTTTTACCAATCTTAGTTGGGCCCGGTTTTACCAATCTTAGTTAGGCCCGGTTTTACCAATCTTAGTCAGGGTACTAATCCACTAACTATTGATTAAAGGTACGAAAATAACATATGTAACCAATGGTGATAACAAGTTAATCCGCTAACTATTGCTTAATCCAGTTTCGTAAAACCGGGCCTTAGAGTGTGAAAATATTAATTTTCCACAACAAATAAATTGATAATAGGAAAACGCTATATACGCGTTGTTAGACGAGCGGAAAGTAATAGTATGTCGACTTCTTTGCCAAACTTTTGCCTAAATTCGACAATTGGGTGACATTCAAGTTATAAATGGGTAAAAACTGCTTCGAGTGGTACCAATTTAGCACATTTCATGTTTTTTCTTCAAAATGACTCACCCGATCAAGCTGAGAATTTCCAGAAATGTGTATCTTTCTTCAAAATGACTCACCCGATCAAGCTGAGAATTTCCAGAAATGTGTATCAAAATGTTATTCAACTTCACACAAAATTTCAGTTTTTTTGAAAAGAAATTTTTTTAAATTTTTTTCCGCCGTGTTATTCTAATGGGTATTCTTGAAATTTCTAAAATTCATAAAAATAAAAGTTACCACCCGATAATGCCACAAAACTATACAGATCTAAGCTAGATGAGGAACCATATTGAAAAAAAAGTTTGAAGTTGATAGCTGTAGCCGTTTGACATGTGGAGAACCGACAAAAACACATAAAAAAAAAACATAAAAACGAACACCAATTTTTTTCAGTATGTCAAATTGAATCCTCGCTAAAGCTTGTCTAATTAAATTGCCCTGACTACTCTCATGCCCTCTTAAGACGAGTCAAGACAAAAGAAATCTCATTCATTGTTGAATGGAGAACTCATTCATAAAAAGCTATTACGTAATTCATGCTAATCAAAACCTGCCGAGCTTCGTAATCATTCATTAAAATCAGCGATAACAATTAGGCCTATTTTTATCGACTGTATTTGTTATGTACAAGTAGTCGAGGCTTAGATAAGTACCGGTATTTTAATGTCTGTTAGATAATATAGTTTTTATAGACACGATTATTCGTCATGGTTATCTAGAAATGAATGAATGAATGAATGATTGAATGAATGAACGAATGAATGAATGAATGAATGAATGATTGAATGAATGAATGAATGAATGCGTGTTGAAACGTTATAGGGTTTAGGAGTCCTTGGGAATCGATTTGGGCCCGTTATTTTTAATGGATTTAACGACGCACTGTAATGATGACTGAGATATATTGGCGTCTAAAGAATGATGAATGAGATGATGGTATGATGAGATGAAGGTTTTGTGGGTAATGGGAAAGATAGTGGGAAGGAAGCAGTCGTGGCCTATATTGTGGGAACCATCCCGGCATTAGCCTAGACTACAGAGGGAAACCACGAAAAACCCATGTAAAGATGGACGGTGGCGGGGATCGAACCGGGTCCGATATGTCCCTTCACCTCCCGGGTCATATGAAGCGTGTGTGTTAACCACTCAGCTACATGTGCCGGTAGTAGTTAGTCTTTATCTAAGAGTTGGTTAAAATAAATGGTATAGGTAACCATGGTGATAATAACTTTCAACTGCCAGTTAAGTTGCCAGTTAAGTGCTACGTTGATAATTCCGGCTCTTGAGCCCGGTATTACCAAGTCCAGTTAGCCTTTATCTGACAGTTCAAACTTGTTAT
>OZ023338.1:3094152-3104152 GCA_964007535.1 Brachyptera risi | reverse complement strand
ATACGTAGAAGAAGGAGACACCAGTGATTGCATCGACACAGAAGTCGTACATGTCTTTTGGTGTTATAATATGTCTCGTATAAATCCTTTGCAAGCTTGCTTTTGTGAAGGTCCGTTTCACTGTTCCACCAATTCCATCACACGGACCCTTGCCGTGCGATGTGGCAAAGAAATGCCATTCAGCATGTAAGTCAAAATCTTGGAAATGGTGACATAGATTGGTGAAGTTTTTCCTGTTCTTATACTGACTGGCTGCACCATCAGAAAAATAGTAAATTTTTTTAACTTGTGGGGCGATGGATTTAAGATCATTAATAATCACTTTTTGAAATGCATAAACAACAGTTGTAGAATGCTGCAGATGATCACTAATGACACAGTAACTTTTTGTAATCAATTCTCCACCATCATCTTTAAAATATACCACAAACGGATGCAGAGTAGCTTGCGCATTTACCCAGTGATACGACTGAATTTCATCTTGGATAACGAATGTGAAATTCTCAGAGAAATCTCCACTGATTATGCATTCGCTGTCCGATAATGTGGATTTTTTATCTTTCAAGAACTGTGACTGTGCGGACGCAATAAAATGGTGTTTCTTAAGAGTAACCAATTTTTCAATAAGAGTATCAACAAACTCGCTGTAGGTTTCTACTATATTCAACAAATTACAACGGTCTACGGTAACCCATTGTTTGTACTGAATTTCCTCTTCCAACTCTTCTTCATCTCGGAGAGAAAGCAAATGCGCACGAACGACTTCTTGTCCTGGACAATCCGAACAACCATACAGCATACACTTTTCGTTGGTCGGATCGCATACCATCATGTTCAATAGGTCTCTGTACTGTACCTTTGAAGTCGCGGCGTTTATCATCAGTTTTACGTTGTGGTGTATGGAGCACACGCAAACTGTATGAGTTCCTTTGGGTCCGGCAAGTACGCACCACTTCGGCCGTAACTCAGCAAATTTGGAGAAACTTACTTTCACTTCAGGGTAGGCAATTCGAAATTGAGCATGCAGTTCTTTGAGGTTCAACAATACCAAGTGCTTCTGCATCTGCACCTTATTCCCTTCTTTATCACGAACCGAGACACAATCTTTTTTTCCAGGGCAAGTTCTACTTGCGTCTTCACTTTCATAAAATTTAATTACAGTCTCTTCTGTCTCTCGACTAATTGCATGTCCAGATCGATTCTTTGCAACATTAGGCAGAATACCCTGGGCTGAAACTAGTCTACGTTGTAATTTCACCAAATAATCGCTGCAATTGAACTCTGTACAAATTTTCTGTTTGGACCAAGATTTTGGAACTAAACTCAGAATTTTCACTTTTTCGTCACAAGTTGTTGCAGTTTTCATACGAATTTTCAACTTTTCCATTAAAATGTTTAGTTCATCGACGTTGTTCTCTGTCTCTTCGTCGTCTGGTATGTCGAACGGATAAGTATTGTTCAGCTTATCAATGACGATTTTTGAAATTGTTTCTAGTTTTTTTTTAACGCTTGAACCACGTTTGGACACTGGCAACTTGCTTATTTTGAATGGCGAGACTTCCAATGCAGAGCACACGTCATTGATTGTTGAAATAGAAGCAACATTTTCATTTGGAAGGAATGTATCGTCTTCATCGGAAACGGCGTTGTTATCAACTAAGTTATTTTCGTCATCTTCCCCGAAGACGTAAACACGTGCACTTTTCTTCCTGCCTTCGGAGATGGAAGAGTAGCACGGGGTACACAAAGACTTGCCTGGTGTAAGCTGAACGGTCGTAACATTACTGTCAGCAAAATTCAGCGATATTTCACGTAGTGATTTAGTAATGAACTTTTTGTGTTTACGGAAAGGGTCACTACAGCGTGAACCATTTAAATGATGGTATTTATCCAAGAATTTTTTCTCATGATAATGGCACACAGTGTTGCATATACCACCAAATCTTAAATGAATCAACCTCTGATTTATTTTGTCAAAATCAGCAAAATTCTTCAAACCACAAACCTTGCCATAAGAAGTGTTAGCACAATTATCACTAAGTTCTAAACCAATTGAACACTGCATTTCATTCGACATCTTTATGACTGACTTGTGTGAGCACCGAGAACCAACTGAGTAACATATCTAGAATTGATCCATGCAAGAACAAAGCTCAGCAAGTTTCAACAAGTTTTGACAATACTGATTATTGATCAACTAATTCTAAATAAACTAATACAATTCTTGGAAATTATCAATATTTGTGACAGGTGCATATTTATGCATGGCTTTTAACTAGAAAAAATGTGAATCAACCTAAAACATACTGGGAATTTATTGCATTTTGTATAGGTACCGTAGCTACTATTGCTAGGAATAATACTAAGAAAGCTGTTCAATTCCCAAATATGGTGGTTTTGACAAGTATTGGACAATTTTCAATTTCTATACCAATGGGAAAAACAAAGAGAAGCTTTCAGCATTCGAAGATCAGATATTACTTGTTATAAATTGGGTACTTTCAGATTTTTACCTGGTCCCCTCTGGTTGTAAAGTGGGGTCAAAAATGACCAAATTTGACTTTTTCCAATTTTCATGATTTTTTTTCAGCATGAAGGAGACAAAAAAACATGAAAGTAATCATTGATTATTGTTAACACCTGGGTCTAGTTCATGGCAGTCGTTTTACTTTTTTGTTTTTTTGATTCCTTCTTGGTGAAAATTGGCCTCAAAATTGCCAAAAAAGCAATTATTGACCTTGACATTTGACCTACCACAGAGATGAGAAATTGACAAGGATGATTGAACAGAAGAATACAACAGACAGATTGGAGCATCCTGAATTATTTGCAATTTACTCAACTTCGATATCTCGAACGGTATAGAAATACCAACATTCACCGCAGATGCTTGACGAAGCTAAATTTGGGCTCGGAGCCAAACTTTGACGCCCCATATTTTGGAAACGGTACGCACAAAATTTTTAAGAAAAGTGTTTTTGAGCTCAGGACATAAGTGTCAATGAGCATACAAAATATTTTCAAAATCTAAATTCCATGAGCAACCATCATTGGGTGATTGCTCCTGGAATGACCCTTTTGTGTTATTCCCCTTAACTCATAATGTGTTATGTATAATGTGTATAATAAATAATGTGTTCCGGACTTCTGGAAAATTGTAATAATGTGTGTGCCCATCATTTTATGTTTGTTTTTTTTATATTTGGTTTTAACGACGCACTTTACTGATGGCTACGATCTATTGGCGTCGGTGGATGATGAATGAGATGATGGGATGATGAGATGAAAGGTTATTTTATTAGGTGTTTTGGATGGTGGGAAGGAGTCGGTCGTGGCCTGTTGTTGAGGAACGATCCCAGTATTGATCTGAACGACAGAGGGAAACTACCAAAAACCCCTGTCAGGATGGTCGACCATGGCGGGAATCGAACCCCGGTCTCCCGAATGACGGTTCAGTGTGTTACCGCTCGGCCACGCGTCTCGGTATCACGGATTTGATGTGTTGACATTCAGTGAATATTTGAATGTTTGTGGAGATTTTATTTTTTCAAATTTTCCTGCCCAGTCAAATCTCATGGTGTTTTAAAGAAATTTTGAGATGTTATTTCTCATAAGTGGTCCAACTGATTTTACCCCAAAACTAAACAGTTCTAAATAGGATAAGTCTACGTTTACAGAAAAAAAGTTTCAATGAAAAAAAAATTTTGGATATAATTACTCTTTTGGATATATATTCAGGACCCCGCCATTTTTTTTTCTTCTTCAACAACATCATAATTTGATTTTTTGATTTTATTCATTTAATTTTTTTTTTCTTATAGGCCTATTTAGCCTATCACAATACACGAAAGATTACATGGAACACAGTTTACACAACAGATAAAACAGATCACAGTAATGATAACACACATGATGAAAAAGAAAATATATTACAGAGTGCAAGAAAGAAGAGATCTTGTGTTTGCACTCAGATTATGGGAACTACAATTATAATATACAAGTCTTCATTCCATGAATATGTGGTGAATTGGACCGGAGATTATTGATGAGCGTAGCGAAGTCTCCATCCCACTCTTATAGGGCTTTGTATGTGTGTTTTTTTGTTTTTTTTTGTAAGCACTCCACAGGTCGTAAGGGTTGACTGATCGACATGAAATTGTTTTTGTACACGCAAACTCATCCAACTTAGAACTGTATAGTTTTTGGGATGAATCGGTCGGACCGATTTTGAGAATCATCATCTCAAAGTTTCTAAAAACCCCATAAGATTTGGCTGAGCGGAAAATGTTGAAAAATAAAATCTCTCCAAATGGAATGAAATTCTCTCTAAATGTGTAATCATAGATTTTACACATTATCACGATTTTTTATGCAATTCCAATCAGCCGTTTCGAAGAAAAAGATTTTAAACAACTGTTTTTTTTCATCAAATATATCATAAAAATGATGAGAATTAAGTTGTCGAGATTCACTGCTTTCTAGATTCAAGAGTTGACCAACAATGAAGTATTTTTTATATACATCAAGGTGTGTAGAATACCAGAGTCAATGAAGTGGCAAGAGTAGAACTACTTTAACGACTTTTATAGCTTATTCAGATATCAAGGTGTGTAGAATACCAGAGTCGATAAAGTAGCAAGGGTAGAACTACTTCAAGGACTTTTATACCTTATTCAGATATCTCGCTCATCTTACAACGCATATTTCGCGTTTGACTTGTAAGTATGATAATAAAATAGATGGAAAAGTAAAAAATTGATGGAAAATACATTTAATCATTGTTCCCAATTAAGGCTATGGATGAAAGGTGTAGATTTTGTGCCGAGTATTTTCTCCTCGGTCATTCACTATGATTTGATTGGCCTATTTGCCCGGCGTCTATTTCATTCATTGAAGTGTCAGCCAATGAGAGCCACCGGTACTGTAGACCCGTGTAATGGTAATGGGTCGATATGCGTGTGCACAGCGGTAACCGTTTTGCACACGGCCCGTGTGAGTGACCCATATCACTCGGCTACAGGTCGCTATAGCAACGGCCACAGAGCGAGCGAGAGAGAGAGAGAGAGAGTGAGAGAGAGAGAGAGAGAGAGAGTGAGAGAGAGAGAGAGAGAGAGCGAGAGAGAGAGAGAGAGAGCAGCCCCAACATCCCTTCTGATTGCTTATTGTTTGCTTCACGACCCCACCAACTGCTAGGTTATACGGGGGTACGAATGAGCTGGTGATTAGGAATGTATGAAGTGATGATAAGTGAGAGGACAAAAACCCATGCCTTATGCGGGATTCGAACCCACGCCCAACGGTGACTTCAGTTTCATGAGGGTTTTTTTATGGGTAATGGGAAGGATAGTGGGAAGGAAGCGGTCGTGGCCTGTATTGTGGGAACCATGCCGGCATTAGCGTAGACTACAGAGGGAAACCACGAGAAATCCCTGTAAAGATGGACGGTAGCGGGGATTGAACCGGGTCTGATATGCCCACTACCTCCCGGGTCACATGAAGCAAGTGCGTTAACCACTACGCTGCATGTGCCGGTCGGTGACTTTGCCTATGATCTTATGAAATATGGAAAAGTTGATCCAAAAAGTTTCCCATACAATATACCTATCCTCAAGTGACAAGCCCGATTCCTGCCCTCCCCCCTTCCCCCCCTCCCCCTCCCCCCCAACAACTACCCCATACATTTCTTTCTCACGTTCAAATTTGTAAAGACCGATCAAAACGGCGGTTTAATCCAACGTCTTTCGTGCGACTTCCTCTGGAAGGGGGCGGGGCTGAGTCTGAAGGGGGCGGCGGGAGGGGGGACAGGAAGTTGGTTGTGAAAACACACCGGAAGTGCTTGTGTCTAAAATCTTCTTCTCTCACTTGTGTGTATGTGTGTGTTCTTATAGCCTTGTGTCCATATGAGATGTAGGTTCCGGTCGACCGTCTCCCCTATTCAACATCATTACCACACGGGTGGTTCGAGCCTTTATTTCTCGTGTGTAACGTGTATCACGATAATGAAGGTTCCGATCGACCGTTTCCTCTATTGCACAGCATTACCACACGGGTGGTTCGAGCCTTCATCACATATGTAATGCTTATCCACGCGAAAGTGAAGATTCCGAACGACCGTCCCCCCTATCCCACAGCATTACCGCACGGGTGCTTCGAGCCTTCATCTGTAATGCGTATCCACGCGAGATGAAGGCTCCGAACGACCGTCCCCCCTATCCCACAGCATTACCACTCGGATGTTTCGAGCCGTGAAGACAAGTGCGTAGTGATGTGTTGAGGAGGGACGGAAGGTATGGGACAGGATGCTCGCCATATAACCGTCGTCTTAAAGGCGTCGTAGATATGATAGCACCACTCGTTTTCATTTGGTTACTACTATTAAAGTCTATAGTAGCCGTTTGGTCAGCGGAGTCAAAAAGTAATTTTGAAATCAATTAGACGAGCTTTAGCGAGGATTCAATTTGACATACTGAAAAAAATTGGTGTTCGTTTTTATGTTTTTTTTTTCATGTTTTTTTGTCGGTTCTTCACAGGTCAAAGGGCTACAGCTATCAACTTCAAACTTTTTTTCGTCATGGTTCCTCATCCAACTTACATCTGTATAGTTTTGTGGCATTATCGGGTGGTAACTTTTTTTAAATGAATTTTAGAAATTTTAAAAATACCCATTAGAATAACACGGCGGAAAAAAAAGAAAATATTTTTATTTTCAAAAAGAATGAAATTTTGCGTGAAGTCGAGTTACATTCTGATACACATTTCTGAAAACTTTCAGCTTGATCGGGTCAGCCATTTCGAAGAAAAACCATAAAATGTGCTAAATTGGTACCACCCGAAGCAGTTTTTACCCATTTATAACGTGAATGTCACCCAATTGGCGAATGTAGGAAAAGTTTGGCAAAAAAGTCGACATACTATTACTTTCCGCTCGTCTAACAACGCATATATGGCGTTTTCCTAGTTCTACATTGGGGAAATTTGAGTCGAGCTTTATTGAGCATGTGTATTCTTGAATTGAAATTACATCAACAACACTGTCATATTTTTTTGGCTCAAGTTACAGCCCGTGAATGAAATATCAAGTTGCTATTTCGACTTCTTTTTGGTGAAAAATCAACTATTTCTCCTCTTAAAATGAGTGTAATTCATAAATGAGAACGGGTACCTATATTTATTTTTGCATAATTCTATTCATAACATCTCCATCTACAATAAAACAAGTTTTTTGATTGAATGTCATTACTTTTAGTATATTTTAATGATCTGCTAAATAATAAAAATGCATAAAATTTGAAGGTTGCGTGTTGAATGATGGGAAAACATCCAGTATTTGAATTGATATATCTCAAAATTTATCCCGGTTAGCCAATCATCTGTCCTGATATTATTATCGAGCACATCAAAACGAATCAAAAACTCATGATTTTTTCATGATCATGAGGTTTTGGAGGTTCTGGTTAGACCTTAACTACTTGATAAGTGGAAATTAGACTTATTTAGGGCGTCCCAAGTTTCAATAGGGCGAAAAGTCCCCACCAGGGTGATTTTATAGATATAAATAATCCTAAAGCTTGAACTGTGTATCACAGAAACGGTTTTTATTTATAATGTTTTCCGGACTTTCGGAAACTGAAAGACTGTTATCTGCGGCGGAAAATAATGGTCACAGACAGCGCAGTTCTGGTGTTGAAGCTAATTGGTTTTAAATAATTAAAATGGGGTGGTGAGATCACCCTTGTGGTGCCCCGTCCAAACGATCCTATCTTTCATTCATAGCCTTAATTGGGGAACAATGATTTTGTATCAAGTTTCGATGTTATTGAAAAACAAGGTTGTGTTTACCGTGTATTTGAGGCGGTAGCGTCAACACAGGAAGCGTCTTGGTGTCAACACCTCCTGTAATATGCGAGACGAAGACAAGAGGGTGTGAGAGAGAGAGAGAGAGAGAGAGAGAGAGAGAGAGAGAGAGAGAGAGAGAGAGAGAGAGAGAGGTGATAGGTAAGACTGGAAGAAGAAAAGAAATATAGATAAGTGTGTGGTTGTGATGATTGAAGAGAGAGGAAGTAGGTCGAGAGCGTGTGAGGAGATCCCGGCGTCGGTAGCTCCCCCTTCCCTGGCCCCCCTGCCCCCCCCCCCCCTGGCCCCCTTTGGCCGTGGTCCTCATACAAGATTCATGACGGGGCGTCGAAAGGAAGTGGTCGGTCGTTAAACAAACGTAACAAATGGAACTCATTTGTTGTAGGAAAGAATCTTGTGTCCGGTTTCATACCCACACATACTCGTACTAAGACGTGTGGTCGAGTGGCTAGCACACTGAACCGTCATTCGGGAGACCGGGGTTCGATTCGGGGGCGCTGAAGAGCGATTACAATCAAAAGTGAACGTGGACTTGCCGTGTAATAATTCCGTAGAAGCTATACTATATTTCGAGGAATTGGTTGAAGCGCAGAGGAGCTGTAAGGGTTTTTGGGTCAGGTTATAATCGTTATCTCACGATGTGGTAATATCAACCTATTTTATCATGATATAAAGAAGGTGTTCCAACTCACATACTGATAACATAGACGGTATTTGTGGTTTCTTGCGGTCAGTTCAGAGCCAAATGTCCCGATTGCCTGTCACGATTTAGCGGATTCCCTGGTGAACTAGATGTAGATAAGAGTGGCTACGGTACCGGTGGCATTGTTGAACCAACAAAATCTATAATTTTCGTGCAAAACAAATGCAACTGCTGACGTAATAATTCTATCGTATAGCATTGGTAAGTATTGTTGTTTTATATAGTTCGATATAAAAGCGATAGTTGCGCTATCAGGACTGGGGAACTGACCCCGAAAATATTTCACTTTCAAGTCGGTCCACCTTCTTTGTATTTATTTACGGTTTTATTAAAATATGATTACATGTATAAACCAAATCAGAATTGAAATAAGTAGTCTACGAATAGTGTTAAAATGCAATGTAACGACATGAATAATAATTAGACGAGCTTTAGCGAGGATTCAATTTGACATACTGAAAAAAATTGGTGTTCGTTTTTATGTTTTTTTTTTTTTTTTTTTTTTTTTTTTTTTTTATGTTTTTTTGTCGGTTCTCCACATGTCAAACGGCTACAGCTATCAACTTCAAACTTTTTTTCGTCATGGGTCCTCATCTAACTTAGATCTGTATAGTTTTGTGGCATTATCGGGTGGTAACTTTTTTTTTTATGAATTTTAGAAATTTCAAAAATCCCCATTAGAATAACCCGGAGGAAAATACTTGAAAAATCAAAATTTTTAAAGACCTCTCAAATTTTCGCCGAATATAAAGGAAACTATTGAGCACATTTTGAGAGATTTTTCGCATCAATCGGATGAGAAATAACGAAGAAAACGCATTTATAATGCATTTTCCCATCAATTTAGGCTATTACGGGAACCAATTAAATCTATAGCAACAAGTGTCACCAATTAATTCAAAACGATTGAAATGAATGAAGAGGAAGGCCGTGACATAACTGATTCTCGTAAGGTTTTTGAACGTTTGGAGTGATCCAAGGTCTGTAGATGTAGATTGGGTTGACAAATTATTTTTCATTCTAGATTTCTATACCCCTAAGCTCGTCTAACAACGCGCATCCCGCGTTTTCCTAGTGTATGAAAATGACCACATACCCTTCTACATACTCTACATCCCCATACCCTTTCACACATACCCTTCTTTATTAGACGAGCTTTAACGAGGATTCAATTTGACATACTGAAAAAAAGTGGTGTTCGTTTTATGTTGTTTTTTTTTCATGTTTTTTTGTCGGTTCTCTACAGGTCAAACGGCTACAGCTATCAACTTCAAACTTTTTTTCATTATGGTTCCTTATCTCACTTGGATCTGTATAGTTTTGTGGCATTATCGGGTGGTAACTTTTATTCTTATGAATTTTAAAAATTTCAAAAATACCCATTAGAATAACACGGCGAAAAAAAAAGGAAATATTTTTATTTTCCAAAAAAAAAAGAATTTT
>OZ023338.1:3080954-3085954 GCA_964007535.1 Brachyptera risi | reverse complement strand
CCATTTTATCAAGAAACCATTCAAGATGGCGCAACAATCGGTTGCGTTTAATATTTAGAATTCAACGAATAATAAATATTTAAATTGAAATGTAACCGACTCATATCGGAGTTCAACAACATGAAAATGTTGGATTAATAACTAATAAAAGAAATAAAATACACACAAAATATTAAATCGTATAAATAACGAAGTGGCTATAGGTACGAATTTCTACTTTCTAGGTGAAGAAAAATTATTTTAATGAATATCTGTGAGAAGTTTTCGTGGGATTTTCGTGGTTAAAAAATTGGAAAAATGATGTATTTCGTTAATTTATTTTAAAATTCAATATTTATGGGAATTCTATATCCCTTAGTAGTTATTCTATAACGCTAAAACGAACTGAAACCAGACCATCTTTCATTTTATGCCGACGATTCCGTATTATAATTTATCATATGGACTCTTGACACTTTCGTCGCATCCTCTCAATTCGTATACTTTGTATTTTAATACTTGAATATTTCCAGGAACCACAATATTATTACCATGTCCGGCTCGCCTAAAATAGCGCCCATCTCTCTCCCTCTCTCTCTCTCTCTCTTTCTCTTTCTCTCTCACACACGAAGGCCACACACGCGGCCTATCCTATCTGTTAACAAATTAGCACATCCGAACATTCGTCAGGGATGTACACTTGCCGTCACATAAAGTGGTCGATCAAGCTACAGTGCAAAGCATCCTGAAGATGACATACTGATATTGAACTCACTAAAACTAGAAGCCAATGTGCGTACGTACTTCACGCATAGTCTGTGAAAAAATTAGCGGCTGAATGTGCGTAGATTTTTTATTTGAATTTAAATTTAAATTTCGGATTCAACCATTTTATGTACCTGCTAGTGTACGTGTTCATATTGTGTTCATACATGGGAAGTACTCGGATCAACTGCTATAGGTTATTTGGGAATGATTTTTGGGGGATTTTTTGGGATGATAGAGGAATATTGCTTACGGAAATCGATGTCGTATATGAGATTCGAACGCACGCCCTATTTGACTTTGGTTTCCAAAGCAGTGCCTGACTATAAATGAGCCAGACAACCTTTTCTGTCTTGTTTTTATTCGATAGAATAAGTTCTATGTTACCGGTTAGGGTCAGTGGTATAGGCTTCTGTCAAGTAAAAATGACAAATAATTGTTACCATAGCAATACAGCGAACTGGTGGACTACCAAATATTCTAATTCGTCAATTCCAACTGGTGGACATTGTTGTCCGTCTCTTTTAACAATGAGTGACGTCACTTGACAGAAGCCTATAAACAGTGCAATTATGATCACTTACAGAATAAAAAATATTGTTTCATTGTTTACATTTTTCCTTTTCGTTGGCCATATACAATACAACTCCATGGCCATATCGTCATTTAGAAGTGCGAATTGTCGTTCCAATTCGCTCTACTAATATCTTTGGTCATTATATTGTCAAGATTTCATATTATTCAAGTATTCCTATTTTCTGTTTTTTTCGTTCCATTTTCGAATTTTCGAACGTCTCTATCGAAGTGTCAAACTTGTGAGTTGGTCTGTGTGGTCAACCCTGGCCGTGATTATCAGAATAATGTCTTTTGTCATTATTGTCGAGATTCCATATCATTCAAATATTCCTATTGTCTGTCTTTTCGTTCCATTTTCGAATTTTAAACTGTCTATCGAAGTGTCAAACTTGCACGTAAGTCGGTCTGTGTGGTCAACCCTGGCCGTGATTATCAGATTAATGTCTATTTCAGCAAACCCATTGACAGCTCTGTTTCCGCTCCGGTGGCTCCTCGCGTGACGCTTATTACGTCATCACGCGGTGTATACACCACCCACACGGTTCTGGAGATGTGACGTCACTTGGAGGGGGAGGGGGGGAGGTCAAAATCCTATTTATATCAGGGGGGGATCAAAAGCTTTGTAACTGAAGTCATTGTTCTGTGGCGACAACTTTGATTTATAGAGTTCTATTTTTGAAGTCATTTTTCATTTTTTTTTTCTCGTGGTGGTAGTGGGCTACTGTTGTGAAAAAGTTTATTTTGAAAAACCTAGTTTGGGGAGGTCGAATAGTTGAAATTTTATTGTGAAATAAATTCCTTTGATGTGGTCAGATGTGGTGCAGCATAGGCCTACATTTTTTGTGAGAGTAGGTATGTCAATATATGAAGAGTCAATTGGATAAAAAAATTGATACTTTGTCAAAATTGATATTCTAAAATTGCCTCTACCAATTTTTCAAAAATTACTTATAAAAATTATAAAAATATATGAATATGAAAAATATATATTAATATTATAGGCCTATAGAATATTATATTATAATCACAATAAATATTATATGAAAGATATAAAAGTTATATTATTTATTCTTTTATAAACAGATAGCAGAATTGATTTACATGAACAATTTTAAACCTATTGACCCTTTTAAACCTAACCTTGAACCTATTGATCGGTAAATGAACCTATTGATCGGTAAAGACACAGCCCATGAGGGTAGTTTCACGAATTTGCCTTGTCGTATAAATGTGTCGATTATTCTGCTTGAATCTGGTTAAAGGGGGTTGATAAAAATACAGACCGAGGGAAAAAAGAATGACTTGAAGAAATGTGTGTATTATTGTTTACTTGATTTGATGATCCTACCAACAGTCAGGTCATGTGAGGATGTAAATGAATCTTCCAGGCCAGGTTATTTTCAGGTTACATCACACATATACTTGTGTTTAGATGGCCTTTTATAACATTTATAGCAGAAACAAATGGTTTCATTGTATTGACATAATTATAAAACAACAAAAAACATAATTTTATTCTTCTTCGTCTTCCAGGCGGTTTCCCCTCGTTCCGGTCCGGCTACCCGGAGTGGTGCGAGAGCTGCACCGAGCTGATGGTCTCCGGTTCGAACCCCGGCCCCGACGTCGTCCCGCTAATGGGGCTGCGAACGCTGCGGATATCCAACGCTGCGCCCACGTCCAAGGTGTGTAGATTACGTCGATTAGAATATCGTCAACCACGATCAGCTACTTCTAACGTCACATAAGAGAGCCATATCGAATTTTTAAATTTTTTATGTGAATTCTAATGACATGATAAATCAAGAAGACTGTTTCTGGACATTTAGATCGAGTTCACTCTTCTGAATTATAGTTAATTGATAGGAGAATAAAAATTAATGAAAAAAGATATATTATGAATGAAAATAAATAAATAAAAAAAAATTATGAAAATCAATGTTCGATTTTGATTCTCAAAGTCAACTAAATTGTCCTAATTGGCGCAAAATGACCTAGATGTCGACGCGCCGTAAGACTCATTCATTCATTTATTCAAACATTTCTTGTCTAAGAAATGAAGAGAGAGAAATTATATATAAAAAATGATAATTCGCTAAATTGACTCCCATGGACTCTTGAACAAACGATAATAAATAAAAAAAGACCGAGACGCGTGGCCGAGTGGTAACACACTGAACCATCATTCAAGAGACCGCGGTTCGATTCCCGCCATGGTCGACCATCCTGACAGGGGTGTATCGTGGTTTCCCTCTGTCGTTCAGATTAATACTGGGATGGTTCCTCAACAACAGGTCAAGACCAACTTCTTCCCACCATCCAAAACACCTAATAAAATAACCTTCCATCTCATCATCCCATCATCTTATTCATCATTCACCGACGCCAATAGATCGTAGCCATCAGTAAAATGCGTCGTTAAAACCCAATATAAAAATAAAATGAAAAGAAAAAAAACGAAAAATAAAAAATAAAATGCAAATAAAAAATAGATATAATTTGAAAAAAAAAGATGAAAAAAAAGAAGGTAATCAAAAAATGTTTCTGTCTTCAGCGAGGTCACCAGGTGGGATCGTGCGGGTCGTCAGCGGCGACCTCCAGCACGGACTCTAGCGACTCGGACGACCGGTGCGACTCGTCGCTGGGGCTGGAGGACGACCGGGAGTTTCCCGTCGAGATCGTGCCGCACCTGTTCCTCGGCAACGCGGCCAACAGCGAGGACAGCGAGGCGCTCGGGCGGCATCGGATACAGGTACCAGTCAATATTTGATCAACTAATTTAGAGTTTTTTATTTGTATCTTCAATTGTTTTTCGAGTTATTGAGGTTTCACTGGCAATGGAACCATTAAAAATGGTTTAATTTACAAATTTTGAATTTTACCATTTTTTATTCATTTTTTTATTTATTATTTTACATCTGCTGTTAATGGAAAGAAGTGATCATTGCCCAAGAGACTTAGTTCAAAGTGGAAGATATCAACATTCGTGTGTTTTGTTTACTCTTAATACCACTGCTGGTAATGTCCGGATATATGTCACAGAAACGGTTTTTACCAATGTGTTTCGAACTTTCGGAAACTGAAATACTTTTATCTACGGCGGAAAATTATGGTCGCAGAGAGCGCAGTCCTGGTGTTGAAGATCATTGGTTCTAAATGATTAAAATGGGGTGGCAAGATCGCCCTTGTGGTGCCCCGTTCAAACGAACCTACCTTCCATCCATAACCTTATTTGAGGAACAATGATTTTGTATCAAGTTTCGATGTTATTACAAAAAAAAAAAACCTAGTTGTTCTGCGAAGAAGTGAAAATGTTTGCTGTCTATATCTGGGTTATATAATGAATGTATAAATATAATATAGTGTGAACAAACGTAGAAATTGTAGAAATGGGACGGTATGAAAAAAAATATATATAATGGACATTTAAGAGGCCGCAGGCGCTCGTATTTCACGCCGCAAACTCTCACGGCCGTAATTTTTTAGATATCAATATGATTGTTTTTGCATTCTGTTGGTAATTGAAAAACGGAGGTTACCGCATTCAGAGAATTTCGAACAAAAAATTTGTAATTTTTTAAATTCTTCCAATAGAAAATGAAAAAGATTACATATTTTTGAATACCGAAAAAAAATATAAAATGTGAAATATATCAAAAGTGTGAGTAAGGGAATTAACAACG
>OZ023338.1:3030954-3075954 GCA_964007535.1 Brachyptera risi | reverse complement strand
CCCCCCCCCAGTGGCTTGTGCGCTGCGGGTACAGTCGGCAAAATTGCAGATGCAACTGATTTCAATTTATTTGTGTACATTTTTTTTTTTAATTCGACATTCTCTTTTTATATAAGGACTTATATAGGTTTCTATAAAGAAATATGTTTGCGCTACTTTACATGGGTTTTGTTTAGTTTTTAGTACGCAAAACATATGAAATATTTTTATTATTTCATACTGGCACATGCAGTGCAGCGGTTGATGCACTCGCTTCGTGTGATCTGGGAGGTGAAAGGACATATCGGATCTCTGCCACCGTCCATCTTTACAAGGTTTTTTCGTGGTTTCCCTCTGTAGTCTAGACTAATGCTGGGATGGTTCCCACAACATGGGCCACGACCGCTTCCTTCACACTATCCTATCACACCTCTTCACGATAAGAGTCATTCAGACACTTGTGAGAACCATGAGGTACAAAAAAAAAAAAAATTGTCGTCATTCTTTCGAATATTTTATTATTGGTAATTCTTATATTTAAATTAATTGATTTTCATTTTTTGACAATTCTAAGTGTAACACAGAATTTTCAATAAAGACATACATTGCATATTAATAAACCTACGCGAAATGTGAGAATGGAATATAAACATGAATAAAAACCCCAGAACGATTGTATAAAAGTGGACTGGTCCATAAAGATATACCCCCCCCCCCCCCCCCCCGGCTCTTCCAAGGGGTGGTCCACTAATGGAGGACACGTGGCTAGGGGATGTTTTCTAAAGGGTCACTCAATAATTAATCTCACTTTTCTCTCCGACAACAACCGAGGAGGTTGGGGTTGCCGTGGTTACGAAGAGGGTTGCTTCTTCATCTGTGATGATCATTCACTCCCTTTTCTACTTTTTTCAAGGGACAAGACTAATATATATATATTTTTTTTTAAATAACATCGAAACTTGATACAAAATCATTGTTCCCCAATTAAGGCTATGGATGAAAGATGGGATCGTTTGGACGGGGCACCACAAGGGCGATCTTACCACCCCATTTTAATTATTTAAAATCAATAAGCTTCAACACCAGGACTGCGCTGTTGGTGACCATAATTTCCGATTTGACTAATATAACTTACGAAAGGGAAAAACTTGATACAGAAACTTTGACCAACATCCGAATTTTCAAGCGGGATTTTTATAAATTGAAATCCTTTTTTTTCGGCTCTTTCATTTTTTAACGAGGTTTCACTGTATAACCATTGATACATTTATTTATTGTTTATTGTTTGATCAACGACCCCACCAACAGCTAGGTTATACGGGGATACGAGTGAGCAGGTGATTATGAAACTATGAAGTGATGATAACAGATAGGATATTTACAAAAACCCATGCCTCAAACGAGACTCGAACCCACGCCCAACGTGACTTCAATTCTTGAATCGGTGCTGTTTTGACTGGGAATTAGTCAACTGTTCTAAAACCTAACTGTACTAAAACCCAACTGTAACCAAAAAAAAAAAAAAAGAAAAACAACTGACCTAAACTTCTATTTCTTTAACAATTAGCAGCCTGTACAGAAATAAAAGTGGGGTGTTTGGCTCCTCCCCTTCAAGAATTGTTACCACCCATTGAATTTTTTCAGGTTTTTTTAGTGATTGTATTGGTCAAGTGGGTAAGTAAGGTTTGTGTCAAATAACATTTCTAAAGGGGGAGGAGTCAAACCTCCCACTTCAATGTCTGTACAGGTTGCTCAAGAAGTAGAAGTTTATGTCAGTTTGTTATGAATTTATAACCAAGATTGTTATAAAGTGCATTGTCGTATTATCTTAAAACTGATTGCAATCACTGAAATAAAATGTCATATTAATTAAAGAGCATACAATTATTTTGGGGTTAATATACTTTCCATTCAATTACACTTGTTCGTAAACAGGAAAAAATGGTGAGATGAATTTCCCTATTTCTATAAACACCGTGCATAGACCCCTTAAGAAATAGAAGTTTAGATCAGTTAGTTTACAGAACAGTTGTTTTTTTTTAGGTTTTTTTATATTGGGTTTTAACGACGCACTGTAATGATTACTAAGATCTATTGGCGTTGGATGAATGATTAATGAGATGATGGGATGATTAGATGAAGGTTTGATGGGAAATGGGAAGGATAGTGGGAAGGAAGCGGTCGTGGCCTATATTCTAAGAACCATCCTGGCATTAGCCTAGACTACAGAGGGAAACCACGAAAAACCCCTGTAAGGATGGACGGTGGCGGGGATCGAACTGGGTCCGATATGTCCCTTCACCTCCCGGGTCACACGAAGCAAGTGCGCTAACCACTCAGCTGCTGTGCCGGTGAACAGTTAGTTCTTAGTTAGATGAGCGTAAGCGAAGATTCCATCTCACTCTTATAGGGCTTTGTCTGTGTGTTTTATTTTGTCTTTGTTTGTTTGTTTGTGTGCACTGCACTTGTCGCAGGGTTTGACTGATCGACATGAAACTTTTTTTATGAACGCAAACTTATCCAACTTGGAACTGTATAGTTTTTGGAATGAATCAGTTGGACAGATTTTGAGAAATATCATCTCAAAGTTTCTAAAATAACCCATAAGAATGGGCTGGGCAAGAAATCTTGAAAAAAAATCTCTCCAAATAAGATGAAATTTTCTGTGAATGTGTACGCATAAATGATACACATTATCATCATTTTGTATGCAATTCGAATCAACTGTTCTGAAGAAAAAAATTCAATAACCTGTTTTTATTCATCAAATATATAGGAATAAAATTAGTAAATTATAGGTTTGTTCGATTTGTCTGCACCAGGGGCAGTTGGTGTAGGCTCAGTGCACTATGGAAATTACGTCATGCCAGTTTGGTGTAGCACCAAGCAGCTATATTACACCCCAAATCGAACACGTCCGGATTCGTTACGCGGCATTTGAGTTGAGCATTTGAGACATGATCGTAGCTTTTCTGTATTATTATGAACATGGGCTACAAATAACCTATAGAAATGACTCACATTCAGAAAAAAAAGTATAATGCCGTCCTGGACAACTGGATTGTTGTTGGTGATTAATATTTTCATGATTTAATTTCATTGCGGGACCCTCCATGTTGAAAAATGCGCCAAAACTATCTGCACTACACCAACACATCACCTCCAGGGCTGGTGCGCTAAAAGCTGCCCCAAGTTACACCAGCGCCAAATCGAACACGCTGGTGCAGTGGTGTAGCTTGGTGCAGACAAATCGAACAGACCTTATGTTGCCAAGATTCACTACTTTCTAGATTCGATATTTGCCCAACAATGAATTCTTTTTCATATGCCTCAAGGTGTGTAGAATACCAGAGTTGATGAAGTAGCAAGGGTAGAACTACTTTAATGACACTTATTAGGCCTACAATTATTCAGATATCTCGCTCATCTTACAACGCATATGCTGCGTTTGCCTAGTGCAGTAGAATTTTAGTACAGTCGATTTTTAGTTCGGTCAACTTCGATGCTCAAATCGTCCAATCACCGTCGCGTTCCTCTTCTTCCTCATTTCCTTCTTGTCCAACTCGAGTCTGCTAATTGACAGCAGGTTGACAGCACTGTTATTTCAGAACAGTCCCAGCGTGTCTGGGAATGCCAAGGGGTGGATGGTGGAGGGGATGTGGGTGAAGGACGTTAGAGTGTTCTATTGATCTAGCACGGTGCGGGGGTGGTAGGGGGGGTCTCAGTGGGGGAGGGGGGGGGGGGGTTGCTTGCCTCCAGCTTGAGTGTGTGGTCGTTCATTCACAAACGTCGTCGAGACTTTCTGACGGTCGCAAAATGGTTCGTTGTTAATGAGAGTTTTTTTTTTCATTTATTCATTTATTTAAAGAGGCCGCAGGCGCTCGTATTTCACGCCGCAAACTCTCACGGCCGTAATTTTTGAGATATCAATATGATTGTTTTTGCATTCTGTTAGTGATTAAAAAACGAAGGTTACGGCGAATACAGAATTTTGAACCAAAAATTTGTGATTTTTTAAATTCTTCGAATGGAAAATGAAAAAAATTGTGGTTTGCGAAAACCTAGATACATATTTTTTAATGCCGAAAAAAAATATAGAATGTGAAATATATCAGAAGTGTGAGCTGGGGAATTAACGGCGTTTATGTGAATCTGAGTCGGCGGGCTAGTGTACGGGTTGCGCCTAGCACACGATGCATGTTCAACTCGAGTCTGAAGCGAGCGAACAATGAGCCCGTGTAACTTAATGTTGATGCTTGATATACCTAATTGAATAAATATACATATCAGTACTTACATTAGTTACAGATGCAATAATTATGACAATAATATTAATATAAATGAAATTGAAATCTGGTACATATTATCTTTTATTTATATTTATTTATTTATTAATTTGTCTGTTACATCACAAAAAAAAATATATATACATTTTATACAGTTTTAAGATAGGCCTACAGGGAAACTGAATGTATGTAAACTGTATAAATAAAATGTTGCAATGCCAAAAAATGTTATACTGAGAAAAAAAATGTCATGATAAATACAATTTCACAATAAATCTAATGATATGCAATACAAATCTTTCACATTATACAGTGCCTGATTTAGAAGTGTGGTTTTGATAATATACTTGAATTTGTTAATTGTTTAACAACGCACTATACTGATGACTACGATCTATTGGCGTCGGTGAATGATATATAAGATGATGGGATGAAGGGTTATTTTATTAGGTGTTTTTGGATGGTGGGAAGGAGTCAGTCATGGCCTGTTGTTAAGGAACTATCCCAGTAGTGACCTGAACGACAGAGGGAAACCACGAGAAACCCTGTCAGGATGGTCGGCCATGACAGGAATCGAACCCCAGTCTTCTGAATGACAGTTCAGTGAATTAACCACTCGGCCACACGTCTCAATATCAATAAGACAATGCACAAGACTAATTTACTGTGTAGGAAGAATAAGAAAGTCAAAATATATACCCGTTGACTTGAGACGTGTTGATGAATGTACTAAAGAAAATTAGAGCAAGTTGTTTTACTTGTATTTTCTGCTCTTCTGTCTGTCTGTTATCACCCCCCTTCCTCCCTCTTTCTCCTCCCCCTTCCCCTTCTGTGTGTTTGTTCTAAAGTTTTAATGAATTATCCAATGTTATTACACTCAATTCAGATTATTCATTTGAATAATGGACCATTTTCGAAAAGAATGAGCCATCTAGCGGCGATCGTTTGAACTAGAACGGGATGTTAGTACCCGAGCTCGAAAGTCCTATGCTGCCAATGCTATTTAGGACGTTTGATTTATATTACTGTGCGTTACAGTGAACGTATCGAGTTATAATATGATAGTAGTTTCAACATTTATATGTTTACTATATACTGAGAGATTTACACACTGTCAAAGTGAGTAAGATGTGAGATAATGCAAGTTATATATCCTAGTGTTTTGCCTTTAACCCTGTGGATAAGCGAACTGTTTTTTTGAACAGTACTGAAACTCCCAGGATGCAATACCAGCGATCTCGGTCGCTAGGAGGCGTGACGCGCCTGCGCATTGGATCATGAAAAGGGTCCATTTCCCCAGTTTATTGATTCGACTCATATAATATTCATGTTAATGAGAATAAGTTTATTTTGAAATAATCCTTATAATAATAATATCATAATGTATAATGTATATAGTGATAATAATATATAATATTATAATGTATATATTGTATATAATACAATATATAATGGATCCTTGAGTGTATCTTGGGTCCATCGGTCCATACTCCAAGTTGTATATTAAGACCGCATGGGAGTTGATTAAGTGATTTATCAGGTTTTTGGGGAATCTGACCAAGATGCGGGCTCTTAGTTGTGGGTACCATCTTCAAGTTTCCGTTTTCCGTTTTTCCAGACGAGGCGCGCGGCAACGAGAAGGGCGTGCTGGTCCACTGCCTGGCGGGTGTGTCGCGCAGCGTGACCATCACGGTCGCGTACCTCATGTACAAGCTGTCGCTGTCTCTCAACGACGCGTTCAACCTCGTGCGCAGCCGCAAGTCCAACATCGCGCCCAACTTCCACTTCATGGAGCAGCTGCACAACTTCGAGCGCGAGCTGCAGACCTCCAAGCAAGGTAAAAACTCTCTTTCATTCCCTCGTCATTCATTCATTCATTCATTTGTACATTCTTCATTCATTCCTTCTTCATTCATTAATTCATTTGAACATTCATTCATTCCTTTTTCTTTCATTCATTCATTATTTCATTCATTCATTCTGCATTCATTCATTCTTCATTCATTCTTCATTCATTTCTTATTAATTCATTCAAAACACTCATTCATTCTTCATTCATTCTGCATTCATTCATTCTTCATTCATTCACTCAACATTCATTCATTCTTCATTCATTAATTCATTCTTCATTCATTCACTCAACATTCTTCATTCATTATTTGATACATTCTTCATTCTTCATTCATTCACTCAGCATTAATTCATTCTTCATTAATTTTTCATTCATTCATTCCTTCTTCATTCATTCGTTCTTCATTCCTTCTTCATTAATTTACTCATTCATTCCTTCTTCATTCATTCCTTCTTCATTTCTTCTTCATTCATTCCTTCTTCATTCCTTCTTCATTAATTTATTCATTCATTCCTTCTTCATTCATTTATTAATTCATTCCTTCTTCATTCATTTATTCATTCATTCCTTCTTCATTCATCCATTCATTCTTCACTCCTTCTTCATTAATTCCTTCGTCATTCATTTATTCATTCCTTATTCATTCATTATCCATTCATTCATTCTTCACTCACTCATTCATTCTTCACTCATTCATTCATTCTTCATTCATTCATTCATTCTTCATTCATTCAAAACACTCTTTCATTCGGCTAGCCTCCGATACAACAGGCCACGACCGACTCCTTCCCACTATCCAAAAACACCTAATAACAGTAACCTATCATCTCATCATGTCATCGTCCCACCATCTCATATATCATTCACCGACGCCAATAGATCCTAGTCATCGTACAGATCGTCCGTCAAACCCAATATAAATGATAAATGAATAAACCTTCTCTCTCTCTATCTCTCTCACAGGCAACGAGATAACGACGCCGACCAGCAAGGGCGAGACGGCTGCAAAGTCGCGCGACGCGTCTGCCTGCGCGACCGACTGCAAGTGCCCGGCGCACTTCCTCAGCCCGATGGCGGTGGGCATGTCGCCGGATTCGGGCATCGAGTTTGACCGTTGGACGTCGGCTCCCGGCGAATGAGACGGGCACGGGGGGACGCAGTGGCATTTCTAATCAGACGCACGCAGGCGCGTCCTCTCGATAGCGGGATTTGTGTCGGAGGGAGGGTTGTTTTGTTGGCGCGCGCGCGAGTCGTGCGCGCGGATGTTTTCGGTGGAAAATGTTGTGTCCGTTGCTTCCCTCCTCTCGTCGGTCGTCGTCGTCGCTTGTCCTCCTCCCCCCCCCCCCCCCCCTGCCCAATTGGATGTACCCCTTTCCTTCACCTGTCGTGGCGATTTACGGTACGTTCGACGCTTGACGTGTGTTTTGAGTCGTTGGACGCTTTTCGATGAGGAAAAGCGAGGTTAAGTGAGGGAATTTGCGATATTTCGGCCTCCGAGGCGTGACTGTTTTATCTATATCTGATGTTTTTATTCGGTTTTGAATTCGAACCTACGAACAACGGTTTCATTAACCGTAATAACTAATGTAAACCAAGTTTAATGAATATATTTTACCATGATGTCGACATACAATATTTGAATAATGATAAAAGAAAGTCGGACAGTTGATCTGCAACTTTTTTTTTTTTTTTTCAAATTTGATTCATACAATTATATTGCAACATGATTCTGGCTGACCAGTTTCTACGACGTTTTTCGTTTATCAATTTGAGGAATTAATTGAAATAGACTTCGACAAAGTCGACGCTCTCGGAAGGTAGCGAAAGTGAGGAAGATCAATTTCGAATCGGTCGGTCGTCGATTAAAGTCGACGATCGTAGAAATAATATCGTATTGTCTGCCGTACGTTCGACGACATAGTTCGTTCGTTTCGTCGGAATTGTCGTTATTTACATTTCACTTCGGCTCAGTATGAACGTTATATCTCGGTGTTTTTCGACCCCCTGCCCCCCTCGACCGCGTTTACGTATTACGTATTAATGTATATTACACGTTATTTACTATCTAAAACTTTTATCGCGAACGTTTCGGTGTCGTGGTTATTTGTTCGTAGCTCGTTGAACTTGTCAGCGTCGAAAAGCAGTTTTTCAAGTTTCCGACGAGCGATTTCACGTCTTATTTCTGTTTCGACGTAAGCTTTTTGTGGTCTACCATCCGTAGCTCTGATTTAATGTCGTTAAATTCGTTTCATCCGTCGAATTGCAAAGACCAGAGTTTAACCGCTGATGATTCAAAAGGCTGTGGCCTCACTGCAATAAATCGGAATTCATCAATTGAAATGTAGAACGTGACAAAGTCATCGTTTCCCGATCGAGGCACCAGAAGGGCGATGTTGAACCTCAATACTCGTACTTTATAAGTGCGATATGTAGTATTTGAACGTCCTCTCAGCAACCGACCCGGGCTCAACACCTGATCGGAGTAGAAATATCAACGGGGATTCATAATAAATGTCGGAAATTTTCTTAATCATATTGGATTCCATTAAAAAGTTAATTAATCAATATAAAATTCTAAAATTTTGTTTGTGATACAGTGAAACCTCGATGCATTGTTACCGTATCCTTTGTATCCCTGTTCCCTCCTGTTTTATCCCACCCTATATTTAATTTTCCTACGTTGACGTTCTCATTTCCTGCTCCTTTGAAAAAATGATGGATAGAGGTTCCATTGTGAAATGAACGCGTACCTACGTAGTGTTTTTAGTGAATACGATGAAGAAATTGAATACTGCCAAATACATATATGAAAAATATTTATATATATTTAAACGCCGAGGGCTTTTCTTGTCTCTAATTGTAATACGGTGGTCTACATATTATTGTTGCTCTATTCGGACTGTACTCTCGCAGGCTTGCGATATGCTAATTCCGAGCGGCAAAGATACGTACTATTACGAAGACTTTTTCAAAAATGAAGTAAAGTCGACAAATTGAAGATAATAGAACATTTTTTATTTCGATTGTATTATTAAAAAAATAATAATCAATTTATACGTAATCTAGAACGGACGTTTAAATCATTAGGGTAAAATTCAGAAGGGCTCATCTGAGTTTTGGTCAAACCCGAACACTTTAAACGTTTATTAGACGTAATTATCGAACGGCGCGATTGTTTATTGATATTATTATTTCAAAACGCATCAATCGGTCAGCGATGGGTGATCTTGAATACTGTCAAATCGAATCGGACGGGTTTTATTGACCGTCATAAATCCATCATCCGCTCGTTGCCCAAATAACCTTGTTGTTGTTGTTGGCATTGTTACGTGAACTGTAAACATCGTTAGAAACTTACAATAACTACGTTTATCAGACGGCTGGGAAACGGTTTAGCCAAATTGATTACTTAAAACGGGTCAAATATTCCGAGTTTATCACAAAACCCTAAATTGTTTCAGTCCATCCAGTTTGAAAATTGAATAATGCTGGCTATTTTTGTTTATTCTCACCGCCCTTTGAGTTACGGGCACGCCCCTCGGTGAGAAAATCGCATCTTAAACCGTATATAGATCAGCGTGTTTAAACCATTGCTGGCTAAATCGATTCGGCAAAACTGTTTTCCGAATGATGAACGTTTGTACCAGGTATTCTATAATAAACGACAATTTAATATTATAATGTTGGTAAACAAATTGCGGACGTTCGATGAATACGCTATATACCCGTTACTATTATCATGTTTAAATAATACTATGTAGACAGTGCATCATCTTCCCATGAAAAGCGTGAAAGTATATTTTATGTTGAAAAGAATAAATTTAAGAGTAAATAAAATATATATTATATTATATAAAGTATATTACGCACATGTTAGATAATGTAGGCTAAACTATTATATTGTTGAAGATGAATGTTTAAAAACAAACTCCCATAATGCACAAATCGGTGGTTATTTCCGGCTAATACTATATTATAAATTGAAAATAACACGTTTATTATGTAAAGATATATTATCCAAGTTAACCGTGCCATATTATGTAAAAAAAATAATACAAATAATTTGTAAATTTATTATATACTTAATCATTATATAAATTATGTAGATATTATATATGTGACATTTATAGATGGCTAAATGTTTTCCTTAAATAAGAGATTATGTATTATAGCTTAGATATGTGTTCCAAATATGAATTACCAACTGTAGACTGTTGTGTTCTTTGTTGACTGTTGGAAGGCGTAAGTGTTGATGAAGAGTAGAAGGCGGTGTGTGGAATAGATTTATGTGAAAGACAGCTTGAAGTATTGGCTAAAAGTTGATAAATCGTGTTTTCATTAGAGAAAGTAATTTGTGATAAATTTCTCAATAGCTCAATTATATGAACTGTAAGTAAATTGATTATTCAGTATTCATTAATCACGATAGTAGCTCATACAATATGCTGTAGAGGTGTGACATTTATAGGTTATCATAACCTATAAATACTATTTTTGCAGCTACATTTGGTTGGTGAAGATTTCATATCCTTATGTGTCTTTCTTTGTGTAACTTTCCACTTATGTCGCCATATCTCGTATGTACCGTCTTGACAACTTGTACACGCATTTTCGATTTTCAACCAGTTCGGTTGAACCGCTTCAGCAGTCTACAGTTGGTACATAATGTTTCAACATTCTTTTCTATTCTTCGGAATAATTACATTTAGATGTCAATTTCAGTTCTGCGGACGTATTTTATCGCGAACACATAACTTAATCCACGTTTCGGATTGTAAAACGTTTATTTTTTAAACAATCGAAGACTGTTTTTTCTGTAAAAAAAAAAAGATTTAAATGTTGTTTGTTTGTTTCTTGTTTTCTATTCGATCGTGTTAGTTGTATAACGAATGTGAATTGACGTCGAGGTAACCGCTTCGATTGTCGTAGCTATTATATATGTCGGCTTTCGGTCGCTACGCGACGGCAACTACCCCACTGTTAGTATGTGTTGAATACGGTGTAGCTACGACTACGTTTATCACGCAGCTGGGAAACTGTTCTGCCAAATCGATTTAGATTGAAACGGTCTGAATACTTAACGTTCATCACGATATCTTGAATTGTTTTAGTCAAAATAGTTTTGAATTAGTATAATGCCAGACATATTTGTTTATTAACTCTGCCTTGTTATTGGCTTAGAGTTCAAGGCACGCACTTTTAAGCCGTTTGGGTCGGTTTATCACACATTTCAGATGTGATTTGACAGCCAAATCGCATCTTGGAAGATCATTTTTCCCCAAAATCGGCGCGTTCATCATCAAGTTAAAACCGTTTCAGTTTAAATCGATTCTTCTAAACCGTTTCCCTGCAATCTGATGAAGTTAGTCGATGTAATAATATTAATATTTATTGTTGAACAAAAACCAGTGATAATACGTATCACTAGATTCTCAAACAGTGTTGACGTACCCAATTGTTTGGGTTCGGGTTGAAAATGAAAAAATTCTTTCCATATAATTAATTCCATAATTTTAAATGTTATTTGCAGGACTTTTAGGTTTTTCGGAATTATACAATTCCCACATTCCTGTAGCTACTGGTAATTAAATATAAATATAACGGATAATTAACTACATAGTAATTATTAATAACTAAATGATGAAAGCACTTCCGAAATTACAGCACAAAAAACTAGTAATAATTATTATATATTATATAGAATGTTGATATTATTGTTTTTAAGCAAGGATATATAATAAATGTTGAAAAAACGTGTATAACTGCAAATTTTACGAATACTTGAAAAATATGTATCATTTAGAAAATAACATTTACGGCTACTTGAATAATAAAATAAATGAACTCGATCAGTTACAAAGACGTACTTACATGAATAGTTTCAAAACAATTCAATTATTCACAGCGCTTTGTCACTGTTCATATGACGTAGTAATTTATTTTTTGAATTATAATATACTTGTATCTTCGAAAGACGAACACAGTCTACCAACTAAATAATTATGAAAACTTTCAAAATTGTAGAGAAACTCGCTGCAGATTTGAACGTTCAACGTTCTTGAAATATGTAGTTGTGTTTCTCATCCTGAATATCGTTGTGAAACGTCATGGAGGTAAAAAGCCTACCTATACCAAAAAAAAGTTGAATTGAATAAAATATTAAATAATATCATTCAACAATATTCACAGGTAAAAGATCATGTTGGTATCTCGTGAATTCAAGCACGCTATATAAACATGCTTATCATTTTTTTATTTTCAAAGTACAGTCTTGTAAACTATTTTGTTGGCCTTGAATAGGTCCTACAGTACATGTATAAAATTGTCTGGTGTCTCTCGAATATAAAACAAACAGCGGAAATTGAAATCTTTTTGTCGAACCATAACCTAAAATATATCTTTGCTTTTAAATATACTATAATATACTGTCCCAAGTCTTCTTTCGATGTTTTTTAACAACAGCATTAATAATCCGTTGAACTTACTCGTCGTACGTTAATAACTCGTAGGAATATCGTACATGCTATGTTTATGTAAATTATATTATTAATATTAGACTATTATTTGTTGTATAAATTAATTTACAAGTGCTTTATATAAACCAGCATTGCAGCATAATGAAATATCTGACTGATGTGTGGCATTATTTTCTATTATTATTATTATTCATAATATGTTGTAAATATTTTGATTGGTCTCCAATATATAAGTCGATGATGGCCTAATATGATTGTTTTCATTTCATGCCTGTCGTAAAAGACGAAAATCCTTTTGAAATATCCAGATTTAGAAAGTAGAACAGATTTGTAGATTGTTTTTCAAGGAACCAGAAAAAAGAAACCATCCATGTAGGAAAACGAACCATTCTGGAAAATTTAACATTGATTATGGCTATGACTATCAACGACGTAACGAGATAAGCAACATGGCGCAAGTCCCATCCTTTTAACATTAGGCCGTTTTCACCATGATGGAATCAGCGCTTTTATGTATATTTCTGAGATTCGCAATTTCAAATCAAATTGTACGTATTAGGCTCGTATTTCAATGTATGGTACATAGTTGTATACTTGCATTGTTTCTGATCTTTCTTGTAGATGATGAGTAATTATCCAATTATCAAATGGTAAATATAGCAGTAGGGCTCTTGACTAGGAGACTAAATGCGCTTTTACGGACGTATTTTAAATTTAGATTGGCTAATTCAAATGAAATGTATCCCAATATTGCTTGATGCAGTTAGAAAGAGCTGGATTCACAGATTGCATTACATCTATTACTTGTATAGATCAACGTACAATAATACCAGCAAATCATCATAACATTTGTGAGGCGGCATCCCTTTGATATACGCATGGTGCGAAAGGAAAGCGCCATGTTGCTTATCCCGTTACGTTATTGATAGTCATAGATTATGGGAGTGGGGTGGGACAAAATGAATGAAGTAAGCAGGAACGATGCACAGGGGTTTCACTGTATTGTTCATTTCATTTTTTTTTTCTTGAACATCATTTTCTTATATTCATTTTTTCCACATTACACCACATTTTACAACAAAAAACCCCGCGTGAGAGAGGAACTCGTGTGTGCGGGCTGCCTGGAAGAAGTTGAGCAAGAAGAAAATAAATAAGTAATAAACTGGTGTTTCATCGAATCAAATGGAGTATAAGTAAATTGAAATATATTAATAATTGTCTTAAAATATAATTAATCGAAAATATCAGCAAGCCTCTGGAACCGTGAGACATGGTAATAATTCCATTCGACTTGAAAAATATTTTTCAAAACTGTTCGAGGTCAGCATGCTGTGGCCTTGGACGACGTAAAAGGTGACAGGCACAGCCAGTAGGAAAATGGAATGACTGTTGAGATGAAACTGATAAGTGCACGTTGTTGATAAACATTCATAACATAAATATATTCAGTCACAGAGGATATAATATTGCTCTCTAAAGAAGTTCATTAATTCTTAAGAAAGGTTTGTTTATAATTCATTCATTTTGAATTTGGGTTAATATATCTATCTCATTTCAATTTCAACAATTTTTAGGTTAAGAATGACTTGAAAGCCTTTTTTGGCCATAATGCTGGTCCAAGTTGGCGAAAGTATATGCTGCTCATGTGCTTTTCATGGAATTGTATTAATCGTAATCGAATGCTGCCTTTTTTACTGAATGGCTAGATAAGGATAGGAGCATAGGTGTCTAGCCTATTGCAGAAGGCCCTAGCGTCAATGCTAGCGTAGGCCTAGGCCCAGCCAGCGTAGCAAATAGGCTATAGCTTACTACAAACTCAATGCCCGGGTTCAATTCCCGATTGGGGTGCAGTTTTATACGGAGTGTCTAACCAGCGGGCCACCCGGCGTAATAGTCTTATTCGACCGGCCACGCCATTAATTATTTCGCCGCCACGTTGGTCTTTGATTCACGATTCTCAAGAACCCCTGGAGCTTGATGGTTAGCAGAGCTGACTCCCGCTTCAGGGAGCCTCTGATCGCAAACCGCCTGTCACTTATTCTTATTTTTTTTCAAATTGGTTTCTCCATAGTTCATATAATTATATTTTTAAAGGAACATGGTCAATTATGTGGACAAAGCCAGGTTGCGGACAGTAGGTTGGGTTTTTAAGGTTAGGTTAGTGTTTAAATCCCGCGTATACCGCCGACATGCGAAACGGAGGTTATACTTCAAAATGGCCATGGCCGATAAAACAGTCAGGTTGGTGGTGGCTGGCAGCTTTGGCCGGCAGTGGTAAGGTCGACAAAGTAGTCAACGACGGCGGTGGCCGGCTAGACACGGCAAGTTTTATAACTTCCATCAAGGCCATTGAGTTTGTTGGGCAAGGTCCAGGCATTACAAACTCAATGGTCAAGTACCAAATTTCATTCCTCTGAATGATTTTGTAACATTGTCATATAGGGCGCCAATGGCGGCGCATTGCACCAATTTCATTTGTCGTGTATTTTCATTTCTTCTAAATTATATTAGGCCCACCCTGAGGGCTTTGGCTGAGGGTTATGAGCGAGGTTTATCATTTTTAGCAACCCATTGAAAGCATTTTGATGCACTTTTACCAAAAATGGTAGATCTTCATATGTAGACCTGGGCCAACCTTTATGCATAATCCATCACGTTTAGTATCATCATTAAGTATAGAGGTTTAGATTAAGACCCCAACCCGTTGTCTAAAAGTCAGCCGGTTTTAGAAGTAGTATCCCTGACGAGACACTTGGAGCGCTACGAAACCTGTTGAGTGTATCGTGCGATTTTGCGGCTCATGAAGGTACTAGAAACTACCTGACCGACCTGTTCGTATTTGAGCAGGAGCGCGAACCGCGAAAGAATATTCCGGTTTCACGGCACCTCTGACAAGCCTTGCGAGCAGTTGTGATGGCTTTGAAATCCAATAATGATATTAATAGTCGCTTTGCTGGAAACGGTATAATTATAATAATAATTAGGCATACTATGGCGACACAGATTAAATAATAAATATCCTTCTCCTAATCCATCCCTCAATAATTTGTTCGTCAAAGGTAGTTATTAATTACGTCAACCCGTCAAGAAAATGATTCAATGTATTTCTGTAATAATCTGAATACGTTGTAAACGTCATCATTATCGTCGTTACTTACAGGTCTATCTATACATATGTAATAAAAGCAGGAAATCAAAATACATACATTTTAATAATTGTTACGTTTTTGTTATGGTGCAAGTCATTAAACACTCATTTGTGATTATATTTGTGTTGGCGCCTCCTAAACCACTGTCCGCAACCTGCCTTTGTCCACATAATTGACCATGTTCCTTTATATATAAACTCTAGAGGCACAGTAGCTGAGTGGTTAGCGCACTTGCTTCGTGTGACCGGGAGGTGAAGGGGCATGTCGGACCCGGTTCGATCCCCGCCACCGTCCATCTTTACAGTGGTTTTTCGTGGTTTCCCTCTGTAGTCCAGGCTAATGCCGGGATGGTTCCCACAATATAGGCCACGACCGCTTCCTTCCCACTATCCTTCCCATTACCCAAAAAACCTTCATCTCATCATCCCATCATCTCATTAATCATTCATCCGACGCCAATAGATCTCATTCATCATTACAGTGCGTAGTTAAAACCCAATAAATAAAAAAAAAAAAAAAAAAAAGGAACCAATTTAAAAAAATAAATGAATACGTCAAAGGCAGGATGCGATCAGAGTTCCCTTGCATGGGAGTCGGCTGTGCTAACCCATGTGCTACAGTAGGCCTAGTCACGTTGTTAGAGAGCGTTATTTTGGCCATTTATCGTCATCGACCGAAACATCGGGGTCATGATCTCACTGACCATATGATCTATTTTCACTTGATCATACGGTTGACCGTACGAATATACACTTCGTTACTCAAAAGCTATACAATATCTTTCAATATTGTCTTTCAATATTAGGCCTATAATTAGAGACATGTAAATATAGCTTCTATTTTTTCATTTCGTAGCATTTAGAATTTGAAAAGTTAGCACTTTGGTGCATCTATTATTTTTAAACATCGTGTTTTGTAGCGCAACTACATTCTGTAGCATTACAACAGTACGGTACAGCAAAAGCATTATATAACGTACAATAGGCTGAGGCATATAAGAGAAATACCCCAATTGATTACGTGTTTAGAAAAATACTAAATAGTCTCCACAACCGGGGTTAAACCTACGCCTCATCTGCTGCCTGCATAGATCTGCAACTGTACTTTTATCCAAATTCCCCAATTAACTTGACCCGTTTACACCTGAAATGAAAAAATTTTGAGAAAAATAGCATCTATAATGCTTCTATTCCAAATATAGCGTCTATATCGCCAATACATTGAAACGTAGCGGATTCAGACGTTTGTAGCGCTTTATCGCGTTATCAAAAACATGATAGAACAACATCAAATGTATTGAAACATGAAGAAATATCATAAAAACGCGTAAAAAAGCACTTAAAGATTTCATCGCTTTTATAGCAATTGCTATATTTACATGTCTCTACCTATAATATATGTGGGCCTCCATACCTCCATACTCCATCCCTATGAATCTTACGATGTGTTATATTTCTAGTACATTTACTGACGATTTGTTAAATAGCAAGATGGGCAAAGTAAAGCGCGCCCGGCAGAAGTACCACCTCGAGAGGGCGAAATCCATGAACGACCTCACGACCATCGAACCGCCGTCCAATCCGCTGCCAGATTACAGCGATTTGAAAGCCACGCTTACTCCGTTCAGGATAACGGGCAATCCGTTTGACGGCATCATCATCCCGCCGAATCTGAACCAATCGTTGCAAGACTTTGACAGTAAGAGTATCGTCTCGACGAAGAGCAGTTTCAAAGAACGTAATCTAACGAAGAAACAGAAAAGGACTCTACGCCATGAAGCGTTCGTAAGAAGTAAGAAATTTAATTAACTAGATAAACGCTACATATATATATATATATATATATATATATATATATATATATATATATATATATATATATATATATATATATATATATATATATATATATATATATATATATATATATATATATATATATATATATATATATATATATATATATATATATATATATATATATATATATATATATATATATATATATATATATATATATATATATATATATATATATATATATATATATATAT
This sequence comes from Brachyptera risi, assembly GCA_964007535.1. Taxonomy (NCBI): domain Eukaryota; kingdom Metazoa; phylum Arthropoda; class Insecta; order Plecoptera; family Taeniopterygidae; genus Brachyptera; species Brachyptera risi. The sequence goes on along the minus strand of OZ023338.1, from coordinate 3,058,159 downwards.
ATATATATATATATATATATATATATATATATATATATATATATATATATATATAATATCTATATCTATATCTATATCTATATCTATATCTATATCTATATCTATATCTATATCTATATCTATATCTATATCTATATCTATATCTATATCTATATCTATATCTATATCTATATCTATATCTATATCTATATCTATATCTATATCTATATCTATATCTATATCTATATCTATATCTATATCTATATCTATATCTATATCTATATCTATCTATATCTATATCTATATCTATATCTATATCTATATCTATATATATATATCTATATCTATATCTATATCTATATCTATATCTATATCTATATCTATATCTATATCTATATCTATATCTATATCTATATCTATATCTATATCTATATCTATATCTATATCTATATCTATATCTATATCTATATCTATATCTATATATATATATATATATATATATATATATATATATATATATATATATATATATATGCGTAGTTGGATGAGCGATATAGACATATTTATATCCTTGTTTCATTTATTTATTCTTTACGAAATACATTGTTTGAACAACAGTTGCAGTTTTAGCTATAGTTATGAAAACCAGTCTTAATTACAGTTTAAACCCTCGTTAATCCAAACTCGGTTAATCCGAAATTTGACATATTTCGAACTTGAAGTCAGTCCCCGGCTGAAGGTATAGGCATTTCAATGTTAATGAATATGGTTAATCCGAATTCTAGCTAATCCGTAATTCAAACTAATATTCCGACCCCTCAATTGCTTTACCACTGTTTTCGGATTGGATAATCCGAAATAGATCGAGTGAATTCCTTGAATTGATCATTATTTTCGTAAATTCCATCCTTTTTATTTGACGCGTAACAATAGGCCGAAGTCAGCCCAGCTGTTCGCTGCCACTGAATTCGTCATTTGACTCCGAGTGCGCTCGGGCCGCTCCAAAAACCTTAGTATCTAACTTCGTTAGCTTAGATACTAAGGTCTTTGGCCGCTCTGTCTGTACTTGACGAGCGGTAAGCTCGGAACACTCAATCACTCGTAACGGCCGAGCGCCAATGGAAGCTGGCCATCTAACGTTCGTTTGCTGTCGAAGATAGCCGAATACACACGATCAGTGATTCGGTTCCTCGCACATGTGGCATCTAGCTTTATCTCGCGCTCAATACGAAATTGCTTCAATTCTAACCGGGAAGTGTGATGATTTTCGTGGAAAATGAGTTTTTTAGTTAATCCGGATTTTTATAAATCGAAATTATTTTTTGGGGGTCCCTTGAATTCCGGATTAACGAGGGTTTACTGTAGCGTTAATTATTCCGGAGTAATCATTGATCGAATCAATTCCCGACAGAACTGGACGTGATCCAGCAGGCCCGCAACGAGATGTCGGCCCGGAAGAAGCGCCAAAAGACTCCGATCACAGGCGACATGCAGACGCTCGCTGACGCTCTACCCTCGCTCGTTACGAAGAAGACTCCCGTCAAGAAGACCGTCGTCGTCAAGCAGAAGAAGGCCCTGTTGAAGGCGAAACAACGTGCGAAATGCACGCTGAAAGACATCGACGTGTTTAAGAAGGTGCTGCAGGATGCGGCGTACAAGGCTGACCCGACGGGGGCCATGACGGATTTCGTGCAAGAGAAGATACGCAAGGAGCTCATGGACGAATGAACCAAAGACGAAGAGAGTTTAGTTTGTTGATGAAAGACTTGATTATTCATAACTACGGCATGATTTAGTGCTACCAAAATACTTTATCATGATATAATTAGGGGTTTGCAAGTTTTGGCCTCCATCTTTGTTTTTAAAAAGCTTTGGAAACAAAGATATCCCAATTTTGTAGACGATGAGCTGCCATCTACTCAGCTCCTGTGGAACTTCTAGTAGTTGTTTGCAGTGGATCAGTCAACAAATGAAGTAAATGGCACCAAAGCCGTGCGATATCGAAAAACCCGATTTTAGTGTTACATGAGTATCAGGTTGGGTCGGGTTGGGTAAAAAACACCCGACCCAACCCGAAATCTTGGGTACCCGAACACCCCTAAATATAGTTATTGGAAAGTAGAACTTGATTTAAAGAATATTATTTTGTGATGGACGATATGAGATGAATGATTGATGATGATGCGGGTCAAGAGAAACTAGTGATGTGAGAATAATGAGGTGGGGTACAGGTTGGAATAAAAAAACACATGTGTGTGTGGTTTTTGTGCTCTATCTATGTATTTCCTCCAACCTGTACCCACCTCATCATTTTCACATCACTAGTTTCTCTTACCCCACATCATCATCTATCATTCATCTCATATCGTCCATCACAAAATAATTATCATAATGTAAAGTAGGTGTACCGACTCGCATGCTAATAACGTGGACGATATTTATGGTTTCGGTAATTATGTTGGTTAACGTACCGGTACTATGTACAATTTTTCTTCGATGTTACCGTTTTTCTGGTGTTTTCTGATAGATCTTGTTTATGACTATGGTGTGATGTTTGGACATTTTTTTTTTTTAATAACATCGAAACTTGATACAAAATCATTGTTCCCCAATTAAGGCTAAGGATCAAAGATAGGATCGTTTGGACGGGGCACCACAAGGGCGATCTTACCACCCCATTTTGATTATTTAAAACTAATGATCTTCAACACCAGGACTGCGCTGTCTGTGACCATAATTTTTCGCCGCAGATAAAAGTCTTTCAGTATAAACACACGAATGTTGATATCTTCCACTTTGAACTAAGTCTCTTGGGCAATGATCACTTCTTTCCATTGACAGCAGATGTAAAATTGATCATTATACAAAATGCACAAATTAAATTAGTGATAGACCTATAATGTTATAATTAGGCCTATCGCTCTACTAATTAATGGTCGTGGCCAATTAGTACTTCATCCAAAGACATTTTGAATTTTGTTTGTTTCAATATGTTTTTCACGCACTTGAAGTTGATGCTTTGTGATCTGACAAAGGAGGACAGTAGGTTTTTAAGGTTAGGTTAGTGTCCAAACCTTGCGTATACCGCCGGCAGGTAGAGCGGAGCTTATATACTTGGAAAGAAATTTTAAAAAATAAAAAAGGCGTACCGGTACATTCATTCAGCTTCTTGCGGCCAGTTCAGAGCCAAAGGTCCCGATTGCCTGTCGCAATTCAGTGGATTTCCTTGTGAACCAGATGTAGATAAGAGTGGCTAGGATACCGAGGGCATTGTTTAGCATCGTCGTTCCACTTAAAAGCGAAGGTTGCGTTACAGGCAATCGGGACCCTGGACTCGGGAACTGACCCTGGAATTATTTCACTTTGAAGACGTGAGTGGGAGCATCTTTATATTGTTATGTAAGTATGTTGGTAACGCTACGTCGTGGTTACGGTGAAGCCGCGACGCACCGTTCCCGTATCGATTGTTTTCCTGCTTGTATCGTTTATTTTGTCCCACTTTGGTTTATTTAGTCTTTGTTGTTTTGGTATTTGCAAGTTGAAGACGAGGCTTGCAGGCGGGGCCGTGTCGAGACATTTTATGCCTCGAGGCCTGTAAACAATTGGTCCCCCCCCTCCCCCCCCCCTCCCCCCTCCCGCAATCATTCACTTTGAAACCAATTTACCGTCAAATACATTCTTTTCAATATATATATATATATATATATTAGGGATAACTTCGGTTCCGAGGATAACCGATTTACAGAACCGATTCAGAACCGATTCTCTGCCATTGTTTGGTTGAAAATGAGAGAAAACTTTCATCCAGACGCTCTTATTGGCACGAGCTTATTTCTTGTTTTTAGGCGTCATCATATCATTCGGTTATCTTTCAGCCCGTCAACATCTCCTCTGACGGAACAAAGCCGTGCTAGGACACATTTTGAGTTTTACTATTCTATGGTTTTACTGCGCATGGAGGAGAAAAGACGGATAGATAATGCACGCGTGAACTAGTTTATTATATCTACACAATTTATATTGCGACGACACGCTTGAGAAACATCTACCAATTGAACATAATAACTCAATCAACGTGATGAATAATAGAAAAAATCATCACAGAAGGAATCGATTCTCTATTTCAGAACCGATTCAGAACCGGTTTCCGGTTAACCAAAGTTATCCCTAATATATATTGAGTACTTGTTTTTAACCAATTGACGGCCGCTGGTGCAAATACGCGTCTTCAGCGATCGTGCTGCCCGAGCCCCTAGTGCGTAATTGCGTCCTCACACATTCCAAAACATTTCATTTGATATTTTAACGAAATGCCGTCATATTGTAATGCATTATCCGGGTATTGTTCTATTACCCGGATACCTGGAATATAGAAAATAGCATGCATAAATTGTATAAACTAATGAATGGGACGAACAGTCAATCTTATCTTCTTCATATCAGTATATACCACCTAACCTAACCTTTTACCTTTTAAAGGTAAAAGCCTTTAAACCTTTTAAAGTCAGAACATGATCTCTTCTACGTATGTTTCTGTTAGGGATGACGTCGATTCTCAAAATCGGGAATCGATTCTCTATGCTCCAGAATCGATTAAAAATCGATTTTGAAAAAAAAAATTTTAAAAAACTGAATAAATAAAATTGGAAAAAAAGTTTATTCTCAAAAAAGTAGTGTGATTTGAAACTTTTTTTTCTCAACCTTCCCGCGGCGTTCACGTGTTAAATAGCTGCTAGAGACTTCTTTGAACTGTACTGTACCATTCGGGTATTTCCGTCAACGTTCGGCTGTCGGACGTAACCGAAGGGATAGCTTTTGTCCAGATAGTAATATCTCAACAGTACAGAATAATATAGACAACGAAATGAGCACTTATTACGACGTAAAGAAGTACAGCACTGAACCAAAAAAAGTTTTTTTTTTCAAAAATCGATTTTTCGATTTGAGAATCGTTTTACATCAGAATCGATTCTCGATTAATCGATGTCATCCCTAGTTTCTATTGACAAATATCGATACAGATTTTTAATTAATTAATCATTCAATTTATCAATGGTTGCGACAAATAAACGATGGATCTGGGAACGATGCATCGAAGTTTCACTTTATAACATATAACTTATACCATAGAATAAAATAAGTGGTAGCCAATCGCATTGCATCGCATTATGCGATGCAATTACAACAACATTGCGATGCGTATTCGTGTCGTAACATTGCAGTACGAGTTTCAGCTATGACTATCAATAACGTAACGGGATAAGCAACATGGCGCTTTTCTTTCGCACCATGCGTATATCAAAGGGATGCCGCCTCACAAATGTTATGATGATTTGCTGGTATTATTGTGTGTTGATCTATACAAGTGATAGATGTAATGCAATCTGTGAATCCAGCTCTTTCCAACTGCATTAAACAATATCGGCATAAATTTCATTTGAATTAGCCAATCTAAATTTAAAATATGTCTGTAAAAGCATTTAGACCCCTAGTCAAGAGCCCTACTGTTATATTTACCATTTGATAACTGGATAATTACTCATCATCTACGAGAAAGGTCAGAAACAATGCAAGTATACAACTATGTACTATATATTGAAATACGAGCCTTACACGTACGATTTGATTTGAAATTGCGAATCTCACAAATGTACACGAAAGCGCGCTGATTCCATCATGGTGAAAACGGCCTAATGTTAAAAGGATGGGACTTATGCCGTGTTGCTTATCCCGTTACGTTATCGATAGTCATAGGTTTCAGCTACGTTGCGTCGAGTTGTATGAATATTTTGATGTATTGCTAATTTAAAATAAGTATTTTGATCTAGGATTTATGACTTTCATTTCACCATTGTTGTCACAAAATAGATGAATTGGGTAAAATGGACAGGAGAGCAGCAGCGTACCGAGATTTATATGTAGACACGTAAAAATAGCAATCGCTATGAGAGCGATTAAATCTAAAAGTGCTTCGTTACATGTTTTTCTGATACAGTGAAACCTCTATCCATCGTTTTTCAAGGGACAAGGAGAATAAAACCATCCATCCAGGAAAATTTAACATTGATTATATGGGAGTGGGGTGGGATAAAATTACTGATAGATCCAGGAAAACGATGAATCCGGGAACGATGGATAGAGGTTACACTGTATTTCTTCATGTTTCAATGTATTTGATGTTGTTTGATCATGTTTATGAAAAGGCGACAAAGCGCTACAAACGTCTGAATTCGCTACGTTTCAACGTATTGGCGATATAGACGCTATATTTGGAATAAAAGCATTATGGATGGGTTTTTTTTTTCAAAATAATTTCAATTGAAGTGTAAACGGGCAAAGTTTGACAAGTTTGATGTCACATTATCACATTGATGTCACATTATGTGACATTTACCTTTACACTACATATTATTTATTTATTTTAATTTACAGGAAATTTAATTTGGGCCACATAATTTATATGAAATTATACTTGAATGCAAAATTTAGGTGGCTGTGAATAGTTTTCATCTTTGCAGTCAAGCTTCTTTGCCTTTTGCCTGAACTATAAGTTTTGAGAGTTTAGTTCTGTCAAGTTCATTGAACTGGATCTCTCACTTGTGAAGTGCTTTGGATCAGAGGTTATATCTGTTGTAAAGCTCGTCCAGGTCTAAACCTTACAAACTCTTTTCAATATCCCAATACTACGATATCACTGATATCCCAGGGTTTCCAAATTTCTATAAATTATGTTGAGGGGGATGTGTAGAGACATGTAAAAATAGCAATTGCTATAAAAACGACAGGATATAAAAGTGCTTTGAAACATTTTTTTCTTACATTTCTTGATGTTTGTATACATTTGAAATTGTTTGATCATGTTTTTGAAAAGGCGACAAAGCGGTACAAACATCTGAATCCGCTATGTTTCAACGTATCGGCGATATAGACGCTATATATGGAATAAAAGCATTATAGATGATATTTTCTGCAGAATATACCAATTGGGAAGTAAACGGGTGAAGTCAGTTAGGAAATTTCAAAAATCAAAGTGTATCTGCAAATGCAGGCGGCAGATGAGCCGTAGGTTTAACCTGGGGGTGGACACCATTTTCCTGAAACTATCAATTTGAGTGTTCCACTTGTATGCCTATTGTACAATATATTAAATGTACCAATATATTAAATTGATATATTAAGGGTACCATACTGTTGTAACGGCACAGAAATGTTGTTTCGCTACAAAACGCAATGTTTCAAAATAATAGATGCACCAAAGTGCTACTTTTCAAATTCTAAATGCTATGAAAATTAAAAATGGATAATATATTTACATGACTCTAGATGTGGTAAATATTGAATGGATTGTGACATTAAAGGGAGGGTAAAAAGTAATTTAAAGGTAATCATCTGCGATCTCAGACAAAGTGGGGGGGGGGGGGTGATATACCCTGAAATTGTGTCATCATTTATGGAGAGCCCCTTGGTCACAGTAGAGTAAATAGTAAATATTAAGTAGAGAAGGTAGTAATCTAATCTACCTATTCTTCTACTGTGACCAAGGCAACAGTCGAGACGTCAAAATCTCGTGTGTACTTTTCATTTTATATTGGGTTTTAACGACGTACTATACTGATGGCTACGATCTATTGACGTCGGTGAATGATGAACGAGATGATGGGATGATGAGATGAAAGGTTATTTCATTAGGTGTTTTGGATGGTAGGAAGAAGTTGGTCTTGGCCTGTTGTTAAGGAACCATCCCAGTATTGACCTGGACGACAGAGGAAAACCACGAAAAAACCCTGTCAGGATGGTCGACTATGGCGGGAATCGAACCCCGGTCTCCCGAATGACGGTTCAGTGTGTTACCACTCGGCCACGCGTCTCGGTGTACTTTTAATCTCTCTGTGTTCTATCAACGGGGCTCTCCACTATGAGTAGGCCTTTCTCTACTCATAAATCTCGGTAAGCTGCTGTTCTTTCTTTCCCTTTCACCCAATTCATATATTCAGCCTCGGGCAATTTTTGTAAAAACCTGCCGAATGCCTACCATCCACTGGCTGTCCTCCAATCAAATTATTCCAATCTCCCCCCCCCCCCCCCCTCTCACTCACAATTACGTTGTACTGTGCGGAACAACAACAATTCAATTGTAATTACGTTTGGAAAAAAAAAATTGAAAAGTTTTTAAAAATTACGTTTTCATAATGAGATGTCAAAATGAGATTTAATTCTAATTTGGATTTCAAATTTGCTCTACCTAAATTGATGCTATATTTTCCTTGACGTCCACACTTGCGGTCACACAAGTTGGTCTATCAAGTCATATTAAAATGTATTCCGAAGAAGATTCACCGACATTGAACCGCCAAGAGAGCCGGTTTTACAAACTGATGCTCTGTAACACGCGGCACGATCCATCTGGCCGAGCTGTCGAACCCCCGGAGACACCTGGTGGCCGGAACCGGAAGACGACCGTCAACGAGTCGACCACCGACTCTCCTAGAATGAGCGAGGAACCGCATCTGTCGTTCGGTGGGCCTACGGTTGAAGACTACGCTGCGATGTGAGTAGCCAGTCGGTGGTGTGAAAACTTTTATATCTAGATACAAAATCATTGTTCCCTGATTAAGACTTTCAATAAGAGTTTCAATTATTGTAATTTTACTCTACAGTATATTTGATATTGTTTGGAAATTGGAAATTTAAATAAATTTCAATCGATATTCGATATTAAAATTTCGTTTTTGTTTGCAATTTTTCTATGGAAGGACAAAACCAAATCTTTGTAGTCTAAGTAACTTCTTCTATCTGGATAAACCATATATTTTGTCAACTATCAGGCAAACAGGAAATCTGGATGGTCTTCACTTTTGGTTCAAGCTAAACTATAGGTAGAGGATCTAAATATATAAGTACCAAAATCTCGATATGTAAAAGTTGAAATTTTGTCAAATAAACAATTACCGTAATTGATAATTGTAATTAATCATTATTATTATTAATAATAATGATCAGATAATGAAGATTAATTTAATGATTCAACTAGTTCTGTTTGGTGGTTTGAGATTAGTTTGTATATTATTATTTTATTTTCAATCAATTTTTGTTTCAGATAATTTTATTCTTGCATTCAGGCATCAGTGGTAAGATCGCCCTTGTGGTGCCCCGTTCAAACGATCATATCTTTCATCCATAGCCCTAATTGGGAAACAATGATTTTGTATCAAGTTTCGATGTTATTAAAAAAAAAATTATTGATGTGATGTCAACATCGATAGTTCTTCTACCGGCACATGTAGCTGAGTAGTTAACGCACTCGCTTCATGTGATACGGTAGGTGAGGGGCATATCGGACCTGGTTCGATCCCTGCCACCGTCCATCTTTACAGGGGTTTTTCGTGGTTTCCCTCTGTGGTCTAGGCTAATGCCGGGATGGTTCCCACAATATAGGCCACGACCGCTTCCTTCCCACTATCCTTCCCATTACCAAAGAAACCTTCATCTCATCATCTCATTGATCATTCATCCGACACCAATAGATCTTAGTTATCATTATAGTGCGTCGTTAAACCCAATATAAAAAAATAAATAATAGTTCTATATTTTCACATCAACCAACAACAACCCTCGCTAAAACTACTTACGAATAAACAAAATGATGACAATAAATAATTTTTTTGTTTTGGTAGACCCTACTGCGCCGCCCGGGGAAAATACTGCGTCGCTATTTGACGACGTTCTACTTCTGCGCCGCCCAACACCACGGACGCCAGACGAGTTGGTGGCGCACATCAGAGTCACATCGACGTCGTAGCGCCACAGCGGTTCGAACAACAGGGCTACGTTTACGAGTTTATTTTTGATTTGAAGGTTTCTTCATTTTTTTTCTATTCATATTGGGTTAACCGATGCACTTTGATCTCTTAGTAATATCTATTGGCGTCGTATGGATAGTTATTGGGATGATGGGACGATGAGATAAAAGTTTCTTAGGTAATGGGAGTGAAGCGGTTGTGGCCTATATTGTTTAGTTTAGTTTTTATTTGTCTTTCACTTCACCAGTATACATATGTAGAGATGAAACATAACTTACATAAAGGTTTTAAAAGATGTCAAAGGAAAAAAATAAGAGTTGAAATATTTACAAAGAATGTGTTCATGTTAGCTTAGGTATCTTTGCTAGCCTATATGTTAGCTTTGCTTATAAGTAGTCAAAAATAATCAAAAAGTAGTCAAAATGTAGGAACCATCTTGGCAGCCTGGGCTAAAGAGGGAAACCACGAAAGAACAGTGTGAAGATGGATGGTAGCGGGGATCGAATCGAGGTCTGATTGACAGACATAGTATCATGTTTATCTGTAGTTTGTATCAGGAAAACAGAAAAAATAAGAAGACCACAATAATCACTTGTATGATTTTTCATAATTTCATAATTTTCATAATTACTTCTCCAACGTAGGATTATTATTTCCAATTATTTTTTCTTTACTTACCAAATACAGAACGACTTCTGAGTGAATATCAAATTTGATGGATATAATTTTATTATTATTATTATTTGAGAATAACAGCTTTGGAACATGGGTATTATTTAAATATATACAGTGTTAGAGTATGTGTTCATAATACCACGTCTCACTCTTCCGGTGGCTGGTGGCTTACTACTAAAAATAATTATGACTAAAAGTAGTACAGTAGTTTAAATGTAAGGTTCACAAATCTAAATCAAATGGTAATTTGTTGAAAGTCTTAAGATTATGGTTTATTTTCATCTCCTCCTGTGGTATTGCGTTCCACAAGCGGATCGACCTTCCCAGAAAAGATTGACATATTCTATAATATAATATAGAATATATATGAATGAATGTATGTATGTATGTATGAATATATGGATATAGAATATATGGAGTGGCATCTCTTTTCATTTGTGACAAGTAACTTTGTCAATGATATACAATGAAAATATTCTGGTACAAGAGTATACTTGTGTCCACAAAAGAAGAAGGTTATCTACCAACACAACAAAAACAAATATCACGGCTATATTTGTACAGCTGCGGTATTTATAGCGTCAAAGACTGTTCAGATGAGATTCACTATCAAAAACACAACTCAGTCTTTCAAAAGTGTTCTATTTTGAAGCTGCAGTTTAGTTTGTCTTCAATTTTTATTTTCTATACTGTATTGGGTTCAACGATGCACTCTACTGATAACTACGATCTATTGGCTTCAGTGAATAGTGAATGAGCTGAAAGGTTATTTTATTAGGTGTTTTCGATAGTGGGAAGGAGTCGGTCGTGGCCTGTTGTTAAGGAACCATCCCAGTATCAACCTGACCGACAGAGGGAAACCACGATAAGCCCCTGTCAGGTTGGACGACCATGGCGGGAATCGAACCCTCGTCTCCCGAATGACGGTTCAATGTATTAACCACTTGGCCACACGTCTCCCTCATCAATTGTCAAAGCTTGTACAATATTTTGTAATTTGCAAAACAGTTGGTTCCACCATGAAAGCCTTTCAGCTATTTATATACTTTGGTATAATTGTAAATAATATACAAAAATGGCAATTATAGAGCATTAGAAATAATAAGTACCCCCATATATCCTAGCTGTTGTTGGGGTCATGAAGCTAACAATAATCATGGACATTATTAGAAATCAACTGTAAACTCCTACCTTTTGTCAAGTATGAAGATATGTGTGTTGTGTGTAGTATGCTCAATTCAGGATTCGATCAATACTCGTTCTCCTAAACGTACCAAATTTTATGCGCTAATAATAATTTCAGTATTTTTCTGTATACGCACCGTCATATATTCTGTATGTAAGTTATATAATAGGGATCCACCGGTTATCAGACATTCAATTATACTGTTCGATCTGCATCTGCCAATTATTAAGTAAAATTAATTGATCGATTATTATTATTCATTGAATTATTATTTTAATGATGGGAAACTGTTCAAAAGTCTGCGCTAAGAGCTTCCTAGATGAATGTATGAATAACAAAGATGTCTTGGTGAATGCATTACTTGAGTGTTATCAATGTGTAGGATTTGTCAAGTATCAAGCAAACAGGAAAATGGGGTGGTTATTTACTTTTGCTTCAAGCCTTGTACAAGAGCTAAAAAAATATAAGTATGTACTGAAATTGTAGCATTAGAATAATTTTACATGGTTCTATAAATGGTTTTTAGTTATTTCTCCAAGAATTTATTTTAATTGATAGTCATTAAATCATATTTTTGTTGCAATTATTGCCAATTTTTTCTTTGAATAATGAAATAATAGATTACCCTGAAAACTTTGATGGGTGGATGTGATTGTTTAGTATCGAGCAGCAATTCTAATGTATTTTAGCCGTAAGTTATTCATATTTGAATTACAAATCTGTATTCTATAAAAATATTTCACAGATTAGTGTGAGTAATATTCAACTGGAATCAGTGGTGTACTCATTGGTTTATATTAGGTTTTAACGACGCACTATACTGATGGCTACGATCTATTGGCCTCGGTGAATGATATATGAGATGATGGGATGGTGACATGAAAGGTTATTTTATCAGGTGTTTTTGGATGGTGAGGAGTCGGTCGTGGCCTGTTGTTAAGGAACCATCACAGTATCAACCTGAACGACAGAGAGAAACCACGAAAAACCCCTGTCAGGATGTTCGACCATGGCGGGAATCGAATCCCGGTCTCCCGAATGACGGTTCAGTGTGTCACCACTCGGCCACGCGTCTCGGTTCCTCATTGGTAGTGCACGTGGCTACATGCATGACTTTTTCATATGTATACATGTTTTTTAGCTGAGATGATGCATATTGAATGATATTTATTGTCAAGTTTATATCTTAGCAGACAACAATTAAACACTACTTGAATTAATTTTGTGATTTATGGATTTTGTAAGGAAAGGAACACGCATCATTTTTGCCAACATTTATATTATATTTATATATTATTATATTTATTTTATGTCAATATTTATTGTAACCTTTGATGTGTGTTGAATGAAAGTGATGTAAATATTGTCATATTCCTTCGATCCACTTTTGACATTTCAAAATGGTAAAAATAGTGATTAGGGCTCACTTAGTGCTCTAATTCACCAAAAGTGTGCGTTAACTCGCAGGTCGCCACTGGATTCTGTCTTTTTAAAGACATGAATTGTGGATAAAACCAGGTCCTAGAGATGAAAATTCTACAGGACTTTAATGTACGGTACCCTAATTCATTGATTTATTTCATGTGATCTGAATTTTTTTTTCATCTCAAGTTTGATTTTTAAAAAACATCTTAGATTAAAGAAATTGAAATAAAAATCTGCAATGTGTATGTTCTTTCATTTGTCCCGTTTATTGTATCATCCTAATTCCTTCTCCTTCACATTATTATTAAATAACTTATTTGAAGAATTTTCAATTTAAATAATCATAAAAAAGCACGAATTAGGCTAAAAATGGACCTAATAACGTCAGTTTACATCGGACAGATGAAGGAAATTAATAGTAACAATATATTCACTGTAGTTTCATGAGATCATGCATTAGAGAGAGACGGAGATATTTCTATTATTGCCCACAAGGGCTTACAGCTAACTTCCTCAGTATGATGTTTGCCTGATAACGAAAAGGATTTCTAGAGTTTGAAAAGCCGCTGTTGCATACAGTTCATCATGCAAGTCAAAGAGCTTATCAAGTCAAAGACCTTATCAGCTATAGAGCAAGTGCTCATGAGCTAACTTCCTACTACATGATGTTTGCCGTGTACTATCTAGTTGGATTTTTGTTCAATTGAGACGTGTAAATTTACACAAAATGGCCCTGGGGTGCACGGCAAACATGATGTAGTAGGAAGTTAGCTTGAAACCCCTTGCTTCTTGCAGGCAAGCTGTAAATTGAACAAGAATCGATCTCGGGTACGCGGCAAACATAATGTAGTGGGAAGTTAGCTTAAAACCCCTTGCTCCTTGCAGGCAAGCTGTAAATTGGACAAGAATCGATCTCGGGTACGCGGCAAACATAATGTAGTAGGAAGTTAGCTTGAAACCCCTTGCTCCTTGCAGGCAAGATGTAAATTGAACAAGAATCGATCTCGGGTACGCGGCAAACATCATGCAGTAGGAAGTTAGCTTAAAACCCCTTGCTGCCGAATTGAAAGTGTAAATTTACACAAAATGGCCCTGGGGTACACGGCAAACATGATAGTGTGGGAGGTTAGTTGTGCGCCCGTACAGTAATGTATAAATTGTTATAAAATCGAACTCTGGTACGCGGCAAACATCATGTAGTAGGAAGTTAGCTTAAAACCCCTTGCTTCTTGCAGATGAGCTGCAAATTGAACAAGAATCGATCTCGGGTACGCGGCAAACATCATGTAGTAGGAAGTTAGCTAAAAAACCCTTGCTGCCAATTTGGACGAGTAAATTTACACAAAATGGCCCTGGGGTACGCGGCAAACATGATAGTGTGGGAGGTTAGTTGTGTGCCCATACAGTAATGTATAAATTGTTATAAAATCGAACTCGGGTACGCGGCAAACATCATGTAGTAGGAAGTTAGCTTGAAACCCCTTGCTCCTTGCAGACAAGCTGTAAATTGAACAAGAATCGAACTCGGGTACGCGGCAAACATCATGTAGTAGGAAGTTAGCTGTAAGCCCCTTGCTTCTTGCAGATAAGCTGTAAATTGAACAAGAATCGCACTCGGGTACGCGGCAAACATCATGTTGTAGGAAGTTAGCTCATGAGCACTTGCTCTATAGCTGAGAAGGTCTTTGACTTGATAAGCTCTTTGACTTGCAGGGTACACTACATGCAACAACGGCTTCAATAAACTCTAGAGAAATCCTTTTCTTCATCAGGCAATCATCTTATAGTAGGAAGTTAGCTTAAAACCCCTTGCTTCTTGCAGGCAAGCTGTAAATTGAACAAGAATCGATCTCGGGTACGCGGCAAACATCATGTTGTAGGAAGTTAGCTTAAAACCCCTTGCTGCCGAATTGAAAGTGTAAATTTACACAAAATGGCCCTGGGGTACACGGCAAACATGATAGTGTGGGAGGTTAGTTGTGCGCCCATACAGTAATGTATAAATTGTTATAAAATCGCACTCGGGTACGCGGCAAACATCATGTAGTAGGAAGTTAGCTCATGAGCACTTGCTCTATAGTTGATAATGTCTTTGACTTGATAAGCTCTTTGACTTGCAGGGTACACTACATGCAACATCGGCTTCAATAAACTCTAGAGAAATCATTTTCTTCATCAGGCAAACATCTTATGGTAGGAAGTTAGCTTGAAACCCCTTGCTCCTTGCAGGTAAGCTGTAAATTGAACAAGAATCGAACTCGGGTACGCGGCAAACATCATGTAGTAGGAAGTTAGCTTAGAACCCCTTGCTGCCAATTTGGACGAGTAAATTTACACAAAATGGCCCTGGGGTACACGGCAAACATGATAGTGTGGGAGGTTAGTTGTGTGCCCATACAGTAACGTATAAATTGTTATAAAATCGAACTCTGGTATACGGCAAACATCATGTAGTAGGAAGTTAGCTCATGAGCACTTGCTAGCTAATAAGCTCTTTGACTTAATAAGTTCTTTGACTTGATAAGCTCTTTGGCTTGCATTATGAACTGCAACAAACAGCTTTTAAACATTAGAAAGTCCAACTCGCGTATCAGGCAAACATCATACTGAGGAAGTTAGCTGTAAGCCCTTGTGGACAATGATAGAAATTCTTGTCTCTCTCTAATGCACGATCTCATGGAACTAAACAATTAATTTATTGTTATCATCCATTTTCCTTCATCTGTCTGATATAAACTAACTCTTTCAAGATCTATCTCTAGCCTAATTCATGTTTTTTTATAATTATTTGAATTGAAAATTCTTCAAATGAGTGATTAATAATAATGTGAAGGAAATGGAATTAGGATGATACAATAAACGGGACAAATAAAAGAATGTACATATTGCAGATTTTTATTTCAATTTCTATAACATCACGTGTTTTAAATACAAACTTAAATACAAGAAATACATAAATACAATAAATACAGTAATAAATACGCTGTTGAAATAATTTTTTAATCTCAAAAACATGAATGGACCATTTGTATTGAGAGCAAATTATAATCCAGGTGGGTTTTCATATCCAAGACCTCGGTTCAACTACAGTTCATGTCTAAGAGACAAAATTCATCTTCCAGTTGCACTCAAAACATACACTTTTGGTAAATTAGGCCAGTAAGTATAGGCTGTAATTACCATTTTCACACAAATATTATGCTAATGTTATTATTATTGCTATATTATTGTATTAATTGTGTATTATTGTAATAATTGTGTGTATGTAAATAGCTAAATTGCTAATAAAGACTATTACTACTACTACTACTACTACTACATGTCCAGATTGGATTGAAGGATTAACAATTACATCAGTTCAAATCAAAACACATCAAAGGCACAATAAATATCAAATCAACAAAAATCTAAATATATCAATCTAATATGAAAGCAACAACAGAAATCTATGAAATCTTACAAGTCTCCAACCACCAAATTTTTATAATTCAAATTTGTATGTAAAAATAATAAATAAATAACTTATAATCTATCTTGTAAATTAACAAAAATGAGGCGATTAATTTCGTTTTAAAATCGATTAATCACAAATTAAATTCAAGTAGTATTTCATTGCAGTCTACTTGACTATAACCTTAAAAATAAATAATATCCAATGTGCATCGTCCAACAAAACATGTATACATACATATGAAAGAATTGGTACGTAGCGACTAGCGACCCTCGACTACATGACTCCAGTTAAATATCACTCACACACTTATACTAATCTGTGGAATATTTTTGTAGAAAACAGACAGATTTGTAATTTAAATATTAATAATTTATGACAAAAATACATATATCAGGAGTGATGCTTGATATCAAATAATTACATCAACCAATCAAAGTTTTCAAGATAATACTGTATCTATATATATATTGCGTTTTAACGACGCACTGTAATGATGACTGAGATCTATTGGCGTCGGATGAATGATTAATGAGATGATGGGATGATGAGATGAAGGTTTTATGGGTAATGGAAGGACAGTGGGAAGGAAGCGGTCGTGGCCTGTATTGTAGGAACCATCCCTGCATTAGCCTAGACTACAGATGGAAACCACGAAAAACCCCTGTAAAGATGGACGGTGGCGGGGATCGAACCGGGTCCGATAAGTCCCTTCACCTCCCGGGTCACACGAAGCAAGTGCGCTAACCACTCAGCTACTGTGCCGGTAAGGTTATTTTATTAGGTGTTTTGGGATATTGGGTAGAAAGTGAGCTGCAGTCTTGTGTGTCTAAATTCTTATGTGAATTATTCGTCAACCCAAGAAATCCCAGTTGATTATTGTGGCACTCTTATTTTTCTGTTTTCCTGATACAAACTACATACAATAGATTCAATCGATTTGCATTTATCATTTAAATTGGGTTTTAATGAAATGACGCACTATAATGCCAAGATCTATTGGCATCAAATGAATGATTAATGAGATGATGGGACGATGAGGTTCATCAACTAATGAGTAGAATAATGAGCTGGAAGCAGTCGTGGCCAAAATTGAATTTTCACTCGTATGGAAACCAATTTGACTTTTCTCTGCACAACTACCTACCTCATTCCCCTCGCCTACGTCAAGACATTGGCAAGATATACACAGTCCACAGCGTGCGTGCTGCGAGCTGGCCGATAGCCAATCACCTTTCGAAATATTATCTCGTTTATTATTCATCTACCAATAGATATTGATTACTAAACGAGTGCGTCGTTGAACAATATATTAATGAGATGAATTAAGTAAGTATGAAATGGAAGATATGCTCGACAACGTAGTGCGATGGTTTGAAGCGCGGTGGCGCTACGAGACGATGTGCGCCACCAACTCGTAGGGTGTGCGTAGCTTCAAGCTGTCATCGAATGGCGCGTCTTCTCGTTCCAGAAGTAGAACGTCATCAAGTAGCGGCGCCGTATTTCCCCTGAGCAACGCAGCAGATTCTGCGAACACGTTAAAAACAAATTAGCTACGAATTGTCAACGTTTTATTTATTTATAATCGGTTCAACTGGGGTTTACTGGGTTCTGAATTTGTTTGCGACGCTCTGATCAAAGCTGTTAGATCATGGAGACTGTTATTATTCATGTGCGGCAAGTAGGCCATCTTCAGGGTTTAAAAAATATCATGGAAATAAAAAAGAACAAAAAAAAGTTTCAAACTTGAAAATATAAAGAAAAAAATAATATCTGAGCAATTATTAAGCTGATACACTTTAGGTTGGTCTATTTTGTAAAACTACCAATGTAGTAATATGTGGTCAAAATTTCAAGTACCTATGTGTACACCTATGTTCTATGGACTTGCAGAGAAAGTTCCCAAATAGCATACAAAACTATTACATGTTGAAGCTTCACAGTACAGTCTCCTTGATATACAGTATAATCAAAGATAATTACTTTAATTAGGCCCGGTATTACCAAGTCCAGCTAGCCTTTATCTGACAGTTCAAACTTGTTATCACCATGGTTACCCATGCTATTTGTTTTCACCAACTGTCAGATAAATACTAACTGGCCGTGGTAATACCGGGCCTTAGATATATATATATAATATAATTTTTTTCATTACTTGTATTCATATTACACTCATTTTGACTATAATAACAGAACATTGAAATAAATTGACTGGATTTTATAAATCTATTGAGGATTGATGATACCTAAAAACAAATAAATAGTATTAAAAAATGAGAATAATAACCATTTTTCAAATTAAATTGATAATCTTGTTCACAAAGCTTGGAAGGCTTATCTGTGGGTTATACATTTATAGAATATGTAGACTTCATATAACAATGATAATATAATAATTATCATCATTATTATTATAATCAATCATAATGAATAATTTATTTCAACCATTTATCTAACGAAATTCAATTACATTTGGATGATGGAATTTTAGTTCCTTATATTCAGGGAGTCCAGCTTGAACCAAAAGTAAAAAAAAACATCAAAATTTTCTGTTTTCCTGATACTTGATAAATTCTGGTTGGAGCTAGTTAGCTAATTACATATTTATTTATTGCTTTTTCACTTCGGTCCAACCTACTTTCATTATGAGTCTTACTTATTATACGATAGAAAAATTGCAAACAAATTAGGCCTATATCAAAATCTTGATATCTAATATTGATCGAAATATATCAAAATTACTGCAGCGACCCAAATGAGCACTACGTAAGGACGTTCACTGATGAGGACGTAAGGACGCTTACTGCGAATTTCATTGCAAGTAAATTTCTTATATTTGTTGTGAGTCTCATAGATAGGCTTCATAAAAAAGCAGTAAATAGTTTTAATATTTCTAGACATTCGATTGACCGCAATTATAATCAAATGAAACCCCATGAGAATTACGTTCAACATGCAAAGAAATTATTGGAATTCAAGAAAATGATCCAATAGAACAGTAATATCTTGCCACCGTGCATCTAGCTAGCACATCTGCAAGAACGTTTACAAATACAAATACAAATACAAATACAAATTATACATTCTTAATGATGGTAGTACAAGACATCAGATGAAAAAAGGCAATCGAGAACGCTCATTTTCTAGTTTTCTTTATGATGCAAAATCAAAGAAGTTTATCTATGTTAGATTATGACGAGCGGAATTAAATTCAACGATTAAAATATAATTTGAATATAATACTCACTGCTCACTTGTCACCGACCAACCCCTTCAGAGTTTGCAAACGCCGCAAGCCGTGTGTTCGAAACTAGTTGGACCCAAGCTGAGAGCGAGCCAAGTGACTGTGTGCCGATGCGTTGAGACCGCTACGCTCGACCGGCGTGACGATAATCCAGGACATCAGCTGACGGTACGCTGGTACGTAATGGCATCAACTTGCGGGATATTCCCGACAGGAATGAGTCCGATTGAGATTACCTACTCACCAATCTATACTTACGGTGCCATTCGCTCGACTCAACACGGTAACCATTATTGGAAAGTAAGACTTGATTTGAAGAATATATTTTTGTGATGGACCAATCTATACTTACGGTGCCATTCGCTCGACTCAACAGAAACCCATTATTGGAAAGTAAGACTTGATTTGAAGAATATATTTTTGTGATGGACGATATGAGAGATGAATGATAGATGATGATACAGAGTGAGAGAAACAAGTGATGTGAGAATTTCGTATCTTTTGTTTCTCTTTCTCTCTATCATCATCTATCATTCATCTCTTTTATCATCCAACAGAATCTGTTATCATAATATAGTATTGTACGAATCCATGTTTTTTTATTTCAAACCGAATCCAAACCGAATCTTCATCAAAATGACCGAACCCGAATCGTTTTACCATGCATTGTGAAGCGTAATAATGGGACAAACGACACTGCTGATCAAGTTACGCTTGATCCAGGAAGTGAAAATCTTATCTCAGCATTCTCATAATTACCCTGCATAAAACATTTCATTTAATCCTAGCTTGCTATTGGTTCATATAGTTAGCCAATGAGAGCAAGCAAAACTTTCAAACTGGAGAATGCAATGTTGCCACGTTTTTGGCGCTGAGATTCGAAATTTTTGAATCTTTCATGTTGGACCGAATCCGAATTTGAAAGTGGATTTGGTTTCGATTAAAAAAACATGGATTCGCACACCCCTAATAGCTAGGTTATACGGAGTTACAAATGAGCTGATGATAGTAAAATATGAAGTGATGATAAGTGAAAGGACGTTTACAAAAACCCATGCCTTACGCAGGACTCGAACCCACACCCAACGATGACTTCAGTTTCTAAACCGGTGCCTCAGCTGACTGAGCTACAAAGGGAGGCTATCATAATATAACGGAGGATAAGGCTCGGTGACAATAAAAACACTAAAAAGTTTCAGTTATACAACTATTAATAAAGACAACAATACATTTTATGTAAATACAATGATTTTTGAAACTCTAAATACAATGAAATAAATCTACCCCCCTCGGCCGGCAATTCTTCCCATCGTTATTGAAACGGTATTCACAAAAACAATCATTGTTTGTAGTATTGTACCGCGGCTTAACATTCCAAGAATCAAAATCCAAGAAACAAATCAGTGTTTTAGCGTCGTATCAGAGTGAAGTGGCGCGGCAAGATGCATCTTCGGGTTGTCACGACGACCGTGTTCCGATACAAGTCTGTCCTGCCCGATGTAGACACGATTATCTGGATTGTCTCCATGAGAACTTCCGTTTCAAAGTCGATTCACGACAGTTTTAACGAGTGTTTTAGTCTTAGTTCCAACGCTCTTGGTTCACAATTGGTTCATAACCGCTTAAAACATCCGAAAGAGTGCGTTAACTTTGCCGCCCTGGAGTCATTCTGTGGATACCAACACAATTACCCAACCCGTTCAATTGGTTCATATTGAACGCATCGTATTCGTCGTAAAGAAACGGAATTGAATCAAATCGTAGGACTAAGACGAGTCCGAAACATTTTTTTTCAATTGGGTTTTAACGACGCACTATACTGATGGCTACGATCTATTGGCGTCAAAGTCCGAAACTAAATTCAAGGCAGTTGTGAAACGTAGTATCCCATGTTCTATATTCAAATTGGAATACTGAAACCAGGACTTCAACAGACAATAAAACCATTGTGAATTGATCTTGATTGGCTATCTTTGTATATTTAAATATTGTGCGGGGGAACAATATGACCGCTGCGAGGCACCGAGTATCGGTCGCTAGCCACTTAATATTGGTCGCTAGCTACTTAATATTGGTCGCTAGCCACTTAATATTGGTCGCTAGCCACTTAATATTGGTCGCTAGCTACTTAATATTGGTCGCTAGCCACTTAATATTGGTCGCTAGCCACTTAATATTGGTCGCTAGCCACTTAATATTGGTCGCTAGCCACTTAATATTGGTCGCTAGCCACTTAATATCGGTCGCTAGCCACTTAATATTGGTCGCTAGCCACTTAATATCGGTCGCTAGCCACTTAATATTGGTCGCTAGCCACTTAATATTGGTCGCTAGCTACTTAATATTGGTCGCTAGCCACTTAATATTGGTCGCTAGCTACTTAATATTGGTCGCTAGCCACTTAATATCGGTCGCTAGCCACTTAATATTGGTCGCTAGCCACTTAATATCGGTCGCTAGCCACTTAATATTGGTCGCTAGCCACTTAATATCGGTCGCTAGCCACTTAATATTGGTCGCTAGCCACTTAATATTGGTCGCTAGCTACTTAATATTGGTCGCTAGCCACTTAATATCGGTCGCTAGCCACTTAATATTGGTCGCTAGCCACTTAATATCGGTCGCTAGCCACTTAATATTGGTCGCTAGCCACTTAATATCGGTCGCTAGCCACTTAATATTGGTCGCTAGCTACCAAGCATCGGTCACCAGCCACCTGCCAAAGACACATCTCCCCGCGTCACCTCTCCACGACCCGACGGAGAATCACCGCGCCGTCACCGGAGGACGTGAACCCGCTTCTCTAGCCTATCGATGACGTGACGAGCTCGGCCACGTCAGCGTCTGACGACCGTACGGTCAGCTGCATCGTGACGCCGTCGCCCAGCGCCAGCTTGGCTCGGACGAGCACGTCGTGGCCGCCGCGGAACACGCCTGGAACGTGAGAGAACAATGTATTAGTGGTTCGTCTCGGAACGAGATTAACTACTTGACAGCTGGGTTACGAAATCACTGCCCTTCCTCGCAGGCCGGATTTCTTCCACTGTTATATCGCACAATTACTTGTGTTTAGATAGCCTTTCATAACATTTATAGTAGGGATAACATCGATTCTATAAATTCAGAATCGATTCTGTACTTCCCAGAATCGATTAAGAATCGATTTTTTTTCAAATTGAAAAAAAAAAAAATGTCCGTGTACATTTACATGTTTAAATATTTCCGCGCTGTTTTCATGTAGCTGAAACTGTTGCACATCGTGTTATATGAACTGTACCGCTCTGTCGAAGTGGCGCCTTCAAGGTCATGAACGAAGCTTTCTCCCCTCCATGATACACACACACACATTCTTCCCCACTACGCTGAACCACGCCCTTTGTCGTGTAAATGATCCAATGGCATTTGTCTCATTACGAAAACTCTCGACCGGACTTGGCGGGAGGGGAAGGTAAAAGATGGGAGGGGCTACAAAGAACATGTGCGAGCGATGGTACACGTGCGTCAGTCGACGTGAATGCTACAAATGTGTACAGTTTCGATCAAAAAAAAAAAAAAAAAAATCGATTCTTGATTTTCAGAATCGTTTGGCACTAGAATCGATTCTGAATCGATTCTCGATTAATCGATGTTATCCCTAATTTATAGCAGAAACAAATGGTTTTATTGTGTTGATATATTGTTGCACTTGATGTGGGAAACAATAAATTTGCCGATATCACTGTTATTTAGCGTTCAGAGGCTTGTCAATTTGACACATTCAGCCTAGAACAATGTTTTGGAATAACAGCTGACTGTATTCCATCATTTTCCAATATAATGGCGTATTGTATCGGCACAAAGAAAGTAGAATCCATCTCCCGGACGTCGGTACAAGTCCCATGTCAATATGACGTAATGTTGCTGAGATATTAAACGCACAGATGCATCCGCAACCGTCAAGTGGTCAACAAAGTTGTTATATTCACGACAGAGTTCTCGGACACGACACAACCAACGCGGCAGTGTGAAAGTCCCCAAAACAGTATTTCCCCGATAAAAATCCCACGTGAAATAATTGTATCCAGTATTCCTTCATTTTTGTTCAGGTAAATTTGGAAAAAAATGAGTGAAAATTAGGAAAATTAATATTGTTATAAATTCATCATCCATTTGAATCTAGTTTTAGGGTTGTGATGTAGGCCTACCTCAAGTTTTGATGTTGATAGAAAAAACATAAATAAGATTTAAAAACATTCAATTTGAAAAATAAATCTATTCTTTATGGAAGTTTTGTGAGCTAAAATAATGTATTTTATCGCTTGAATTTTTACTTCAAATTCAAGTAAATTTACTTGCTCGCTCGAAAAAAAACTGCTCGAACATCTATTTTTAAAGTGTGTGCTCGCTCGAATTAATAAAAGGCCTGTTCGCACAGCTCTATAAAACAATTGGACTTGATAGTGAGTTTACCGGCGAGGAATAGCGAGTGCGACGACCGTCCCTCGGGGACCTTGTCGCTGCGCTCGGCCGGCTGCATGCCCAGGAAGCTGACGATGCTCTTGACGGCCTCGTCGAGCGTTCGCATGCTCGACAGCGAGTATGTGTCCTCCATCTCGATCAGTCCGGCGGCTTCTTCCCACGCAGCCGCGAAGTTGCCCTTCAACACCTTCTGGATCTGGTCGCCCAGCGATATGTCTACGTCTTCCACCTGAACGACAGATTCACACGCGGACAATGTTAATAATGAATAAATATTCAACCCATAAAACGTAACATGAAATATCAGCAGGACATGTTTTTGATTCACCAATACTTAAAAGAGTCCACGGGAGTCGATTTAGCGAAATATCATTTTTTTGATAATAACTTTTGAACGGTATGAGATATCGAAATTCTAATACGCGAGAAACACAGATAATTATAATAGCTTCAAGATGATATAAGTTATAACTATTTTTGTCATGTCGCATAACTGTCAAGCGTATACAGCTAAAAAATGTGTTTTCTTAGCTGTATACGCTTGACAGACATGACTCAAATAGTTACACTTTACCTCAGTTAAGAACGGTGTCATCCATGATGCTAACTGCAGTTAGCTTAACTGCAGTTAGTGATCCTAATGTAAATGGGGTATTATGCTGGGCTTCCATACCTGCGTTATTCACATTGAGAATTCGGTAGGCGTTTTTTTAGGCCACCTTGATGATAAAATGACCAATCAGTGACGAGAGTTACGCGATTTCTGATTGTTGAGCTTTCCTCAATTCCACCGCCTTGCGAAACCGAAACGCAAATCGCATTCATGGAAAGCCAGCATAAGAAGAGATGCTGTCTCATCCAATCCAGAAGGCTGTGGTCTATTCACAGGACACACAGTAAAGTTGTGTCAAACTGTTGCGTATTGCACACGGTCGTTGACATTGGTATAAAATTGTTTTCTCACCATGTATTCGTCTTGATAGCCCTCTTCCGAGTCTGGCAATCCTGTCGTCGGGTCGCAGTCCTTGACGACGAACTTCAGGGTAGTGCCAACAGAACCTGAAGAAAAACAAGAAGAATTTAGCGACTCACTCTTAACTTTATTCAAAGGTCTGGCATACTGACTTGATTTATTCAAGTCTACATTAAATCAAGTTGAAAATGACCAGCTAGGGCAAGTTTCAAAGTAAATAAGTGTCTTCGAAAGGGAAAAGTTCCTGCCGGGGTATTTTACCGTTACAAATGATTATCAAGTTTCGACATCGCAAGATACGAATTTATTAATACAGTCGGACCCGCATATAACGAATTTTAAGGGGAATAAAAATCTGTTCGTAAAAACAGAATTTCGTTATAGAGATTTATGCTCTTTTTCATAACAGTACTTGAATTTTAGAGATTTATAAAGATAGGCCTACATTTACGACTTAGGCCCTAGTATAGTACTGTATTAGGTGACATATTATCATCGCATCGTATCATCACTTAGTATGTTTGTGGAAAGTAATAGAAAACAACAATGTCCTTTCATAAAGAACTCATCATCTGCCATCACATGACACCACCACTCCCCACTTCTCGTGTTTTATTTCCTAGGTTACAGGACACTATCACGAATGGAAATGAAGGAATGTAAACAAAAATAGATAAACAAAGTCATTGAAGATGTCACCATCACGTTATTATTTAGCGCGCGTTGAGCGAATGTTTGGATATGGGCCGTTCCACTTTGCCAGGGCCGGGGAGGGGGGGGGGGTGCAGCAAGAGTTATGACCACGTGCCGTATCTCATTTTGACAAATATTTTACCGTAATGCACGATTACATTACACTTGAATGGAACTGGCGATCCAACGCTATGTCCGGGGTGTCCTAGCTTTTTAGTGGCTAAATATGCACTTTCGTTACACTGGAAACAAATCTGACATTCTAACATAGCCCTACTCACCGACAGAGGACGCTAGGTCTGGTGGGAACTGTAGTACGATGTAGCAGGCAGAGGTTTCCCCGTAGGCTAGCCGCGGACACGGGATCTCCCGCACTACGGTGTAGCCCTCTGGTGGCTCGACGGCCACTCGAACGTCTTCTAACAGCTGGTCGCTCAGCGTGTTCAGGCAGTCAAACTTAACGCACAAAAACACAAGTTAGTTTCGAGAAAGAGAAACAACGTTCGTTTTAAGGTTGATAGAAAATAGGTGGATTGCAGTTCTAATTTCAAATAATAGTACCGAAGTTCCAATTTTGAACAATAGGTGGATTGCAGTTCTAATTTCAAATAATAGGTAGAGTGTAGTTCTAATTTTAATCAATAGGTGGATTGCAGCTCTGAATTCAAATAATATCGTAGTTCTAATTTTGAACAATAGGTGGATTGCAGTTCTAATTTAAAATGATAGGTAGATTGTAGTTCTAATTTTAATCAATAGGTGGATTGCAGTTATAATTTCAAACTATAAGTGGATTGCAGATTTCAACTGACGACTCGAAATAGGCGTGGCTTCACCAGTCGGCCAGTTGGATCTATATCATTTGTAGTCACTTGAAGATATTCCGATTGGATATTTGAATTTGACTACAGTTCTAACAGCCCTGTTGATTGGACGGTATGATTTGTGACGTCAAGGGGGCGGGGACTGCGAGTAGTCAATTCAAACACAAACCACACTCACATTTTGAAGCATGTATTTTTCAGGATTTGTAAATAGGCCATTTTGCATAATGAAGTAGCAGATGATCTAAATTTTATACATATAATTTGGAAAATATATCAACTCGGTCTTCAGTCATAATCACCAAAAATTGACTCTGACTCTCTCTCTCTTTCTCTTTACGAGAGAGAGAGAGAGAGAGAGGAGAGGAGAGAGAGAGAGAGAGAGAGAGAGAGAGAGAGAGAGAGAGAGAGAGAGAGAGAGAGAGAGAGAGAGAGAGAGAGAGAGAGAGAGAGAGAGAGAGAGAGGAGAGAGAGAGAGAGAGAGAGAAAGAGAGAGA
>OZ023338.1:2894301-3030754 GCA_964007535.1 Brachyptera risi | reverse complement strand
GTAACACCAGGTGGTGTGAGAACGTGTGTTTGATACAGCGCACGACGTACTCGGTCTCCGACTCGGTCAGCTCCTGAGGGTCCGAGCTCCTGAACAGCGGTCCAGGCAGCTCGGCCAGCTCGGGAACGGCTCTTAGTCGCTCGGCGTGCGACTCTTCTCGGCTTACGGCCATCTGGAGACACAAGCATTGCACACAATGGTGTTAGGCCTATTTTACTTGGATATTGGGCTTAACGACGCACTCTACTGATGACTGAGATCTATTGGCAATCAGTGAATGATATATAAGATGAAAGGTTATTTTATTATGTGTTTTTGAAACTGTTTATGTTTATGTTTAATGATTATGTGTTACTGAAAGACTTTTATCTACGGCGAAAAATTATGGTCACAGACAGCGCAGTCCTGGTGTTGAAGACCATTAGTTTTAAATAATCAAAATGGGGTGGTAAGATCGCCCTTGTGGTGCCCCGTCTAAACGATCCCATCTTTCATCCATAGCCTTAATTGGGGAACAATGATTTTGTATCAAGTTTCGATGCTATTAAAAAAAAAAAAAAAAAAAAGTTTTTGAATCGTGGGGAGGAGTTGGTCGTGGCCTGTCGATGAGGAACCATCCCAGTATCGACCTGAACGACAGAGGGAAACCACGAAAAACCCCTGTCAGGATGGTCGACCATGGCGGGAATCGAACCTCGGTCTACTGAATGACGGTTCAGTGTGCCTGCCACTTGACCACTTGTCTCAGTATTATACATTATTGAATCTGTTGAGAATGTAATTTGTTTTATGCGGATTGAAACTAAATCTAAAGAGCATGCATGTTGTAAAATGCAGATGCAGATAAGAGTGATAGTGAAATCAAAACAATACAAAATAATATAGACAGCAAAATGAGCACGTATTGCGACGTAAAGAAGTACAGCACTGATACCCCCCAAAAAAATTTTTTTAAAAATTTTCATTTAAAAAAAATATGATTTTTTTATTTGAGAATCATTTTACATTAGAATCGATTCTGAATTGATTCTCGATTAATTGACGTTATTACTACTATCTAGAGACTGTACTTTATCAATGGTACAATGTTATACTATCATACAAGTTGAATGGTGTATAATGAAATGCTAGTAAATACAAATACAAATGTTGCCCAGTCAGGGTTTGTGAGCGCAGTAAACTAGTCGACGTACCTTGGCCATGGACGGCAGGTTGGAGGAGAGCATGCCGTCGGGGGTCGGCTGGCTTGCCTCGTCCGCGCTGATCACGGCAGCTAACGGCACGGACTTCATGTCGAACGGCCCACGCATCTCCGTCTGCAGGTACTGCTGGAGCGCGTTCTCTAGGCTCGGCACCGACACCTGGTCAGGTCAAGGTCAAACACTGCTTTACCATCACAGGTCAAATATAGCTTTACCATCACCAGTCAAGGTCAAACATTGCTTTACCATCACACGTCAAGGTCAAGCATTGCT
The DNA here is from genome assembly GCA_964007535.1 of Brachyptera risi. NCBI lineage: Eukaryota > Metazoa > Arthropoda > Insecta > Plecoptera > Taeniopterygidae > Brachyptera > Brachyptera risi. Next base: position 3,029,279 of record OZ023338.1, on the reverse strand, counting down.
TTACCATCACAGGTCAAGGTCAAATATCACTTTACCATCACAGGTCAAGGTCAAACATCACTTTACCATCACAGGTCAAGGTCAACCAACGCTCTCCTGATCGTTACCAACATTCTGTCGCGCAGATGGTTTATTGTTTGTTGGTTCACAATTTCCATACGATACAAATACATTGTATAAATCAGGTCGAATACAAAAATTTGAATTGAAATATTTTATGTTTAATTTACGTAAAGAATTCAACTCTTTCGCTGCGGTAAGCGCATATATGCGCTCACACAATGTTTGGCTAACTTGCGGCAGTCGCAGTGATGCGCTTGGCCATCTGTCGAGACATGCAATGGCGTAGACCTTGTTAACAGCTGATTGGTACGAGCTACGACTTTACGCTTCATCTGCGATCTGTCGGCTGAATTGACACACCCATTAGTATTTTTTCCACGCCAGATGTTACTATTATTGTAAACTAGTCAAACGCGAAATATGCGTTGTAAGATGAGCGAGATATCTCAATAAGGTATACAAGTGCTTAAAGTAGTTCTACCCTTGCTACTTTATCGACTCTGGTATTCTACACACCTTGATATCTGAATAAGCTATAAAAGTCGTTAAAGTAGTTCTACTCTTGCCACTTCATTGACTCTGGTGTTCTACACACCTTGACGCATATAAAAAATACTTCATTGTTGGTCAACTCTTGAATCTAGAAAGCAGTGAATCTCGACAACTTAATTCTGTCACAATTTTTATGATATATTTTATGAATATTATCAGTCATTTTATTTTTTTTCTTCAAAACCACTGATCAGAATTGCTTATAAAATCGTAATAATGTGTAGAATCCATGTATACACGTTTAGAGAAAATTTCATCCCATTTGGAGAGATTTTATTTTTCAACATTTTCCGCCCAGCCAAATCTTATGGGGTTTTTAGAAACTTTGAGATGATTTTTCTCAAAATTGGTCCGACCGATTCATTCCAAAAACTATACAGTTCTAAGTTGGATGAGTTTGCGTGTACAAAAAAAGTTTCATGTTCATCAGTCAACCCTTGCGACCTGTGGAGTGCTTACAAAAAAAAAAAAAAAAAAAACACACAGACAAAGCCCTATAAGAGTGGGATGGAGACTTTGCTACGCTCATCAATAAAACATTTTTATACAGCCACACAGAATGTTTTTATTCAATTTAACATGGCGGCCTCCAGTGGATCGATGCGCCCCTAGAAGCTCAATTAATTAACGATATTTTACATGCAGATTCTGATGTAGAGTTTGATGAATCCGATGAAGTAGACAATGATATTCGTAATAAGCGAAGTGAGAGAGTGAGAGAATGTTTCCAACTTTTTTGCCCACCATATATTTTCTCTTTCTCTGTGAAAAAGAAAAGCACAGTCTAGGATACTTCAGTGCTGAAAAGCGCGCAGCGAAAGAGTTACGGAATAATTAATACTGGTCGTTTAAAGTTGAAACTATGACCATGACATATTCCCTTTAAAATGTGGCTAGGCCCACGCCCAGGCCTAGAGTAGGCCTAGTTCATGTCATGTCGTCGTCTTTTGAATGATAGTTTGTAATGATTGAAATTCCACATAAAAATGAATGAAACTCATGATTCTTACTCAAAACAGTTCGTTCTTCATCATGCAATTCTTCAAAATAATGTTGAAAATTATTTGTTATCTGTACCATTGTCATAAACCCAACAAATATTTTGACAGTTGGAAAAAATAAAAATAAAAGTCATTTTTTTATTTATTGTCAGATCAAATATGAAATTTCAGTATTCCTTATCCAAGTGCCCATCCTTCAATCACATTTCAAAAAATATTTCATGAGATTTGACCGAATGATTGGCAAGTTATGATTTTTTTTGTGATTCACTGTAAATCGGTCAAAACCTGCCTGGCATTATTAGACACATTTTGGATCAAATCTGGTGGCACTAAAAGGGTTAAGGAATAATTAAGATTGGTCGTTCAAAGTTGAAACTATGACCATGACATATTCCCTTCAAAAAACAAATCAATAGGTCACCAAAATGTGGACTATCTTGGCCCAACATTTTTTAATCAAATTCCCATCCAAATCAGAGAGGTTCAGCTTTTCAATTTCAATTTATTTAAAGCCAGGCTCGCGAAATGGATCCAACAATTGGAAAGATCGCGGTGCGCAGAAATGTTTAAAGTATAGTAATATGTTCAATATTAACTTATTATATCAATGCGAGTAATTGAAGTTATCTGTTTTGTAAGTCTTAATATTTTATCTATTATCTATTATCTATTTATATCTATTTATATCTATATTAACTAAAATGTAGTGCAGTTTGACCGAACGCCGATAATTTCTTATATTTCATCAGTTGGCTCACACACAAGGATTTGTTTCCTTATGTGAGCTTCACACATAAATTAGGAAGTATTATATATATAGCAATTATATATTATTTTCATTATCAAAATAATCTATTATTGTTTGTATGTATTACATAGTTATATCCGATATTATGATATTATGATAATAGAGAATTCATCATTCATTTTTTTTTTTTTTTGGGTTTTAACGACGCACTGTAATGATTACTAAGATCTATTGGCGTCGGATGAATGATTAATGAGATGATGGGATGATGAGATGAAGGTTTTTTATGGGTAGTGGGAAGGATAGTGGGAAGGAAGCGGTCGTGGCCTACATTGTAGGAACCATCCCGGCATTAGCCTAGACTACAGAGGGAAACCACGGAAAACCTCTGTAAAGATGGACGATGGCGGGGATCGAACCGGGTCCGATATGTCCCTTCACCTCCCGGGTCACATGAAGCAAGTGCGCTAACCACTCAGCTACTGTGCCGGTTCTTGGATAGTGGGAAGGAAGCGGTCGTGGCCTACATTGTAGGAACCATCCCGGCATTAGCCTAGACTACAGAGGGAAACCACGAAAAACCCATGTAAAGATGGACGGTGGCGGGGATCGAACCGGGTCTGATATGTCCCTTCACCTCCCGGGTCACACGAAGCAAGTGCGCTAACCACTCAGCTACTGTGCTGGTTTCATCATTCGTTTATTATTTGTATGTACATGTGTGTGTGAATAAAATTGAATTGAATTGACTGCAACGAATGCATCTGAAGGACAAATGTTTATACCTGGAGCGTCTCTAGGATGTACTGGTTGGCCAGCGTCCTGTCCCCGGACTCCAGGATGCTGCTGTAGTACGTGGCCCGATCCCGGACCTCGTCGTCCGTGTCAGTCTGACAGCGCGCTAGCAGCACGAGCACGTTGGGCGTCAGGTCCGGACACGCGGCGCCAAACTGCGCCATCGCTGCCACGGCCGCCGCGCGCACCGCTGCATTCTCAAGGATCACGCGGTTGTAGATGAAACGGATGTAGCTGAACACAACAATACGCAACGTTTCATTTAATTTACTTTTATTATATTGTTGCTTGTGTTACTGAGAACTTTTTCTAGGAAAATAGAATCAGTAAATTGGAAAATTTAAGAAAATCCCAATATTAGATATCAAGATGGGTAGGTTCAACAATCTACCTACCATAATGAAGAATACCCTTTCTATCAACAAGAAAAAGTTCAAATTAAAAGTCAAAACTTACCTTTCAAACCTGCCCATATTAATAATTAATAATAATGAAGAATATTGTCAATGTTGATAGGTATTTTGTGTGAGGTTAGGTTAGGTTAGCACTACTGACCGTGACGGCTGCTTGCAGGTTGGGTTAGGTTGGGTTGGGTTGGGTTAGGTTAGAGCTACTGACCGTGACGGCTGCTTGGAGCGCGGCTTCTCCTTGCCGAGCAGGTTGGGTTAGGTTAGGTTAGGTTAGGTTAGAGTAACTGACCGTGACGGCTGCTTGCAGGTTGGGTTAGGTTGGGTTGGGTTAGGTTAGGTTAGGTTAGAGCTACTGACCGTGACGGCTGCTTGCAGGTTGGGTTGGGTTAGGTTAGGTTAGGTTAGGTTAGGTTAGCACTACTGACCGTGACGGCTGCTTGCAGGTTGGGTTAGGTTGGGTTGGGTTAGTTTAGGTTAGAGCTACTGACCGTGACGGCTGCTTGGAGCGCGGCCCCTCCTTGCCGAGCAGGTGCAAGATGCGCACGGCCAGACTCGTGTGCTCGCAGTCCTCGATGAACTCGCACAGGTGCGCCAAGCCTGCAACAAACACCAGTCAGCTGTTGGACGTTGTCGTGAAACAACGTAAGCTGATCGCGCCATGCAAGCTGCTAGCCTTATAGCAGACACGGTAAACCAGAGGTGCTTAAACCAACACCATCAATAGCGGCCATATTCATTTTATTATTTTATACTAGCAAGACCCCCTCATGTTTCAAAACATGAGGCCCCCTTCCAACCACCCCCCGCCTCTTTCTTCCTCTACTCTCGTACCCTCTCCCCTCATCTCCTTCGTTCCCTCAACCCCCCGTATCACAATTTCTCTCTCTCTCTCCCAATCACGTATTACTACCGCGTCAGGGTTCGAGTTTGTTCTAGAACCGATGACGCGTGAATCGTCTTTCACACATCCCCAGTCACTCCTTCACCACGTCAATCTTTGCTCGTCCCTCTTCCCCTTCCATTCCCCGCGCTAAGCCACCAAGTCAGCCGACCAATCACGTTTGAGAAACAGCGTGACGCGCTCCGTACGTACGCACACAGACCACCGTAACTCTTATATTAGAATTAATCACTCACATACAATTACGTACAGCTAGGCAAACGCGAAATATGCGTTGTAAGATGAGCGAGATATCTGAATAAGGTATAATAAGAGTCCTACATTTACTACTTTATCGACTCTGGTATTTCTACACACTTTGTCCTTCATTTAATTGCTACTTTATCTTCTCTGGTATTCTACACACCTTGACGAATATAAAGATCAGTTAATTCTTGGGCAAATATCGAATCTAGGAAGCAGTGAATCTTGGCTCATTTCCATATATTTGATGGATAAAAACAGTTATTTGAATTTTTTTCTTCGAAACGGCTGATTCGAATTGCTTACAAAATGGTGGTTATGTCATGTGTATCATTCATGTTTGAACACTCAGAGCAAATTTTATTTTTTTCGGAGAGGTTTCATTTTTTCAAATTTTCTCACTCAGCCTAATCTTATGGGGTTTTTAAAATCTTTGACATGATATTTCTCAAAATCTATCCAACCGATTCATTCCAAAAACTATACAGTTCTAAGTTGTAAAAGTTGGCCCGTACAAAAAAAGTTTCATGCTGATCAGTCTACCCATGTGGCCTGTGCAGTGCTTACAAACAAACAAACAAGAAAAAAAAAAAAAACACAGACAAAGCTCCATGAGAGTGGGATGGAGTCTTTGCTACGCTCATCCAATCTTATACAAGTTGAAACTAATTTCAAGACAAATATAAAGAAGTTTCTGAGTAAGGAATCATTTTATTCTATTGACGAAATACTCATGTATAAATTGATTATTAATTTTCGTTGATTGCAGTGTATTTTGACGTCAAAGATGTGGAATTGTCAAAATGTTCAGCGGTCTATTCCCTACACCTAGGGTCAGGAACCGAGTTTTCTACAAATTATCCTAGTTTGAATCAAGGGGGATTTACACTGAGACAAGTGGTCGATCGAGTGGTTAGCACACTGAACCGTCATTCAGGAGACCGGCGTTTGATTCTCACCATGGTCGACCATCCTGACAGGGGTTTCTCGTGGTTTCCCTCTGTTGTTCAGGTCAGTACTGGGACGGTTCCTTAACAACAGGCCATGACAGACTCTTTTTTTTATATTGGGTTTTAACAATGCACTATAATGATAACTAAGATTGGCGTCGAATGAATGATTGATGAGATGAAGGTTTCTTGAGTATCGGGAAGGATAGTGGGAAGGAAGCGGTCGTGGCCTATATTGTAGGAACCATCCCGGCGTTAGCCTAGACTACATAGTGAAACCACGAAAAACCCCTGTAAAGATGGACGGTGGCGGGGATCGAACCAGATCCGATATGCCCCTTTACCTCCCGGATCACATGAAGCGAGTCCGTTAACCACTCAGCTACAAGTGCCGGTTGACCGAATCCTTCCCAATATCCAAAAACACATAATAAAATAACCTTTCATCCCATCATCTCATATATCATTCACCAGCGCTCCCGGTTGCGTTGTACTTGCCTGTCTCCTTGGCCTCGGGGTTCTCCTCGATGGTGGTGATGATCGTGTCCGCGATGGCCGCCTTGTAGTCGAGGCCTCCCTCGTCGCGCAACATGGCCGACAGGAAGTTCATCAGCACGCTGTGTTTGCGCGGGAACTTGAGACACAGCGCTCGGATCGCCTGCGGAACAATACGACGTTCGTAACGCGCACGTGGCAAGTCACACAATGGCGTGTTTTCAAACACTTTACAGTTACGTCGATATGATTTTTTTTTTTTGTAAAAACTGTTGATGAAAATGTTTTGAAAATGTTCGAATAATAATGTTGCAGCTATTTCGATAGTTTGGTTAGCTTAGTGTCAAATGTCTGACAAAGATTTGGTGTGAGGTCAAATTTCACGTTGGATTTGATTACGGTATGTAATTTAAAAATTAAATTGCGTGATCAAATAAATTGATGAATAGTCATTTAAGGGGAGGAAGATCTCCCCCTCACGCTAACGTACAGGCTAACTGAAAAATAAAAATGTACTATTTTAGATTTGAGGATACTATTTTATTATGTTTCATTTTATTGTGTTAGGCCTACGGTATTCAATATTGAGTGTATGTTTTGAATTATTGCATGTTTGAATTGAAGTAAGTTTGTGTAAAACTCATACGTTTTTATGACTTGCCATTTATTTGCATTTGCATTTCAAGACTTTCAGCCAAATACAATTAGATTCAGACTTGTCGACGAAGGATATTCATAATTCAACGGAAATATCCGAACTTCTACAGTACATTTACTATTAATTATTTCTAGTAGAAAAGCGATCAGCCATTGGAAAAGTTGAGACTTAGTATTCTCAGTACTTGGTAGGCTTAGTCTTGATATTTATGGACATATACCCAACAATGTATTCATTTATATATCTATATTCCAAAATTGTTATTCTTTAAAAAAAAAAAAAAATTATATCAAATTCTGTGGAACAATAAAAATATTAAAGATCAAATGATCATCCCGAGAGTTTTATTTTGCAACTTTTTTTACGTCGAACACCATTATTACCCCCCCCCCCAGCCTTGAGGTCACCGACCTGCACGACGACGATCTTGAACTCGTCGCTGATCTCGGACATGAAGCTGGAGATCTGCTTCATGAGGCGGTCGACGGAAGACTCCGCCCCCGTCTTGAGCAACGTCGTGATGGCCAGCGTCGCGATCGAACGGTTCGAGTCCGTGATCAGGTTCTCGAGGTCGAGGTTGCACGCCGTCACGGCCGCGGGGTGGCACGTTGCTACCTGGAGCACGCGGAGAAGAATGAGGTTAGGTTCGACATTACGTCGCCACGGGGAGAAAATTGAGGTTAGGTTCGACGTTACATGTCGCCACGGGAAGAAAAGTGAGGTTAGAGTCGACACAACACGTCATCAAGCGGAGAAGAGTGAGGTTAAGGTTCGACGTTAAATGTCGCCAAAGAGAGAAAACTCAGAAAAGTGAAGTTAGAGTCGACACACCATGTCATCAAGCAGAGAAGAGTGAGGTTAAGGTTCGACGTTACATGTTGCCACAGGGAGAAAAGTGAGGTTAGGGTCGACGTTACTTGTGAAAAAGTGGTATCAATTAAACAAATGTCCAATGTCTCCATATCGCCCCCCAGCTTACCTTGTTGAGCGTCCTGACGGCGGCAAAACGCAGCGTAGGCTTGGGGCTGCTGCAGAACAGCTGCAGCACGCTGACGGCCGGCACGAGCTCGCGCGCCGTCGTGCGCCGCAGATTGACGATCGCCTGCGCCGCCTCGTAGATCACCATCTCGCTCTTGTGGCGCAGGCACGACTCGATGAACTCGAACAGCGCGCCGTCGCCGCCCGACTCCTCCTCGAGCAGCTTGCACGCGATGCGGATCTGGACACGGGACAACTCGGTTAGTTAATAGTTATCGATACTTGGCAAACGCAGCATCTGCGTTGTAAGATGAGCGAGATATCCGAATAAGGTATAATAAGAGTCGTTAAAGTACTTCTACCTCTGCTAATTTATCAACTCTGGTATTCTACACACCTTGACGCATATATAAAATATACTTTATGGTTGGGAAATATCGAATCTAGAAAGCAGTGAATTTTGGCAACATAATTGCATTAACCACAATTACCCACTTGGTGACGTCAAATATCAGAGCCACATTGAATTTTAAGATTCTTCAATGTGAATTTTAATGACATATTGTAATCAAGAAGACTGTTTTCGGACATTTTCTTGTCCGAATGTGTCTAAAAATAGAATTGTGGTTAATGCTATTCTGCTATTATTTGTATATATTTGATGAATAAAACAGTTGATTGAATTTTTTATTCAAAACGATTGGTTTGAATCGCATACAAAACGGTGGTAATGTGTATGATTCATGTGTGATGATGAGTTGTTCAAGTCGATCAGTCAAACCGTGCGACCTGTACAGTGCTTACAAACAAACAGACAAACAAACAGACAAACAAACAGACAAACAAACAGACAAAGCTCCATAAGAGTTGAATGGATGTCTTTGCTATCGCTCAATCCAATTATTCATTATCATGATTAATAGGCCTACTTCTTTCAAATTGCAACACTAAAACCATGATGTAGTGATACCAACCTATTCCATCATAATATAAAAAGATGACCCAGCTCGGGTCTTGAAAGTGAAATATTTCCGGGGTCAGAATCTGAGTCCATCGTCCCGACTGCCTGTAGCGCAACCCTCGCTTTTATATTGAACTATTTAGAACAACAATGCTCAACAATGCACAATACACGGTCCAGTAGATTACGAGAATTATAGATTTTGTTAGTTCAACAATGCCACCGGTACCATAGCCACTCTTATCTACATCTAGTTCACAAGGGAATTCGCTAAATCGTGACAGGCAATCGGGACCTTTGGCTCTGAACTGACCGCAAGAAACCACGAATACCTTTCATTGATGAGCGTAGCGAAGTCTCCATTCCACTCTTATAGGGCTTTGTCTGTGTGTTTTTTTTTTTTTTTTTTTTTTTTTTTTTTTGTAAGCACTCCACAGGTCGCAAGGGTTGACTGATCAACATGAAACTTTTTTTGTACACGCAAACTCAACCAACTTAGAACTGTATAGTTTTTGGGATGAATCGGTCAGACCGATTTTGAGAATCATCATCTCAAAGTTTCTAAAAACCCCATAAGATTTGGCTGGGCGGAAAATGTTGAAAAATAAAATCTCTCCAAATGGGATGAAATTTTCTCTAAATGTGTATACATGGATTTTACACATTATTACGATTTTTTAAGCAATTCTGATCAGTCGTTTTAAAGAAAAAAAATAAAATGACTGATAATATTCATAAAATATAATATCATAAAAATTGTGACAGAATTAAGTTGTCAAGATTCACTGCTTTCTAGATTCAAGAGTTGACCAACAATGAAGTATTTTTTATATGCGTCAAGGTGTGTAGAATACCAGAGTCAATGAAGTGGCAAGAGTAGAACTACTTTAACGACTTTAATAGCTTATTCAGATATCAAGGTGTGTAGAATACCAGAGTCGATAAAGTAGCAAGGGTAGAACTCCTTCAAGGACTTTTATACCTTATTGAGATATCTCGCTCATCTTACAACGCATATTTCGCGTTTGACTAGTATTATCAGTATGTGAGTTGGGTCACCTTCTTTAAATTATGATAAAATAGGTTGGTGTCACTACATTGTGTTAAAAGCATCAAAAAGCAATGACCTCGTCGTCTATAGCCTCAAGAACCTTCATACTTTTTCTTCATAATGTTAGATACCGACCCCATCGACAGCCAGGTTGTACGGGGGATTGCGTCAACTCACCAGCATGCAGACGGCGTACGGCGACTTGAGCGAGGACCTCGTCAACTTGGCGACCAGCTTGTTGACGGCCAGACGGTCCGACTTGCGGATGTGGTAGAGCACGCCTAGCGCGTGGTACTGCACCATCACGCTACACAACACGACAACAATAAGTATACCGTCAAAAACACGACAACAATCAGTAGGCCTATCTAAACACCATGCACGATTGTTAGTTCTGAAGATGTGACCGGTAAATTGGTACACATATTCCATATGGAAGAGAAGTGAGATTACCATCTCAAACCAGCAAACGCAACCCCCAATGCATCTTGAGAGAAAAACATAAACTTCCTTTTTGAGCACTTCATTTAAAATTCATCAATTACACCTACTCCATTAATGATTGAATCACGGCGACAGTTGTTCTGATTGTCGACTCACCTGTCAGAGTTGACGGCCTCCTGTGCCTCGTTGACCCACCGCTTGACGACGTCGGCAGCGATCCTCGTCAAGTGCAGACTGCTGACGAGAGCCGCGCTGCTGACGGCCGCGTTACGGTCCACGATGGCCTGCTTCATGTACCGCTCGATCGCTTGCAGCATCGTCACCTAGGCAACGCAACGCAAGACTATAAACAACCAAACCTAACCGCAAAATGACCTCTGTTTTGACGTGCCTTCAAGTTCTAGGCAACGTAAGGCAAGATTATAAACAACCAAACCTAACCGCAAAATGACTTTTTTGTTGACGTGACTTCAAGTTCTAGACAACGCAAGGCAAGATTATAAACAACCAAACCTAACCGCAAAATGACTTCTCTGTTGACGAGCCTTCAAGTTTCAAGTTCCCCCCTTCCCCCTCCCACCTGAACAAGCAGACTTCATCAGTTCATCACCCTCTACTCTACTGTGACCAAGGCAATAACCGAAACGTCGAAACCTCGTGTAACTTTCATCTCTGTGTTCTATTAACGCGGCTCTCCACTATGAGTAGGCCTTTCTCTACTCATAAATCTTGTAAACTGCTGTTCTTTCTTTCCCTTTCACCCAATTGACGACTCGAAATAGGCGTGGCTTCACCAGTCAGTCAGTTGGATCTATATCATGTGTTGTCATTTGAAGATACCCCGATTGGATATTTGAATTTCATTACAGTTCTAATAGCCCTGTTGATTGGATAGTATGATTTGTGACGTCAAGGGAGCGGAGACTGCAAGTAGTAAATTCATATATAATTTCCATTTAAACTGGATTCACAATGCAAAATAATGATTAGTGATTAATGATTATCTAAAGTTGGCAGATACGAAATCAGTGTTGACGTTCACATTGTGTTTAATATTAGTGACTGACCTTGAACGTTAACTAACTTTCTACTTAAGTATTAATCATCAGTTTTAATCATTAGTCTGACCAATCAGAAGTCGTGGATTCGAAACGGCAGGAAGTCAATGCAAAAGGAAGCTTTCCCGCTCGATGAACCGCTCGTTTACAGCCTTCTAACATGTAGATTTCAATTTAAATCCGTCATCTTAAGACAGCTACAACTTATGAAAAGTATGTCATTTCCGTCAAAATTAATTCTTATTTCAAGTCTATGTGAATGCTCAGTTTTTTAATTTTAGTATCTAGTATTAGTCACTAATCATTAGTTCGCATTGTGAATCCAGCTTTAATCCTTAGCAACCTGTTGACGGTACTCACGTCCGTGATGCTGCACAGCGCGCGGATGGCCGCCGCGCGGTACAAGTCCTCCTTGCCGGTCATGTCCTTGGTGAGGCTGGACGTGACGATGATAACATCCTCGGCAATCGTCGACAGCTCCTTGATGCCGAGATAAACCATACGACGCAAGATCACGTCTCGTGACTGGAACAGCTTCGTCATGGCGAAGAACGCTTCGGTGGCTTCGGTCGCTCCGAGCACCTCACCCTGTAACAAAAATAGTCACGTGTGAAAGAAAATATAGAATATCAATATTTATTAGAGAATCCACATTGACGTGCCGGCATAGATAAAGTAGTCTCTGGATAGGCAATTGCCGTATGACAGAGCCTATGATCACCCAACAATGACAAATAACTGTTTACACCTGTAAAAAGAATATTGTAAATCTACTGGCAGAAGATGTTATGAATGAATGAATGAATAAAGTTGGCTGATCACAGCGCACCGAGTCCTAGCAGCATTCACTCGCAATAGTGCTCTAGCAACTGACATTTTCTTGGTGATCACAGTGCTTCAAGCAGGATTACTAGGTGTAACACTACCAGGGTCTGTAGACTGTTTAGCCAGGGCTCTGCCACTCTATCCTGTAAGGATATTCATTTACTCTACGGTACCGATACCGGTAGTAATCCGACATACGGTCCTCCAAGTAGGCTTACTGAGACGTTGAAGTTGATTGCTATGCAAGTTCAAGTTTAATTAATTTGAAGTACTTGCCTGGTTGATGAGATACAGGATCTTTGTGAGAATGTGAGTGCATTTCCTGGGATTGACAGGAGTCTCGTTGAAAGTACGAGCTTCTTGGAGAACAGTCGTCTTCTCGATGTTTTGGAATGGATTTCCTCCACCTGGAAGATGACACATAACCGTAAACAAAACGGAACTTGACAATAATCTAGCCTATCAATTGCTCATAATGCCTATTGATGAAGTTTAAAACGAGACTAAAGAAATGACCTGGCATAAAAGGCTCATAGCAAAGAGAAGAATCCGACGGTTTTGCCATTAGTTAAACAGTTCAACCTTTTCTTATAACACATGGATATTGATGGCAATGGATGGATTAAATTGGTAACTCATCTTTTATCGGGTTATCATTTTTTTAGTGATGGTTTCGGCTAGGGGCTTAGGCTTTTCTGAGGCATTGAGTCAGTAAGGTTAGACCTATATTTCTAGCGTTTGTGTCAAAAGGACGAGGTTGTAATTCTACAGGTTCAAACTACCATCACCTGACCTAATCCTGAAGAAAATTGGTTTCTTATTACACATATATACCCAGATTAGCTCAGGGTATATGGTTCAAAAGAGTACTAAAAGAACCAAAGGAATACTAAAATGGTTTGGCAGGGTTGTGACAGTGGGCGCCGTCAAAGCCTGACCCCCATGCTCATCCTAACCCTATTTTTCTCAGTGATTTTCTTACCTTCCTCTTCTTCTTTCTTATCCCGTTTGAACGCCATGGTATATGTATTACACCGATTTGATGTATTATATTATTCGTTTTCAAATGGACAATGTAAAGAAATTAAAACTAATAAAAATACTTTATTATCGGTGTTACACGTCAACACGAAATTCTCGTAGTGACGTCACAACGAGTGACATTTCATGTCGTTATGTGGCGCTGAAGGCGGTAGAAAATAAAAACAGCACTTTGCCTACAGAGTTTAAATTTTGGGAGGGACTTGGCGTTCCAAATTGTAACAAGAATAATTCACAATGAAATAGGCCTATAATATAATGAAAATGTATGGAACCAAAAAAATGAAAAGAAATACAATATAATCACATTTCAATTTGATTCAAAATGCATATAGTTCCTACCAAAGACCTTATTTCTAGAGACCTACATTTGTGCTGTTTCAAATATTATTTAATTAAGAGGAAATCGAGTTTAATTTTCAACAATAAAATGATTAGTGACTTGATTGATGGTTTCTCAGAATACTTTTTCTGTACTTTTTGTATTTATTTATTTATATTCATTTATATTTATTCAACTATATATTTTTCATTTTATATATATTTATATTTAACTATATTTATTTCTACTCAAATGGCCTGCTTTTTCAGTGTAGTTTAAGGGACCTCAGGACCTAAGGACCCAGACCGGAGACCCGAGAGCGAGGACCCAGACCTCGCATCTTTTTTTTTTTGGTTTTTGTGCACATTATTTTTTCCAAAGTGTGACCAATATATGGAATAATTTGTTTGAATACAATCCTACTACTTTCAGTTACATGCGCAGTGCTATTCCCGTAGGCTTAGGCCTGCTAGGCCAAATGTCACCAAGTGCTTTTCAATGCTTTATAATACATTTTTGGTATAAATGTTCTTTTATATCAGGATTGCTTGGACCAAATCTTTTCAAAATTTCACAAGGAATTCATCCATGTATTATACTAGGAAAACGCCATATATGCATTGTTAGACGAGCGGATAGTAATAGTGTGTCAACTTTTATGGCCAAACTTTTGCCTACATTCGCCAATTGGGTGACATTTAATTCAGAAATGGGTAAAAACTGCTTCGAGTGGTACCAATTTAGCACATTTTATGGTTTTTCTTCAAAATGGCTCACCAGATCAAGCTGAAAGTTTTCATAAATGTGTATCAGAATGTAACCCAACTTCACGCAACATTTCATTTTTTTTGGAAAATAAAAATATTTCATTTTTTTCTGCTGTGTTATGGGTATTTTTGAAATTTCTAAACTTCATAAAAAAAAAGTGGAAATCCGATATTGCCACAAAACTACACAGATCCAAGTTAGATGAGGAACCATAATGAAAAAAGTTTGAAGTTGATAGTTGTAGCCGTTTGACCCGTGGAGAACCGACAAAAAAACGTAAGAAAAAAAAAAAAACATAAAAACGAACACCAATTTTTTTCAGTATGTCAAATTGAATCCTTGCTAAAGCTCGTCTAACAAACTTTAATGGAGGTAATTTTTGATTGGCAAACATATCCAAGCTAAAAAAATGTAACTAATAAAATGTCATAAATCCTAAATATTTGACATTTTATTTTTTTGGAAAACATAAAAATATTGAATAATTTTTCAAATTAAAATCTGCCTCGCTTGAGTTTCAACAAAGATCTAAGTAACATGTAAAAACAATCAATATGTATTTTAAACGGACCATCCCTGAGAAAAGGGTACATGAACATTACTAATTCAATACAGGTAGCATAGTTGGGTCCGGGTCCCCTAGTTCAAGAGATCTCTACAAGCAGGTTAACCTGAGAGAATAGTCTTAAAAATTTACAAATAGTTTTAAATAAACATACACACAGCTATAGAACTAGAACCAGGGAAAATATAAATATTATAAGAACAGTGTATAAAGAACAAGATGACTCAATTTGTGTTGAAGGTATGCGAATTTATATTACACTAGGAAAACGCGGGATGCGCGTTGTTAGACGAGCTTAGGGGTATAGAAATCTAGAATGAAAAATAATTTGTCAACCCAATCTACATCTACAGACCTTGGATCACTCCAAACGTTCAATAACCTTACGAGAATCAGTTATGTCACGGCCTTCCTCTTCATTCATTTCAATCGTTTTGAATTAATTGGTGAAACTTGTTGCTATAGATTTAATTGGTTCCCGTAATAGCCTAAATTGATGGGAAAATGCTTTATAAATGCGTTTTCTTCGTTATTTCTCATCCGATTGATGCGAAAAATCTCTCAAAATGTGCTTAATAGTTTCCTTTATATTCGGCGAAAATTTGAGAGGTCTTGAAAAATTTTGATTTTTCAAGTATTTTCCTCCGGGTTATTCTAATGGGGATTTTTGAAATTTCTAAAATTCATAAAAAAAAAAGTTACCACCCGATAATGCCACAAAACTATACAGATCTAAGTTAGATGAGGAACCATGACGAAAAAAAGTTTGAAGTTGATAGCTGTAGCCGTTTGACCTGTGGAGAACCGACAAAAAAACATAAAAAAAAAAAAAAAAAAAAAAAAAAAACATAAAAACAAACACCAATTTTTTTCAGTATGTCAAATTGAATCCTCGCTAAAGCTCGTCTAATTACCTGATAGTGTGAAGAATTTATGTGAAATACTCACTTTCAGTCGAGAATGTTGTAAGCTAATTAAAGAGAAAAAGATCATGCCCAAGGAATATGAGAAAAATAATCTCAATTTTTGGGATAAATGTACTTATTAGAAGAATATGTGTAAATATGTGCAACTACAATATAGGCCTAAGTAATTGCTAATTGTAATTATTGTATTAGTAGTGTATTTTCTTTTTATTACGAGAATTTTGTGTACTGTGAATTTAATTATGTAAATAGCTTACTGCTAATAAAGATATATATATTACATTTACATTACATACATACCCTAGGGAAGCCAATGTAATTCTTATTTCAAGGTCTTCCCAGTCGAGGTTTTTCATTACCAGTATTTTCAAAATAAAGATCTCCGATTTCTTCAGGATCAAATTCCACCGTTTATGGTTGTTTGTAACGTAGCGTGCAGCCTTTTACTGAACTTGGTAATTTCCTTATCGAGTAATGAACAAGATGCATTGAGGGTTGCGTTGGTTTGCCGGTTGGAGATAGTGTCCTCACTTCCTATCCCTCCCATGTTGGAAATATGTTCCAATTTCACGGGCCACATTTTAAGAACTATTGACCGTGCCTGCCGGTAGATAAGTAGTGATAAAAGGAACTACTTTAGGTCCACGTCGGCGCAGCTGATAACAGCTGTCATCAAGTTTGTCAGCCTGTCAGCCGTTTCTACAAATAACACTAGATTTATTTTTGTATTTTTTTTGTATTGAGTTTTAACGACGCACTATACTGATGGTTGTGATCTATTGGCGTCAGTGGATGATGAATGAGATGATGGGATGATGAGATGAAAGGTTATTTTATTAGGTGTTTTGGATGGTGGGAAGGAGTCGGTCGTGGCTGTTGTTAAGGAACCATCCCAGTATCAACCGGAACGACAGAGGGAAACCACGAAAAACCTCTGTCAGGATGGTCGACCATGGCGGGAATCGAACCCCGGTCTCCCGAATGATGGTTCAGTGTGTTACCACTCGGCCACGCGTCTCGGTGCAACACTAGATGGAGCAGCGATCAATATTTCCCTGAAAAGTACTCAGGAAATGGAACGTATTTTCGAATTAGTGAATTCGCCATCTCCAACCGGCTAACCAACGCAACCCTCAATGCATCTCGGTAGTGAGGTAAAAGGGTTAGTAGTGAGGTATAAAATAAATTACAAGAAATTAGGTTACAAATAAATACCACAGTGAAATAATTCAATAATATTCTTTTATTAAGCTTTCAAAGCCGTTATATAACGATCAATCAACAATCGAGTATTTCACATCACATAGCATTCTTAACGTTAATCAACGTACATCTAAATAATTATTACAATACACTACGAAACCTTAGGAAGTAACGGTCAAGAAGGACTGTCGACACAATCAGATTTACCACGTCGACAACATTTAAAACGCCGCTTAGAAAATCCCAACGTTTTAAAACTCAAGTCGTAGAAACTTCCATCGTTCTCGTAAACGAAGACTCCGAGGGTTTCCGTACGTTATAACGCCACTGAAACATGCGTCTACACGTTAACGTCAAGAGGGGGGAGGAAGAGAGAAGAGAAGAGCTGTCTGTCGAGTAAAACGAGTCGCATATTACTGACATCGCAACACCCAAATATTCTTTTTTTTAAAGAAAAGATCGCAGGATGGTTCGACTTATGATCCGTACCTGAATTAAGAACATTCAAAGCATTAGTTTCTTCTACTTTTATACAGTGAAACCTCTATCCATCGTTTTTCAAGGGATTAGGAAAATAAAACTATCCATCCAAGAAAATTTAACATTGATTATATGGGAGTGGGGCAAGAGAAAATGAATGATACATCCAGGATTACGATAGATCCGGGAACGATGCATAGAGGTTTCACTGTACTTGTAAATTAGTCTGCCGTTTATAGGAACAAATTATTACGGGATGGTGATTATTGTCAGCTAGGTTATTGGGGGTACGAATGGGCTCATAGATGAACGATGTTTACAAAAAAGAATGCTTTATACGGGACTCAAACCCATGCTCGACTTGGCGGGCAGTTACAACGGTGATCGCTTCTCGGAAATAATGCAAGCAGACTTACGCTCTTTCTCTCTCTCTCTCTCTCTCTCTCTCTCGCACTTTCTCTACCATTATCCTATATGCAAATAGGTATACAAACCTGTGCCATCCATATATACACACACATATACCAGTACAAGTGAAACATTGGATATATTTACGACATACAGATTAATAAATAGAGGTATTATATATTATAGATCGAATACTTTATGAATATTATTACAGATTAATAGGTTGTTTTTCCTCTATAATATATACCTTGGCATTTATATTTTTACAATTCATTTTATTACGGCATTGCGTAAACTTTTATGTAGCTAGCGAATACGAGATGGAATGATACATAAAGATATTCAATAATGATGCGTTGAATATTTGATAAGCACCTTCGATGGGGATATCCAACGCTTCGGATAAAAATACGATACCGACTTTTGTAAGGAGAAAATAACTGCCAGTGTTTCGAGTTTTTTTTTTTATACGACATTATATATTTTATGGTATCATTCAAAGCATTATTCGAGGAAGTTAATGAAAGAGTAATTGATTATTAGGGTAGATGGGATCGATTTAGCGAAATACCAGATTTTGGGGATAACTTTTGAATGGTATGAGATATCAACTTTTTAATGCGATCGATACAAAGACCTTTTTAATGTGCTTAGAATGATATGCTTCAACAATTTTAGCTTCGGATCCCAATGTTTTTGTACGTATAAAGCTAAAAAATTATGTATTTCAGTTATATACCTATTAAAATTATCAGCGGTGTGAGAGTTTGAGAATTAAAGTTGGAGTCGAGTTCAAATTTGAGTTTGAAAAAAATTGTTAGACCGAGATTTGTATATCGGTAGCATTCTTGACCCTAAAATTCGAAAGAAATGATCACGTGTTATATTCGTGACAGCACAAGAACAGAAAAATTGCACAAAAAAAAAAAAAAAAATCCCCAAAATTTCAAGTCAGTAAATTTTAATTTAAACTCAAAAATTTGAGTGCTTGCTTACCGCTAAAAATTCATACACTACAGAGAAATTTCATCTATTGTTTTTCAAGGGACCAGGAAAAATGAACCATCCATGCAGGAAATCTATCCATCCAGGAAAATTTAACTTTGGTTGTATGGGAGTGGGGTGGGTCCAAATGGATGATAGAAGCGGGAAAACGATGTATAGAAGTTTCACTATATAATATATAAGTTCAATAGTTCTTGGTAAATCGTATTGAAGATATCAAAGAGATCCAGTTGATGTTTACCACAGATATCTCACGCCATTCCAAAGTTATTACTAAATACTTGATATTTTCCTAAATCGGTTCCCACATTCTCTAGACAATATTTGACGTTACCATCTTGATAAACGAGAAATATCTCGAACGGTAAATACGTTTCGCTAGAACAGAATACAAGGAAATCTCTCTCCAACTAGCTGCATAAAAGCATTCGACACCTCATAAAGACCAACTACATAATATTATTAGATTACATAACTCTCGGATAAAGGTGAAATATTATACATTATTCAATATTTATACATATTATATATATTTAATAGTCCGCTAGATAATGTAGCGTCTAGGCATTGAATAAACGTGTAGGCAGGAAACATGGGGTAAAGATATCAAACTTTACGGAGCGATAATTGGATTTTATTCGCTGAAAAAAATCGAAAGTACTGCGACGAGCGATAATCTTACGATTAGACGCGATTTTACAAACTCTCAATTAACTTAATCAAGGATTAAATTTATTGTTCAGCTTGGTTATATAAATGTTATTCTAATTCACCAAACGAAGAATCAATGTTGATTGCCCGAATAATAATAATAATAATAATAATAATAATAAGACATAAGACGTATGCACAAATAGTCCTTGGGACTAGTTATCAATTATCTGTTTCGTTTGGCTTATCAACTGTTTAGTCACTAAAATGACAGTTTTAAAGCAAAGAAAATAACAAGTTAACGGTTGGTAAACTTTTAACGCAACGCTTAAAAATCAGAGCTTGGTTAATTAAAATAACTTTGGTCTGTTAGCTGATCAACAATGTTGATCGATTAAAGGCCATCAAAATCCTGAAAATAGATTCTAACAAATGATAACAATATTCATTTTCCTAATTTTAGAGAAAACTAGATTTCATAATCTCAATTTCAGGAATTATGATTAATTTTCTTGTCCTCCAGAGACCACGAGTCGTGACGTAGACTTTACTGATTCTGTATAGAAACATGAACAGAATCGAGTAATGTCAACGTCACGATTAGAAAAAAGAGCCGGGTCCCGGAGGACAAATAAATTGATTAAAATTCCTGAAATTGAGATGATGATTTCTAGTTTTCTATAGAATTAGTAAAATAGATATCGTCACTAATCGTTAAAATCTAGTTTCAGAGTTGTGATGTCCTTGAAGTTCAACGACAATTTGTAAAATACACGAAAAAAAGACTTTCACGACTTGTTTTTGAAACGTGTTCCATCATATTTCTCAGCCGATGAAGTCCAATCACCCTCGTAAAGCTTCCGACACCCTCTCAGCTGTTCGCCATGCAAAATGTCTACTCGAACTTGCAAACTACCATTTCACCTGTTTATCCTATATTTATATTTTGTCTCACTTTGAAAAACAGAACGCACAATACGGACTCAGATACTCGGAACTGGTTCGAAACTAAATTATCCAGTTAAAGAAACATTAACAATTGACGACTTGCAGTCTCCGCCCCCTTGACGTCACAAATCATACCGTCCAATCAACAGGACCCTTACCTAATAAATTTCGTGCTAGTGCTAGCTAGCTCCAAGAGACTAGGACGCCTATTGGTTAATGTTTACTAAAAAAGCTACCAACAATGACAATATATTATGAAAACAAATTCACGGTCTCTTGGAATGAATAATTCATCACATTTCGTAGCTCACCTCATGAGCAGTACTAGGATTTTGTGCTAACAACAATGGAAATACACAGAGACCAGACACGTTGCCATGGCAAGTAGCTCTCCTAGTGAACATTGACCAATCAAAGTCCTAGCCTCTTGGAGCTAGCTAGCACTAGCACGAAATTTCGAGTGGTTTATTAGGTAAGGGTCCAGGGCTGTTAGAACTGTAGTCCAATTCAAATATCCAATCGGGGTATCTTTAAATGACTACAAATGATAAGATCCAACTGGCTGACTGGTGAAGCCACGCCCATTTTGAGTCGTCAATTATGAGAATTAAAACTTGATATAAAGTAGGGTTATGATTTCCATGAAAGAAGCTTAAGTGGATCCAGCTTGTTATAAATATATTATGATTATTTGCGTAATGACCCCATCAACAGCTAGATTATCTGGGGGGTTATTATTAAATAAATAATTCTCTGGTGATTTTATAATCTCAATTAAGAATAACGAGCAGCCATTTTGTTGGTGGCGACCATTTTATACCCATATCCAGGAAAGAGCAAGTAACTAGATTAGAAAGAGATGGAGAATTTAGAGTAGCCAACGTACGTTGATGCAAAAAAATCTCATTTCTTCTGAAATACAACCAGTGATGAATCTCACAATCTCCAAAATCCAAGATCTAAATCCAGATACAAGATCGGGATAAGATCCAAGATCTCGCGGGCACGTAGAGTATTTCATTCCAGTCAATTGGTATCTCTGACTCTTTGACTGATCTGGGATTGGTGGAATTTAAATGAAGTGCAGGTGTACCAATATGGAAGTAGTGAAGACCCTACAACACACTGCTAGAGTTGTCATATAAGATGTTTATTAGGTTGGCACTTTGAACTTCTCTCATGGATACAAACATGAAACTCAAAAGTCTCCAAGTCAAAAAGTCAGAAAAGGTATTCCCCTTTTCAAAGTCCGACAAAGTACACATAATTCAGTAAGTGGGGTTATAAACGACGGATCGGTTTAACAGCATATAAATAGACGCAATAATACGTATCAGCTCGTTATTAATATGGAATGTTTCGTTATATAATAGCATAAATCGCTAAAAACTATTCCAGTAAAACAAAAAACGAACGACAATCAAGATCGAAGTTATGATTACAGATAAATATTGACCTCTTTCTATATTTATTTATATTATTTATTTACATAATACCAATAAAAAGCTAGCGCAACAATATACTATCACTTTATGATATGACGGTTCACTTAACAAATACGTAGGAGCAATAAGAAAAATAGGATTCATTTGTAAATTAAATTATTACAAAAATAAACCTATAAAATATTATATAATGTATAAACTAATGAAAAAAAAAAAGAATTTTAAAAGGATCTAAATAAATATAAGTAGGGTAAAATGCCAGTTGTACATACTATTTTATCTAAGCACCGGATGATCACAATAAAAACGAATAAAAACACAAATATAAAAAAATAAAAATATACAAACGGGTAGGGACAGCAACACTGAGATATGGTGAAATGAATTGTACAAAAAGTCATGAGTATTACCAACCTAATATATAGCTAGTATAACCGTTCTGTAATGGTGATCTAGTAACTTTTATTGTTACAATATTGTATCCTTGCATGCTGATTCAATTAGTTTTTTTTTTTGATAACCGACCATGGAAATACAAAATCACTCCGAAAACCAACGGAAATACTTGATAAAGAGTTCTGAATTTCTATATGCTTCATCCAAACAAGACATATGTTAGCTTACCGAGATACGTTACTCCTGCGACCGATAGCGACATAAGCTTGTTCCAATCTCAGCGGCCATATTGGATCTTTTCAAATAGCTTCTAAGCAAGGCCTTCTATATCATCACTAATATATGTCCAATATGGCGGAAACTTCCCGGTTTGCAAGGCGGTGTGAAGCTACTGCCGAGACACAAATATGTACGCCTTCTTAACGTTGAGTAACGTATCTCGGTAATATAGATCTCTATGTTCCAAAGTCGTCGTCATAACAACTTGAGTAAAGGGCGGGAAAATCATTAAAACTACCATCTTTATTATTTGAAATTAGAACAAACAGCCTTCTTGATGATATATCAAGCAACAATGTGTGATATCAGATTTGAAGAAGCTTATATAAACTTTCTTTTTCAAGCTCTTGATTGTTTCAACAATCCCACCGTTGGCCAAGTTATTTGGGGACTCTTTCTAGCTTATATAAGGTTGGCTAATTCACATATATTACAGTACAGTTGGCAATAGTACTATTATTACAATTATTTTAATAACTAATATTATAAAATGCTGACTAAGATTTTCATGGACAGTTTTATTACATAGCAGAACTTTCGTTTCGTTTTGACGATACTTTCAGTTTTATTTACTAGTTAATAAGACATTGCTAAATAATTTGACTAACAAATGGTAGGTAGGAGTTAGACGAGCGATATAAGTTTTACGGTTATAATTCACCAACTATTAAAAAAATATCAGTTTAATGAGGAACATTTATTGGGCGTGAATTTCAAAACAATTGACAGAAATTCAAGAGCGCATTGGTATCGATTTACAAGGATATGGTTTCTGGTGATAACTTTCCAACGGTAAAAGATATCGACATTGTAATACACGAGAAACACAGATCTTTCCAATATGTACCTTTGAAATGAGGTAAATTAAAATTATTAAACCTTGGTTTCTAACACTTTTATAGCAATACAGCTGAAAAAATATTTTTTCATGGCCAGAGCCAAGAAAATGAGGTGATATAATTGTAACGTAAATAGATCTTACGCACATGACTCGGACGGCATTTACGAGATCTGTATTTCTGTTGCGTTGACATTTCGATTTCACACACCGTTCCAAAATTATCACCAGAAAATTGACATCCAATTAATCGGCTTCCAAGCAATCTAAAAGTTTTCATCAGAACTAAATTGAAACAATTCTGATTTTTTGATCGTTGCAGTTCACTGTAAAACAAATATTTCTCGTTTCTAACTTATGCGATGGAAACTACGTCCACAATATCGTAGTGAACTAAATAGTTCTCTTCTCAACGAAGACGCTAACTAAAATCAAGAGCTAAATACTCGACAACGAAGATTCATTTTATCGCGATTCAACGTCAAATCTACATTTCCGTTGACCTAACACGAATACAAACTAAATCTAATAATCCAACATTGGTGTTATTGCATATAATTCGAAGTGAACGATAAACACGTAAACGTCAACGAACCAATACGATCAACTTATTTCGAGTCGCTCGTAGTAAATGGAGTTGAACGAGAATCAACCGAGTTTTTGTCATTCCATTTGTCATCATCAAGTCAATATAGAAACGAGACTTCAACGATATCTACGTATTTGTCTATATTCTAGAATTTAGTCTTTTGATAGACTGTTTTGTTTTCTACAGTTGGTACCAGCTAGTGAATAGATCCTGAAAACGGAAATCAAATTTCTGAAAACGTAATTCGAAGACGGTATTTAGAACACCAAGACGTACGTGCATGTTTGTCTATTCTAGCCACGTCAAGCTCTTCGAAAGCTTAACGGCGGAGTTTTTAGTACGGCATTCGACACTATTCAGTCTAGAAATAAATAGAACTCGTTTCCGAACATTCAAACGTTAGGCCGCAGAAAAAAGGGCGAAAAGAAAAACGTGTGATGTAAATCATATCTAGTTAATTTATAAGATCGTTACATACATATCTCATCTGTCACCAATGATTATCTGTTCTAACGACACAAGATTCTTCGGAGTATCATAGATGAATGTTATCTACAAAAACCCGTGTCTCATGTGGGACTCAAACCCATGCCCAACATGATTCGGGTTTTGGAACGAGAGCCTTAAAACCCGACTAAGCAGATATGTCATCACAAGAGCTAAGAAACGCGAATATTCCTTCAAATCATTCATCAACGTTTTGAAATTATTCAAAAAGTTAATACTTATTTGCCGACAAAAAATTTACATTCCTTTCACAAATCTTCAACAAATAGGCCTATTCAATTTATTTGTAGGCCCATTTAGGCCAATTTATTAATTCAATTATTGATCGAATTCTCCAAGTAATCAAAATA
Source organism: Brachyptera risi (assembly GCA_964007535.1). Lineage (NCBI taxonomy): Eukaryota > Metazoa > Arthropoda > Insecta > Plecoptera > Taeniopterygidae > Brachyptera > Brachyptera risi. The sequence goes on along the minus strand of OZ023338.1, from coordinate 3,004,422 downwards.
TTGTAGTATTACCAAATGAATATAGCTGCCAAAAATTGAACAATTTAAATAATGTGATTTAAGTAAATTCAAACAAGACCATTAGAATGAACATTTCTCAGCATTATTATTACGTATTACAAGGTCCAGTTAACCTTATTCCACACGTTAGAGGAAACAAACAGTATGAGTAACCATGGTGATAACACACTTGACTGTCCGTTAAAGGTGCCCAATTAGGTAACGCCAGCCTTCGCAGAATATTGAATTCCCTTCCTCCCTTTTACCCTACGGCGACAACCTGCCATCCGTTCTTTCACACAACGCACCAATAACAACCACCGAGTCGACGACCGTATCGGCACGAAGCCGAAACGATCGCACAATCGGCAGACAATAAATAAATAAGCCTAAATATTGGTAAACAACGTCGACATACAGCTAGTTTACACTTTATTTACAAATGAACAACGTACGTTTGGCGTACGGGGATGTACGTGGCGGTACGAACGGTGGCTCAGACTTTCGAACGTACGTTACCGAGAGACAAACGGGTCGGTGTCGTAACCGTTACCAATCAGTCGAGTCATTAACATAAATGATGCGAGAATGAAACACGTCGAGAAAAAAAATTATTTCAATTTTTATTCGTTGGAATTGTTGTTCGCTTGGAAAGAGTCCAGATGTCGATGGTCCAAACGACTGGCGGTCGCCAAACATTTGTAAATCTTCTTTTAAAATGAGAGATATTAACAATCATTTGGAAAAAAAATCATAATTTTGGGAGTGTTTATGGTTTAAAAGCGCACGCGAGTCAATTTAGACAAATATTAGTGTTTTGGTGACGGCTTTTGAACAGAACGAGATATCAAAATTCTAATATAAGAAAAACATATATCTCTATGGAAATTGTTTTTAAAAAATCTGGCAAACAGCTAAATGATGGTATTTTAGCTGTTATTTACCTGTGAAAATGATAGGTTATAGCTTTTATTTATATACCATCTTGGAGGTATTTAAAATATCTTTGTTTCTCTCGCATTAGAGGTTTAATATCTCATACCGTTCAAAAGTTATAACCAAAAAACTGATATTCCGTTAAATCAACTCCCATACAAGACGACAATCTTTCATCAATAAGCAGAATGCGAACAATTACGCACCCACATTCATTATCTAATCGTTGTTTTTCTATTGGCTATACTGACTGGAAGTGCGAGCCACCGTCGTACCGCTGCGCACGCATGCGACGCGACACGACGCGTTAGTTGGCGGCAAACATCTGCTGCTGGCTCGCGTCGTTCTCGAACTCCGTCCACGCGTTGTTCAGCTCCATGAACAACATCTTGGCTATGTTCTCGTTGTCCGTTCCCATTTGCTGCGAGAACAATCGACAACGATTAGTTGTTGTCCTCGTTGAGTACGAGAAAGATGGAGGATTGATTATTGTTGGCATTAGGGGTGTGCGAGCAGAGATTTTTGAATTCGAGCAAGTTTAGAGCGAGTTCGACTCATTTTCGAGCAAGTTTGAGCACAATTTTAGACATTTCACAAGAACCCGTGCCTTACACAGGGCTGGAACCCACGCCCGACTTGACTCCAGTTTCCAAGGCGATGCCTCGACTGACCGAACCAGACGGATGGACGTAGTTAAGAATGAAATTAATCTGCTGATAAATAAATAAGGTCTTATTCAAACGTGGAAGAATAAAGAAAAAAGAAGGTCCAAAGAAGGTGGTGTCCACTTATTATTATTAAAGGAACTTTATTGCTGGCGAAATTCGGCAGGGCCGTTCTTCCATTCAACCAGTTAAAACATAAATCACATACATTTCAGAACAAAATTAAACACACAGAAAATACAACAAAATACAGAATGATACATAAATATCAATATTTGAATGAATTAAATGGATAATTTAATTGATTAAATTTGAAAAAAGTTGAATTTCCGGAACACGAAAATCGGTTGTCACTTTGCACAGGATCACCTGAATTACAAATGCAAAAGTGCTAATTTCCAAATTCTAAATGCCATGAAAAGTGAAAATAGAACATGTCTTTAGTGATAAACGCAGTATGTCGCGCCAAGAAGTTGGCCTACACGCCAGACTGCGCAGGTGGCCTATACGTCGCGTCAAGAGGGTGGCCTATACACGTCGCGTCAAGAGGGCGGCCTATACGCCGCGTCAAGAGGGTGGCCTACCTTGTCAGGGTGAACGGCCAGACACGCGCGACGGTAGGTCTTCTTGACGTCACCAGGGGTGACCAGCTGGTGCATGTCCACCTTGGTCCACTTGGCTCCGTCCCACAGGACCGTGTGTACGGAGCACAGGAGCGCCCGGATGTTGTGAGTCTTCCCCTCCGTCCACTCCATCACCTGTCGCGGCAACACACAGCAGTCAGCGTTACAACCACACCACTTCACTATCTACCAGCTTACTACAGTGAAACCTCTAAGCATCGTTCCCGGGTCTATCGTTTTCCTGCTTATATCATTTCAACATAAAAATTCCAACATAATTCTAACATGATGCCAATGCCCATCAGTTTTAATAAAGAAACAGTAATAATAATGATAAAGAACTACAACTATCACTGGAGTGGAACCTCTTTAGAACAAAAATTAAACTTGTACCAAGGTAGACAGTGTGACATAGATGTATATATTACAGAGATACGTGACTCAACGTTAAAAAGGCGTACGCACTTGTGTCTTGACAGTAGCTTTACATCGCTTAGCAAACCGGGAAGTTTCCGCCATATTCGACATATATTAGTGATAATATAGAACGCCTTGCTTAGAAGCTATTGGTAAATGTTCAATATGGCCGTCGAGATTGGAACGAGCACAAGTCGCTATTGGCTGCAGGAGTACCGTATCTTGGTAAGGTAATATACACAGTGAATTCTCTATCCATCGTTTTTCAAGGGACCAGGAAAATAAAACCATCCATCCAGGAAAATTTGATATTGATTATATGGGAGTGGAGTGACCAAGTGAGGAAAAATGAATGTTAAAAACTGGAAAAAGAATCCGGGAACGATGCATAGAGGTTTCACTGTATCTATGAATGTACTGAAGAGAAGCTTACCACGGTACGAGGTTCCACTGTATTGCTACCGGCAGCTTACCTTGAGTTTCTCCGGGTCCATGTCCTTGGCGAGCTCGACCTTACGCATCTGGTTGATGGTGCGCGGCGTCGAGTCCTTCTTGACCGACGCAAAGTCGTAGCCCTGGCTGCCGAGCAGGTCTCCGAACACGTCTCCTACGCCTCGCGGCGTGCTGGCTAGAACATGAGATAAACGGTTCAACGTAGGCACAATCTCCGTAGCGGCCGTTTATCAACATACGTCTTCTATTGTAGCTGTCTGAGTTAGACACGATTTTTCGGTCGATGATCATCGTCTTCACGTCAATTTAGAAATGATTTTCTGATGAGATTCTAGAATCTTTTTTTTTTTAAATTTATATTGGGTTTCAATTTATGGTGTAAAATAATGGTATAATGTGTAAAATAATGTGTAAAATTACTTAAGGGAAAATAGCCTCAGGCTGAATATATGAATTAGGTGAAAGGGAAAGAAAGAACAGCAGCTTACCGAGATTTATGAGTAGAGAAAGGCCTACTCATGGTGGAGAGCCCGTTGATAGAACAAAGAGATGAAAGGTACACACAAGATTTAGGTTTTGTACCGCCCTAGGCAAATGATTTTTTCCCCTTCCCCCCTTAGATTACGTAGCAATTACTCTAGTCAACGGGGTCAACTCACTCGAAAGTATAGGCCTCTGAACGTCGCACCTTCCTCGCAGCAAAGTTGTCAATAGTCTCAACGTAATCTATTCTACGAAATAAGTCGGATTCTGTGTACAATACGGAAAGTGCGTTAAGCCTGGCTTCTCCCGTCGTTGAACTCATTTCTTGCACCAAGTCGATAATGTTTTTAATTTGTTTAAATTTGCAGATGTTTGTGCAAATATAGAAAATACATAGTACTTAAAACATTTAGGAAATGCCGCTCCCCTGAGCTTTGCCGCCTTAGGCCGCTGCCTCGGTTCCCATTGCGTAAATACGGCCCTGTTTGTTTTAGGTTAGTTTTCTCCAAGGTCGTATATCATGTGACTCACACTGCTGGTCCTGCTTGGGCTCTGCAAAGTGGGTCCGGCTGTAGTCAGCGGCGGCGGCAGCGGCGGGGCTGCGGGCCTGGTGGAGGGGGGTGCGGTGCTGGGGGGAGCCCAGGCTGGTGGGGCTGCCTCCCCGCGGCGTGCCGTTCAGCGGCGACGTGGGCTTGGAGCCCCCCGCCCACCCGACGTTCAGGCTAGAGCCCAGGACGCCTGAGACAGACAAACAAACATTACATAAGATGATTATTGTTTGCTTAACGACCCCACCAACAGCTAGGTTATACGGGGGTACGAATGAGCAGGTGATTATCAAACTGTGAAGTGATGATAAGTGAAAGGACGTTAACAAAAACCTATGTCTTATGCGGGACTCGAATCCATGCTTGACGGTGACTTCAGTTTCTGAAGCGGTGCCTCAGCTGACCGAGCTACCGAGGGTGACGATTCATTTAGGTTTCGATCAAGATGCATTGAGGGTTGCGTTGTTTGCCCCCGGGAGATGGTGTCCTCACTTCTTATCCCTCCCATGTTAAAAATATGTACCAATTCACGGGTCACATTTTAAGAACTATCAATCGTACGTAGATAAGTACTGATACAAATAACTAACTTTACGTTCACGTCTGCTCAGCTTATAACAGCTGGCATCAAGTTTGTCAGCCTGTCAGCCGTTTCTAGAAAACAACACTAGATAGAGCAGCGATCAATGGTTCTCAGAAAAGTACTCAGGAAATGTAACGTGTTTTCGAATTAGTAAAGCCACCATCTCTAACCGGCAAACCAACGCAACCCTCAATGCATCTTCGTACGACTTTAACGTTATCGATTTTTATTTATATTGGATTTAACCACTTGACAGCAGGGTTGGGAAATCACTATCCTTCCTCTCGGGCTGGGTTTTTTCCCCTATTATATCGCACAGATACAGTGAAACCTCTATGCATCGTTCCCGGATCCATCGTTTTCCTGCTTGTATCATTCATTTCTTCTCTCCGCACTCTCATATAATCAATGTTACATTTGTCTGGATGGATGGTTTTATTTTACTGGTCCCTTGAAAAACGATGGATAGAGGTTTCACAGTACTTGTGTTCAGATGGCCTTTCATAACATTAGCAACAGAAACAAATGGTTTAATTGTGTTGATACATTTTTGTACTTGATATTTTTTTTTTTTTTTTTTTTTAATAACATCGAAACTTGATACAAAATCATTGTTCCCCAATTAAGGCTAAGGATGGAAAGTAGGATCGTTTGGACGGGGCACCACAAGGGCGATCTTACCACCCCATTTTAAATATTTAAAACTATTGAACTATTGAAACAAGAAAATTTCAAAGGCTTTACAAGTTTCTGACGGAGATTGATGTTGCTCCAAGTGGTTACCTATGTCGGCGAACGGGTCCTTGGGCCGGGTATCCAGGTTCGGAGTGCTCGCGTTCCGGGGTATCGACGGGCTGACGGGGGCCAGCAGCGGGCCAACGCTCCCGAAACTCTGGACACACGCAACACAGCATTCATCAAGTCATGAACGCAAATCGCAAGACATCAGAGGTAACGGAGATGAAGAAAAAAAAGGAAAAAAATTAAAAAATTTAGTAAATGTTGAAAAATGTATAAAAAAAAGTTATAAAAATAATACAAAATACATATTTATATACCTTTCATTTCATATTATTTATCTATTGATCCAAATTGATCATCGCATAAAATTATGCAAGTCAAGAAAAATATATCAAATAAAAAATAGTAGCAAAGTAAAGGTACGTTCATAGAGCCACGTCATTTTTGCCGGCCGGCAATCTTGTCGGGTGCCGTTGGACGTCGAATGATTTGTACCGTTCATACTACCACGGCAAACCATCGCCGACTCAAGGCAATTATATATCGAATCGATGCCATAACCATGGCAACGTCGATAGTGATCGAGCTTGACAGTCGATAGTTCGTACGCAGAACACACAGTTCGAGTATAAACGTGGCCGTGATGTCGCCTACGTCATCACGGCAAGTCTGTCGTACGGCAACTTGTTCAACTTGAACCAACTTTCAAGGCCACAGTGAACGACAAGACCGGCAAGTCTGTGATTGGCCAATTCATTTTGACGGCACGGCAAATTCGTGTTGCCGTGGCTCTATGAACGTACTTTAAGTGCTATTTTTTATAAATAACTTGCATACAACTTTGTCCAGTAATAATAGATTATAATAAAGGCCTGATGATAAATAATAAACTGTCGGGCCAACATGAGTATAATTTTTTTTTTTTTTTTTTTTTCAATAAACCACCCCCCAAAAAGATGAATTAAACTGTAGAATCTCTGTTATAACTTATAAGTTTCTCGTTTATATATTTATCACATTTCTAAGTTTTATTTTTTGATCCAACCCATATGCTCAACGTGTTAAATGGTTTCATTGATAAGTTTTTCACGTTGATACATTTTTTTAGTCTGGTCCCCTGAAAAACGTATGTAAAAGAGGTTCCATTGTAATTGAAAATGTACTAGGCAAACACAGAAATCTAGAAAAATCTAGAATCTCATCAAGAAAAATCAGAATCTAGAAAGCAGTGAATCTTGGCAATCTAAATCTGCTTCAATTTCTATAATAATATTTGATGAATAAAAACAGTCAATTCAATTATTTTCTTCAAAACGGCTGGTTCAAATTACATACGAAATGGTGATATTGTGTATCATTTTTGTATACACATTCAAAGAAAATTTCATCTCATTTGGAAAGATTTTATTTTTCAGATTTTCTTGCTCAGCCTAATCTTATGTTTTTTTAGAAATTTTGAGATGATATTTCTCAAAATCTATCCAACCAATTCATTCCAAAAACTATACAGTTCCAAGTTGGATGAGTTTGCGTGTACAATAAAAGTTTCATGTCGATCAGTCGACCCCTGCGACATGTGCAGTGCCCACAAAAAAAAACACAGACAAAGCCCTAAGAGTCGGATGGAGTCTTCGCATACGCTCATCTAACAATGCTACTTTTTTCCCTTGATTAATAATTGGCTTAGGCCCGGTATTACCAAGTCCAGTTAGCAGTTATCTGAGAGTTGGTATCCCAGGTAACCAGGTAACAGGTAAAAAAAAAAAAAAAAAAAAAAATATCCCAGGCAACCATGGTGATAACAACTTTTATCTGCCAGTTAGAGCTACTCCCACGTTGGTAATACAGAGCCTTAGTGTCGAAATTACCAACGTGGTAGTAGCTCTAACTGGCAGTTAAAAGTTGTTATCACCACGGTTACCCATGCTAGTCACTTCCACTATCTCTCAGATAAATGCCAACTGAACTTGGTAATACCGAGCCTTACTCAAATACATTTTCATTCTGCGAAAAACGCAGTCTAAATAAAACAGATGAATAGTAATAATTAGTAACGTATAAAAACGATCCAAAGATCATCTCGAATATCTCCTAACCTGCGAGACTTCGTCCCCGCCGAACGGGTCGAACAGGTGACTGCTCGACTGCACCTTCTTCTCCTGGTACGCGGGCGGAGCCGAGAACCCTCCGAGCAGGTCCACGTTGCTGGCCGCGCTGGCTCGGCCGGCAAACAGGTCCGGCTGGTTGCTGCCGTTGACGGACGAGAAGTCGCCGAAGCCCATGTTCAACAGGTCGGCTTCGGGCTCGGGTCGGACGAGGGGGGGCAGGTCGGCCGTCGGTTCCTCGACGCGCTTCGACGGGAAAGACGCTACGTTGTGAGGCTGTGTGGAATGATTATGGTCTCATTTATTTATATTGATTATTGACTTATTGTTTGATTAACACAAAATCTCTGAATTTTATTTGAGTATTTATTCATTTTTCACTCATCCATATTATTTATTGTTATACAGTCGGACCCGCATATAACGAATTTCAAGGGGAATGAAAATCTGTTCGTAAAAATAGAATTTCGTTATAGAGATTTATTGCTTTTTTTTCATAACAGCACTTGAATTTTAGAGATTTATAAAGATAGGCCTACATTTACGACTTAGGCCCTAGTATAGTACTGTATTAGGTGACATATTATCATCGCATCGTATCATCACTTAGTATGTTTGTAGAAAGTAATAGAAAACAACAATGTCCTTTCATAAAGAACTTATCATCTGCTATCACATGACACCACCACTCCCCACTTCTCGTGTTTTATTTCCTAGGTTACAGGACACTATGGAAACGAAGGAATGTAAACAAAAAATAGATAAACAAAGTCATTGAAGATGTCACCATCACGTTATTATTTAGCGCGCGTTGAGCAAATGTTTGGGTTTGGGCCGTTCCACTGTGCGTGGGACGGGGAGGGAGGGGGGTGCAGCAAGAGTTATGACCACGTGCTGTACGCGTCACCAGCTGCTACAATGTGCAGTCCGTTCAAAATAAATGTAACCTGAAAATAAATTCACGCAAAATGCTCCGATTTTCGAACATTTTGTTGGAAATAGCTGAAAATAATGAGCAAAATATGCTGAAGAGTGACAAAAAATTCGTAATAACCGAATTTTGAAATATAAATCACTTCGTTATAGGTCTTTATTTAACATTGTAAGGATAGGAGATTTGAAGGGGAATGGTAATTAATTCGTAAAAACCGAAATTTCGTTGAAACCGAGTTCGTTATATGTGGGCTCGACTGTACTTATAATTATATTATTACAGTGAATTTGTTGAAAGTCTACATAATGTTTATATATATCTGTGTGTACGACAACTGTATGTATTGATGTATCCTTCTGTATTTTGTTGTCTTTTCCGTGTATTTACCGTAATTTGGTTTCTGAAATTCATGTGAATTATGTTTTAAAACTGGTTAAATGTAAGAATGGCTCTGCCGAATTTTGCCAGCAATAAAGATCCTATAATAATGATAATAATAATAATAATAATATACTGATCAGATAATTAGATTAGATAATGAATTAACCTCTTCGTTGAAGCACCGTAAAACCAGACAATTAATTGACTAACTAAGAGCCCACGAGAGTCGATTTAGTGAAATACATCAGTCTTTCGGTGATGACTTTTGAACGGTAAGAGATGTTGAAATTCTAATATGCGAGAAACAGAGATAATTATAATAGCTTCAAGATGATATAAGTTATAACTATTTAAGTCATGTCGCATAATTGTCAAGCGTATACAGCTAAAATATATGTTTATTCAGTTGTATATGCTTGACAATTATGCGACATGACATGAATAGCTATAACTTACATCATCTTGAAGCTATTATAATTATCTGTGTTTCTTGCTTATTAGAATTTTGATATCTCATATCATTCAAAAGTTATCACCAAAATACTGATATTTCGCTAAAACGACTCCCGTGGACTCTTTAATGAGTTATTTACAAATGTATTCATCAACTCATTTATATTACTTGGGTTTTAGCGAAGCATAGTAACAATGACCAAGGTCTATTGACGTCTGTAAATATTGTGGAGATGAAGAGATGAAAGGTTATTTTATTAAGGCCCAGTATTACCAAGTCCAGTTAGTATTTATCTGAGAGTTGGTGAAAACAAATACCACATGTAACCATGGTGATAACAAGTTTGAACTGTCAGATAAAGGCTAACTAGACTTGGTAATACCGGGCCTAAGTGTTTGGACAATGGGAAAGGGAAATTGAACCCCAGTCTCCTGAATGACGGTCCACTGGGCTACTTGTCTCAGTTTCTAAAGCAGTGCCTTGACTGACTGAGCCATGCAGTCACTTGTCAAACAAAGAGTTGACTACACGTCGTGACGAAGATAACACGTTGGTTTATCAGATGCATAAATTGAGATATTCGTGTTGGTATTTGTATTTGTCGTTAGTGAAATACACTTTGTTATCTGACAGAAGGCAGAGATGCTAATTAGAAGAGATAACGCGTTTGTTATATAATGAGTAGACAAAACAAGAACGTAGAATTATTTCAATACATGAACATTTTGTTGAAAAATATGATTTTTGAAAATGTATAAAAGTATATTAAAAATGAATGTTTACATTTTATCAATTAAATTGTATTAGAATAAATAATTTTCTTCCAGGTGGTAAGATCTCCCTTGTGGTGTCCAATTCAAACGATTCAATCGTTCGTCAATTACCTTAATTGGGGAACGGTGATTTTTTATCAAGCTTCAATGTTATTAAAAAAAAAAGAAAAAAAAGGAAAAAGTATTCGATAAAAAAAAATTCAAAGTCAAAATAAAATAAATGGACAATAATTAATAAAGAGAAATTGGAAATAATGAACACATTTGGATCCTGTTATAATGAAATGAAATTAGATTTAAATAAAAACTGTAAAAGCATTACCAGTAACCCAAACCTTCATCTTCCAGCTATTCTAAATTATTATTATTATTATTATTATTATATATGTTATTTGAATCAAATAAAAAAAAAAAAATAAATACAAAAAAAAATTATTATTATTATTTTTTTAATATCATCGGAACTTGATACACAATCATAGTTTCCCAATCAAGGCTAAGGATGAAAAGTAAAATTTGGAAATTTAAAATTAAATTGTAAATTAAATTAAATGGAAATTTAAATTGTAAAATTTGGACGGGGCACCACAAGGGCGATCTTACCACCTCATAATTATATTTGTTTTTAAATTATTTTATACATTTGTTGATCAATAAACTCGATCTATTCTGTATTCGGTACATGTATTATTATGTAAGCTATTACATAATTAATAGTTCTGTATAAAAATTCTTTCCAACATTTGTTTGTATTTTACTCTTTCTCGTTATTTTAATTATACAATAACAAGTTGATGACATCACCGTATAATCAATACAAGTCAATAAATAATCCGAATCAATTAAAAATCAATAAATCCTCAACTGATCATCAGTAAATAACAGTAATGTGTATTTCTCAACACATAGCTAGGAATAAATAGTTAACACCGGCACAGTAGCTGAGTGGTTAGCTCACTTGCTTCGTGTGACCCGGGAGGTGAAGGGACATATCGGACCCGGTTTGATCCCCGCCACCGTCCATCTTTACAGGGGTTTTCCGTGGTTTCCCTCTGTAGTCTAGGCTAATGCCGGGATGGTTCCTACAATATAGGCCACGACCGCTTCCTTCCCACTATCCTTCCCATTACCCATAAAAAACCTTTATCTCATCATCCCATTATCTCATTAACCATTCATCCGACGCCAATAGATCTTAGTAATCATTACAGTGCGTCGTTAAAACCCAATAAAAAAAAAAAAAAAGTTAAAATCATGAATAGATGAAAAGAAAAATAATAAAAACGAAAATAAAGGAATGTCATTAATAAATAATGGGGTTTGATTACAGTTTGCAGCGTAGCTTATCACGATATAAGGTAAGTACGTTCAATTGTGTGTACTTTTGAGCTGATAATGTTGTTTATATTATTGGTAATTTTACTGATTAACGTACCATGGCCAATTTTTGTCCTATGTTCGTGTTTTTTGTGTTTTCTGATAGATCTTGTTTATATCTATGGTGTGTAGTTTGGACAATTTGTATTTTGTTTGTTTTAATATGCTTTTTACTCACTTGAAGTTGATGCTTTGTGATCTGACTAAGGTGACAAAGGTGGACAGAAGGTTAGGTTAGGGTCAGGTTAGTTTACAAACCTCGCGTATACCGCCGGCAGGCGGAACAAAGCTTATATACTTGAAAAAAAAAAAAATGAAGAAAAAATTGAAAAAAATCGAAAAAAAAAAATGGCGTGGTACGTTAATCAGTAAATTTACAATATTATTAAATGGTAAAATAACTTGACATACCAACTGAAATACTCATTTAATATTTGAAAGTTTGATTCAAAGTTTGATATCACTTCTGTCCAACATTGCAATGGACGATTATTGTTTTCATAAAGACCCCACCAACCGCTAGGTTACACGGGGGTACAAATGAGTACCGAGACGCATGGCCGAGTGGTAGCACACTGAACCGTCATTCGGGAGACCAGGGTTTGATTCCTGCCATAATCAACTATCCTGACAGGGTTTTTTCATGGTTTCCCTCTGTCATCCAGGTCAATACTGGGATGGTTCCTTAACAACAGGCCACGACCGACTCCTTCCCACCATCCAAAAACACCTAATAGAATAACCTTTCATTCCATCATCTCATATATCATTCATTGACGCCAATAGATCGTAGTCATTAGTAGAAAGCGTTGTTACCCAATATAAACAAAATAAACTAAGAAAAATAAAGAACAAATTTGAATTTCTATCTAGCCACCCTCGGTAGCTCGGTCAGCTGAGGCAACGCTTCAGAAACTGAAGTCACCGCTGGGCGTGGGTTCGAATCCCGCATAAGGCATGGGTTTTTGTAAATGTCCTATCACTTATCATCACTTCATAGTTTCATGATCATCTGCTCATTCGTACCCCCGTATAACCTAGCTGTTGGTGGGGTCGTTAAGCAAACAATAATCATCATCATCATCAATTTCTATCTATTGATAAAATAGTAAATAGCAAAAATAATAATGAAATTAATGACAAATAGTATGAGCCAACTTACTTCGTAGAAATAATGATAATTGCGGGAGATCGTAAATCCCCCGAGTTTAAAAACCATTTTCACAAATCAACTATCTGTATGTACTGCATAGACAGGTCATTTGGCGCACATGACAGGGCAACTACTGTCATGGAACCTGACTGCACAGTGAGTCACGGCCCCTCCCCCCTCCCCCCTCCCGCACCCAGCACTGCCATCACAACACACTCAAGGTCGCCAGCCCACACACACACACACCAACCAGATGCATTTCTTGTTGACATTCCTCAGGTCAGGTTGCTTGGCAATCCCACTCATTTGTGTTTGTATTTATTGCTGTTTCTTATACAGTGAAACCTCTATCCATTGTTTTTCAAGAGACCAGGATAATAAAACCATCCATCCATGAAAATTTAGCATTGATTATATGGGAGTGGGGTTCGACAAAGTGAATGATACAAGCAGGAAAACGATGGATCTGGGAACGATGCGTAGAGGTTTCACTGTAAATAGAGACATGTAAAAATAGCAATTGCTATAGAAGCAACAAAATATAAAAGTGCTTTGAAACATATTTTTCCAAAATTACTTCATGTTTCTATAAATTTGAAGTTGTTTGATCATGTTTTTGAAAAGACGACAAAGCGCTACAAACATCTGAATCCGCTATGTTTCAACGTATCGGCGATATAGACGCTAAATGTGGAATAAAAGCATTATAGATGCTATTTTCTGCAGAATATATCAATTGGGAAGTAAACGGGTGGAGTCAGTCGAGTAATTTTGAAAACCAATGTGTATCTGCAAATGCAGGCGGCAGATGAGGCGTAGGTTTAACCTGCGGGTGGACACCATTTTACTGAAACTATCAATTTGAGTGTTCCACTTTTATGCTTATTGTACATTATATTCAATGTACCAATATATTATATTGATATATTAAGGGTACCATACTGTTGTAACGGTACAGAAATGTTGTTGCCCTACAAAACGCAGTGCTTTGAAATAATAGATGCATCAAAGTGCTACTTTTCAAATTCTAAATGCTATCGAAAGTAAAAATAGACGCTATATTTACATGTCTCTAGGAATAGTATATAAATACTTCATTGGTGTAAAATAAAGTCTCTGCCTTACAAAAGGTTGCCCATTAGACACAGAATAATATATATATATATATCTTTCCCAGATAACCAATTAAATTGGGCCAGGGGGTGTTTCCACCGATTCATCTAGGGCAGGATTCATCTCTCCATCGGTTCCTGCCAGTTCCGACCTCTTCCTCTTCTTCTTCACCACTACTTTCTTCTGCTTCTTCTTCTCTTCCTACGAGTTCCTTCCACCGTTCCCTATCCTCCCACCATCTCTCATCTCTCACTACCTCCCATTTTTCTCCTCGATTGACTACACCGCATTCTACTCCCTCCTGCCACCTTTCTCTCGGCCTTCCAACTCTTCTCTTAGCTCCATCTTTTTCCGCTAACTCGAACATAACTCTCGGAATTCTTCCCTTATCCATTCGCCGCATATGTCCATACCACCTGAGTCTCTCTCTCTCCATTTTGAATGCTAACCTTTCCACTTCCACTTCTTTCCTTATCATTCTGCTTCTCTTCTTCTCCAACTTTGACACTCCTGCTATGCTCCTCACAAACTTCATTTCTGCTGCCTCCATTTTTTTCTCATCTCTCCAATTCAATGTCCATGTAACTGCTCCATATGTTAAAATTGGCAAGTAGTATACATTATAAATAAGTGTCTTCCCACTCATCGGAAAGTCTTGGTTCCAAATCAGCTTCCTTACTTTTTGGAATAGTCCGTCCGCCTTTGCTATTCTCTTATTCACCTCAAGCTCCACTTTTGCCGTATTACTTACTACACTTCCCAAGTATGCGGACTCTTCTACTTCCTCCAGTTCCTGACCTTGCAGTTTTATTTTCTCTCGACTTTTTCTCTTCTCTCTGCTCATCACCATAGCTTTGCTCTTTTCCGCACTAATCTTCATCCCAAACTCCTCGGTAATTTTTTCCCATCTCTCAACTTTGTCTTGCACCTCTTCCCTACTGTCTCCCCACACCAGGATATCATCAGCGTATATCATTGTCTTTGCATCTGCCCCTTCCTTCACTGGTTCCACTTTTCTCATCATCTCATCCATCACCAACACAAACAACATGGGTGATAGGACACTGCCCTGAATAACTCCACTCTTGACATCGAACCACTCCGTCCTGCCTCCATTTGTTTGCACTGAAGCCTTACATTCTCGATATAAACTTTTCACACGATCTATCATCCCCACATGTATGCCCTTTGCCCTGAGACTCTCCCACACCCTTTCTCTGGGAAGATGGTCGTATGCTTTCTCCAAATCTAGAAAAGCCATGTACACTTTTCTTCCCTCCTCCCACCTTGTTTCTACCAGTTGCCTGACAGCAAATATCAAATCTACTGTTGATCGGCCTGTTCTGAACCCATAGTGCTCTTCCCTTAACATGGGTTCCACTAGCACTCGCATTCTTCTTTCAATAATTCGTTCATACAGCTTGGCTGCCTGGCTCATCAGCGTCACTCCTCTGTAATTCTTACTTCTTTTTCTGTCTCCTTTCTTGAATATTACTGTTATTACTCCTTTCACCCAATCTTCCGGCACTCTCTTCTGCTGCCATGCTGCCTCCATCACACGATACACCCAATCCACCCCCCACTGTCCTGCTGCCTTCATCATCTCTACCACTATCTCATCTGCTCCTGCTGATTTACCATTTTTCATCCTTTTTATTGCCTGTGCTACCTCCTCTCTTGACACCCTCTCCACACAGTCCTCTCCTCCCTTCGCCGCTTCCTCCACTTCTTCTGCCCATGTATCTTTTGCATTCAATAGCTCTTCAAAATGTTCTTTCCACATTCTCTTCAGTTCACTAGGTTCTCGAATCAGTTTATTATTCTTATCATACATGATCTTCTGCTCCTCCTTGTCTCTCCGCTTTTCTTTCATAATTCCATACAACATTTTCTTATTTCCCTGGCTATCTTTCTCCAACTTCTCGGCAAGCTCTACCATTGTCCTCTTCTTCTCCTTCTCAATTATGCTCCGAAATAATATAAGAATAATATAAAAATGAAAATAACGGATTAATAAATAGAGCAAAATGACAATACAAAAGTGTTTGATGAAAAAATTAATAACAATATTGGGTCATAGTCTAGAAAATTAAATATTGTAATTGATTAATTATTCAGAAAAAAAGAGAAAAAAATGAAATATTAAAAAAAGAGCTCTTTACAAAAATGCTCGTTGAAATTTAATTTACGCGGGTGAACTCTAATAATTATTCAACCTTCAAACTCTATAATAAATTACCAGCAGTTATACAAAATTTCGAATCACTGTCAAAATTTGTAATTAAATTGAATTTTTTTTCAATGGCAAATATTATTCTTTGAATGAATATATTGTAAACATGATGGCGTGAGTTTTTTGTTATATCTTTTCAATTTCACTCTGAAAGTAATCATGTTTTTTTTCAAGTTTTACATTAATTATTTTTCTCATTCAAAAATTATTTGATTCATGCTTTTTTCAAGATACGGGCCCATTTTTTCATGATATACTGTTGATAATGCATAACTTTGTTCATTATCTGGTCCATAAAATATTTAAAAAAAATTGTCTTACCTTGCTCTCCTGGTCGGAATCGCTGCTGTCGCGGTACTCCCTGGAGACGGACGGGGGCGGGGGCACGGGGGGCGGGGGCCTCAGCGGGGGCCGCGCGGGCGCACTACCTCCCATAGGCACAGGTTGGCAAACTGAGGACAGAGAACATGTTGAGGTGAAACATCTGTCGCGGTACTCTCTGGAGACGGACGGGGGCGGGGGCACGGGGGGCGGGGGCCTCAGCGGGGGCCGCGCGGGCGCACTACCTCCCATAGGCACAGGTTGGCAAACTGAGGACAGAGAACATGTTGAGGTGAAACATCTGTCGCGGTACTCCCTGGAGACGGACGGGGGCGGGGGCACGGGGGGCGGGGGCCTCAGCGGGGGCCGCGCGGGCGCACTACCTCCCATAGGCACAGGTTGGCAAACTGAGGACAGAGAACATGTTGAGGTGAAACATCTGTCGCGGTACTCCCTGGAGACGGCCGGGGGCGGGGGCACGGGGGGCGGGGGCCTCAGCGGGGGCCGCGCGGGCGCACTACCCCCCATAGGCACAGGTTGGCAAACTGAGGACAGAGAACATGTTGAGGTGAAACATCTGTCGCGGTACTCCCTGGAGACGGCCGGGGGCGGGGGCACGGGGGGCGGTGGCCTCAGCGGGGGCCGCGCGGGCGCACTACCCCCCATAGGCACAGGTTGGCAAACTGAGGACGGAGAACATGTTGAGGTGAACCATCTTGGACAGATTTACAGCGTGCACTTTCGCCACATATATCTCAAGAACTACAAACACTACGGACTTGCGGTAAAATGCAATAAATAAGTGATATCCTCACAATTAGATATGCTTAGTCAAAAATTGAAGAATAATTTTATTATGGAGCAATAATTGAATCAAAATGTGCCTAATTTGATGGTTTTCATTGCTTAATTTCCAGTTACCGAATAATTGTGGAAATAAATTACAAACGCACATCCTCGAGTTCAACTTTGCTTATAAATAATTGAAATTCTGATTTGCCTTTAATTCTACAGTTTTCCCAATTTCCTTGGCCAAAATGTGTTATGTAACTGGATTTTGTCCAAATTGTGGAATGAAAAACTCCCCCATCTAGCGGTAGTTACTGAAACTCTTTCAATATTATCCTTTTTTCACTTTTCAACCCACAATCAAACTTTTAAACATATATCAAACTTGGGTCGAGCTTTTCGAAAAGAAACATTCTCAGCTAAGATGCGGGCTCCCAAGTATTTTTTTTATATTGGGTTTTAACGACGCACTATAATCATAAGTAAGATCTATTGGCGTCGTATGAATGATTAATGAGATGATGGGATGATGAGATGAAAGGTTATTTGATCAGGTGTTTTGGATGGTGTGAAGGAGTCGGTCGTGGCCTGTTGTTAAGGAACCATCCTAGTATTGACCTGAACGACAGAGGGAAACCACGAAGAAACCCTGACAGGATGGTCGACCATGGCAGGAATCGAACCCCGCTCTCCTGAATGACGGTTCAGACCACTAGCCACTAATCCACCTGTCTCAGTTCCGCCAAGATAAGAACGAGAGAACAAGGGAATGAGAGAACAAGGGAACGAGGAAACATACTGAACGTGTCGAACGAGAGAACAAGGGAACGAGAGAACAAGGGAACGAGAGAACGTACTGAATGTGTCAAACGAGAGAACGAGGGAACAAGGGAACGAGAGAACGTACTGAATGTGTCAAACGAGGGAACAAGGGAACGAGAGAACGTACTGAATGTGTCAAACGTCTCCTCCTTCTCGATGGGCGTCGAGAACAAGAGGTCAGGGGTCATCTTGCGCGCGTCGTGATTGGTCCACGGCGGTTGTCTAGACAACGGTCGCTCCTCGTCCGATACGAACACGTTGACAATCGTGTTGAACCGCTCCGGGTAGTGCTCCGGCTCTCCGGGATCGTCCAGCTCGCTCCTGCGGGACGACAAGCGCGGTTATTCATTTATTTATTCAATAATTCCTTTAACTTTCTTCCGAGGAAATCAGAATGGTTAGCAGTTTACAATTATCAGCTTACAACTATCAGCTTACTAACTTATAAATGTGGCTTATAACATTATATGATACAGTGGAACCTCTTTAGTACGCTTTTCAGGGGACCAAACTGAAAATACTTACTAAAGTGAAAAACTTACTAAAGAGACTATTCAACATGTAGGAGCATATAGATGGGATCAAAGAATAAAACTTAATAAGGAGAAAAATGCACTAACGGGGGACTTACTAAAGAGGTTCTACTGTATAAGTTTTTCGTTTATACATTTATTACATTTACAAGTTTTATTTTTGATCCAACCTAATATGCTCCACATGTTGAATAGTTTCATTATTAGACGAGCTTTAGCGAGGATTCAATTTGACATACTGAAAAAAATTGGTGTTGTTTTTTTTTTTTTTTTTTTTTTTTTATGTTTTTTTGTCGGTTCTCCACAGGTCAAACGGCTACAACTTCAAACTTCAAACTTTTTTTCGTCATGGTTCCTCATCTAACTTAGATCTGTATAGTTTTGTGGCATTATCGGGTGGTAACTTTTTTTTTATGAATTTTAGAAATTTCAAAAATCCCCATTAGAATAACCCGCAGGAAAATACTTGAAAAATCAAAATTTTTCAAGACCTCTCAAATTTTCGCCGAATATAAAGGAAACTATTAAGCACATTTTGAGAGATTTTTCGCATCAATCGGATGAGAAATAACGAAGAAAACGCATTTATAAAGCATTTTCCCATCAATTTAGGCTATTACGGGAACCAATTAAATCTATAGCAACAAGTGTCACTAATTAATTCAAAACGATTGAAATGAATGAAGAAGAAGGCCGTGACATAACTGATTCTCGTGAGGTTTTTGAACGTTTGGAGTGATCCAAGGTCTGTAGATGTAGATTGGGTTGACAAATTATTTTTCATTCTAGATTTCTATACCCCTAAGCTCGTCTAACAACGCGCATCCCGCGTTTTCCTAGTTAAGTTTTCACGTTGATACATTTTGTTAGTCTGGTCCCTTGAAAAACGTATAAAAGAGGTTCCACCGTATTAAGAACGTGTTGGATGTATAATACAGATGTGATAATAATACATACTATACATATATACAGAGGATAATATAATATACATTACATAATACATAATACATATAATAATAATGATAAGAAATAATAATAAGATAATAATAATACAGAGGATAATACACATGTGGACCTGTATTCAAATTCAAATATTCAAATCATGTTTTATTCTCAAAATATTATATTTCATATTTTCAATTATATTTTATATCCATCCTGACCTGGTTTTTCGTGGTTTCCCACAGTCCTCGAAGCAAATGCTTGGATGAAGTACTAATTGGCCACGACCATTAATTAGTAGAGCGATAGGCCTAATTATAACATTATGGGCCTATCACTAATTTAATTTGTGCATTTTGTATAATGATCAATTTTACATCTGCTGTCAAGGGAAAGAAGTGATCATTGCCCAAGAGACTTGGTTCAAAGTGGAAGATATCAACATTCGTGTGTTTATACTGAAAGACTTTTATCTACGGCGAAAAATTATGGCCACAGACAGCGCAGTCCTGGTGTTGAAGACCATTAGTTTTAAATAATCAAAATGGGGTGGTAAGATCGCCCTTGTGGTGCCCCGTCCAAACGATCCTATCTTTCATCCATAGCCTTAATTGGGGAACAATGATTTTGTATCAAGTTTCGATGTTATTAAAAAAAAAAAAAAAAAAATATTTTACTATTCTTATGATGCATTCAGTAACTTGTACCACAGTTCTTAATGGATAAAGTGTAACATATCATCATCATATTATTATTATATTATTATATTAATAATCTATACTGGTCTCAATATATTGAGAAAACTGCAGCTACTATAACCACAATAACTGTAATTTGCGACCAGACTCCCGACCAGCAGCTTACCTCGCGAATCGCAACGTCGTCTCCTCGACGTCTATGAATCCCGTGTGAAACTGCAGCTGCGCCATCTTGATGCCCGTCGGCCGCCCCTGCATGACGCCGCCCAGCGTGTGCCTGGCGTGGTAGGCCACCAGCGTGACGTCGCCGACCACGCTCACGTTCAGAGGCAGCGTCACCTGTACGGGCACACAAGACTGGCGCGTGAGGCGGGGACGTTTGCCGCTGCTCTAGACTGTAGTCGTGGTAACGGGAAGACCGAGCGGCTAATGTAGTCTACAAGCTGTCTTAGATACATGCTTACAATAGTCGGTAGGGGTGTGCTTTGGTTGATTTCGACTGTTTTTATCGCAAATTGTGACGTTTTTTTTCTCACTTACCTTTATAAGATACATGTGACTTTTTGATAACTTGAGAATGGAAAAAAGTGTGTCTCATTTGCGTGTAAATACGGTAGGCCTATATTAGAAATTCAATTAATAAATAATTAATCAAATTGACATCAGGTTTTATGAATGAGAATATTTGTTTTAGCTGTAGTAATAGAATAAAAATAGAAATAAAATAGAAATAAAATTGTGAATAAAATTGTGTTGCACACAGAATAAACTAATGCATTGAATAATGATATACCGGTGATACAGTCAGCTGTCATTTCAGTACTTCCTTCTAGGCTTGGCTTCTTTACACGTGTGTCAAATTGACGAACGAGCCTCTGAATGCCAATTAACAGAGATTTCATCCATTTGATTCATTTCAATGCTGCTCAACGACCCCACCAACAGCTAGGTTACACGGGGGTGCGAATGAGAGGGTGTAAAGAAACAATCAAAAGATGATCACTGAAAAGGACGTTTACAAAAACACTCGAACGTCAGTTTGTACCGCAGTAGGATGGTCGACTGATCCGCGGGGGCGTTATTGGAACAGCCGACGGTAACGGTGGTCAGTTCTTACCCGTCCCTCGGCCATGTTGAACAGCCGCATCCTCTCGTAGTCCTTGAGCGTTGACATGATTCGATCCTCGCCCTGATAGATCTCGACGTACGGCCGGCAGCCGTCTCGTAGCTTGGTGAACATGGGGACCTAAGAGACACGCGCGTTAGTCAACACACTCTCTCTCTCTCTCTCTCTCTCTCTCTCTCTCTCTCTATCTCTCTTTCTCTCCCTGGTAGACCTCGACGTACGGCCGGCAGCCGTCTCGTAGCTTGGTGAACATGGGGACCTGTGACACACACGCGTTAGTCAACTCTCTCTCTCTCTCTCTCTCTATCTCTCTCTCTCTCTCTCTCTCTCTCTCTCTCTCTCTCTCTCTCTCTCTCTCTCTCTCTCTCTCTCTCTATCTCTCTCTCTCTCTCTCTCTCTCTCTCTCTCTCTCTCTCTTTCTCTCCCTGGTAGACCTCGACGTACGGCCGGCAGCCGTCTCGTAGCTTGGTGAACATGGGGACCTAAGAGACACGCGCGTTAGTCAACTCTCTCTCTCTCTATCTATCTCTCTCTCTCTCTCTCTCTCTCTCTTTCTCTCCCTGGTAGACCTCGACGTACGGCCGGCAGCCGTCTCGTAGCTTGGTGAACATGGGGACCTAAGAGACACGCGCGTTAGTCAACTCTCTCTCTCTCTATCTATCTCTCTCTCTCTCTCTCTCTCTCTCTCTCTCTCTCTTTCTCTCCCTGGTAGACCTCGACGTACGGCCGGCAGCCGTCTCGTAGCTTGGTGAACATGGGGACCTGTGACACACACGCGCGTTAGTCAACTCTCTCTCTCTCTCTCTCTCTATCTCTATCTCTATCTCTCTCTCTCTCTCTCTCTCTCTCTCTCTCTCTCTCTCTCTCTCTCTCTCTTTCTCTCCCTGGTAGACCTCGACGTACGGCCGGCAGCCGTCTCGTAGCTTGGTGAACATGGGGACCTAGGACACACACGCGCGTTAGTCAACTCTCTCTCTCTCTCTCTCTCTCTCTCTCTCTCTCTCTCTCTCTCTCTCTCTCTCTCTCTCTCTCTCTCTCTCTCTCTCTTTCTCTCCCTGGTAGACCTCGACGTACGGCCGGCAGCCGTCTCGTAGCTTGGTGAACATGGGAACCTGTGACACACACGCGTTAGTCAACTCTCTCTCTCTCTCTCTCTCTTTCTCTCTCTCTCAGACTTCTACGTACGGCCGGCAGCCGTCTCGTAGCTTGGTGAACATGGGAACCTGTGACACACACGCGTTAGTCAACTCTCTCTCTCTCTATCTCTCTTTCTCTCTCTCTCAGACTTCTACGTACGGCCGGCAGCCGTCTCGTAGCTTGGTGAACATGGGGACCTGAGACAAACGCGTGCCTCGTACGACGATGTGCAGTTGTAAAACAATTCGTATTCAAACGGAAACTCAAGTTTTCATTGGTATTGTTATTGTTTTTATATTTGAGAAAATACTATTCTGGAAATTCTCAAATGGTAATAATAATACTAATAATCAGAGGAATGTAAAAATAGCAACTTCTATGAAAGCAATAAAATGTGAAAGGGCATTCATATTTCTCAAATATTCCTTCATGTTTCAATACATTTGAAGTTATTTGACCATGTTTACGAAAAGGCGCCAAAGAGCTACAAACATCTGATTACGTTATGTTTCAACTTACTGGCGATATGAACGCCACATAACAGAGAATAACAGAGTTATATATAGACGCTATTTTCCCCAGTTACGATTTCAACAATTTCAATGTTTTTTTTTCATTTACTCGTTAGATTGTATATTTACAACATTGAGCATCGTCAGCATCGTCAGCCCAAGTTAATAATATACGATACATGTGAATAGAAAGATACAAATATAGTGAAATATGACACTTGATACAACAAGACCTCCAAGCAATTACACATACGATATTTTTTTCTCCTAATCAAGCATGTGATGACAATTTATAATAAAAAGATTGGGTAGATTATAAGATTACTGTTTCCTTAGCGACCCCACCAACAGCTAGGTTATACGGGGGTACGAATGAGCAGTTGATTATGAACTATGAAGTGATGATAAGTGAAAGGACGTTTACAAATTCGACCATTTTCAAAACAGTGTTCCCTATACAACCCGATATGCCTATGCAAGCGTCGTCCATACCCTAGACAGTGTTCCTACTATACACAAGATGAGCGTTGATCTTCCTATCATATTTCTTAATACCATATCATATTTGTACTTTTTGCCTCTCTTCTATATTTGTTATATTCGTGTTTTATTTTACCTATTCAGTGTGTTTTTTTGTTTTGTTTTTCTATTCTGTGTTTTTCTTGTTCTTTCATTGTTTTAAATTCAGGTTTATATTTAAAGCATGTCCTGTAAAGAGTCGGTAACTCATGGAATTTTCATGCTGAACCCAATAAACAATAAACAATAAACATTAAAAACAGCATAGTCACATGGAATCACACGCACACCTCACTACATTCGAAAAGTTAAGAAGTTAATTATAACTAGGATAACGCCATATACGCGTTGTTAGACGAGCGGAAAGTAATAGTATGTCGACTTTATTGCCAAACTTTTGCCTAAATTTGCCAATTGGGTGACATTTAAAAAGTTACAAATGGGTAAAAACTGCTTCGAGTGGTACCAATTAAGCACATTTCATGTTTTTTCTTCAAAATGGCTGATCCGATCAAGCTGAGAATTTCCAGAAATGTGTATCAAGATGTAATTCAACTTCACACAAAATTTCATTTTTTTTTTAAATATATTTTTTTTTCTGCCGTGTTATTCTAAAGGGTATTTTTGAAATTTCTAAAATTCATAAAAATAAAAGTTACCACTCGATAATGCCACAAAACTATACAGATCTAAGTTAGATGAGGAACCACAACGAAAAAAAGTTTGAAGTTGATAGCTGTAGCCGTTTGACCTGTGGAGAACCGATAAAAAAAAAAAAACATAAAAACGAACACCATTTCTTTTCAGTATGTCAAATTGAATCCTCGCTAAAGCTCGTCTAATAAAATGTCACCATCTTGACTGTACTCACGGGTGCGAGTGTGACGGAGACGAGGGTGACGGGGCGCGAGTGGGGCTGGGGGTGGGAGGGGCCGCGGAGCACGCTGTTGAAGTAGTAGAGGTAGCGGAGCTGGGAGGCTTGGAGGGCCGGAGGAACACGCTTCACGGCAAACATCTGGGCCGCGTCCTCGGCCCGCGAGAACATGTTCACGAACAAGAGGAACGCGCACACGAGCAGAGCTGACGACGCCTTGCCGTCCTGAGGGCAAAGGTTAGAACACAACGGTTGGTTGGAGAAGATAAATAAGGGAAGACAATCTTTATGGTATATAGTAGTGATGAAAATCGATTCTCTAAGCTCCAGAATTGATTAAAAATTGATTTACAAAAAAAAAAAGTTCATCCTCAGAAAAAGTTGTGTAATTTTAAACTTTTTTTCAACCTTCCGCATTTTACGTGAAAAAATAGCTGCTAGAGACTTGTTTGAACTGTACTGTACCATTTGGGTATTTCCGTCAACGTTCGGCTGTCAGACGTAACCGAAGGGATAGCTTGTGTCCAGATAGTAATATCTCAACAATACATTATAATATGGACATGAGCACGTATTGCGACGTGAAGAAGTACAGCACTGACCCCTCCCCCCTAAAAAAAAATGTAATTCTCTTTTCTTTTTTCAAATCGATTTTTTGATTTGAGAATTGTTTTACATTAGAATCGATCCGAATCGATTCTCGATTAATCGATGTTATCCCTAGTCTATGGATTTTATTTGAAGATAGATAGAAGGTAGCATTACTAGTAATTTTAAATAGAATTGGCCCTTTCACAGTTGGTGAAATTTTTGATAAAAAAACCCACCAGGTTAGCCAATAATTGCTGGACGACGCCATTATTGTTTAGAACCTTGACAACAAACACAGCCTTGTTGAATCTCTTCATTTCAGATTATTATTTGATGGATTTGAGAACGCAGAAATCATCGGTAACAAACTATTAACAACATCTACCAAAAAATAAACATGAACTTTCGCTTCCAAATTCGCGGTCAAAATACAATTAATTGTCAAAATAAATTGTCAAAATACAAAATCATCAAAAAATCGTTCTATAAAAACGTCTATTGAAAAAAAAAAATATAAAAGTAAATCTCGTCAAAATCTGGATGATTCCGATTTTCTACAATCCGGTCTTTCGCCAGAACGTTCTTCGACGAGACCGGCTCGCAGTCTCTCTGCCGGTCCGCGTGCCGCCGCGCTAGCTCACCGTGCAGTGTACGATGGCGACGTTCCTCGAGTCGTGGTCGAGGTAGCCGCGCATGTCTTCGCACACCTTGAAGAGGGCGTGCAGCGTGGGCGCGTGCGACAGCTGCCCCCACGCGCAGTCCACCACCCGGCCCGCCCCCAGCCGCCCCACGGGGTACGACCGGCCGGACACGTTGTAGATCGAGTAGCGCCCGCCTGGAAAACAACACGCATCGTTATCCTGATTCTACGCGTACAGGTCGAGAGTGAGCGAGAGTCAATTTAGAGGAATATCAGTTTTTTGGTGATGACTGAAAAAATAGATATTGAAAAGAAATATTGGATGCAACGTATAAGAAAGTTATAAATGGGTAAAAACTGCTTCGAGTGGTACCAATTTAGCACATTTCATGTTTTTTCTTCAAAATGGCTGATCCGATCAAGCTGAGAATTTCCAGAAATGTGTATCAAGATGTAATTCAACTTCACACAAAATTTCATTTCTTTTTTAAATATATTTTTTTTTGCCGTGTTATTCTAATGGGTATTTTTGAAATTTCTAAAATTGATAAAAATAAAAGTTACCACTCGATAATGCCACAAAACTATACAGATCTAAGTTAGATGAGGAACTATAATGAAAAAAGTTTGAAGTTGATAGCTCTAGCCGTTTGACCTGTGGAGAACCGACAAAAAAAAACAAAAAAACATAAAAACGAACACCATTTCTTTTCAGTATGTCAAATTGAATCCTCGCTAAAGCTCGCCTAATAAAATGTCACCATCTTGACTGTACTCACGGGTGCGTGAGAACGCGTCTATGCGTCGATGACGTGTCAAATGGTCAGAACCGTGACCGTAGCTCACCTGGATACCTGGCCTCGAGCAGGGCGCGCACGTCGTCGGCATGGTTACTGCGGTACGCAGACTCCAGACCCTCGGCAGGGAACGGCATGACTATCAGCCGAGACGTGATGTAGCTCACGTCGAGGTCGTTGCGCGCTATACTCCTGGAGGGGCAAGACACAACGACGTTAGTACTCGGCAGACTATAGCAGTTAGATGGATAGATATTTATTCCATTAATCGACGTACAAATGATACATAATATCAATGACGCAATTACACTCATGTGTGTGATGAGAGGATCACACAAGTTTAGGAACATAACAATAGAATATAAGTAGAGTAAAAAAAAAAAAAAATACTAAATATGTTAGGTTCTACCTATGACTATCAATAACGTAACGGGATAAGCAACATGGCGCTTTCCTTTCGCACCATGCGTATATCAAAAAGATGCCGCCTCACAAATGTTATGATGATTTGCTGGTATTATTGTGTGTTGATCTATACAAGTAATAGATGTAATGCAATCTGTGAATCCAGCTCTTTCCAACTGCATTAAACAATATTGGGATAAATTTCATTTGAATTGGCCAATCTAAATTTAAAATACGTCTGTAAAAGCATTTAGTCCCCTGGTCAAGAGCCCTACTGCTATATTTACCATTTGATAACTGGACAATTACTCATCATCTACGAGAAAGATTAAAATCAATGCAATTGTACAACTATGTACTATATATTGAAATACGAGCCTAATACGTACGATTTGATTTGAAATTGCGAATCTCAGAAATGTACACGAAAGCGCTGATTCCATCATGGTGAAAACGGCCTAATGTTAAAAGGATAGGACTTACGCCATGTTGCTTATCCCGTTACGTTATTGACAGTCATAGGTTCTACAGATGAATACCTCCACATAATGTAAATGACAAGAACTAATTGAAACAAAGGTTACATTTGCAATTTTTCCCATTTTTAAACTCATCTATACTGTAGATAATAATCTCAACGATTACGTTGACTATTGCTCGAGAATAATCAACATATAATATACTATTATTAGATAGATAGATAGATAGATAGATATTTATTAATTTAGCATTATTGCTATTTTTTCTTTGGTTTACATATACAACATACAATTCTATAACACTTATTATACATAAATCATGGTACAGGAATAAAGAATTATCACATAATTATTCCTGTAGATAGTTCTTATCTTAAAATATTATACATTTATATTGCACTAAATATAGTACTGTACCTAGTTTTGTTAATAATTCAAATATAGGCCTACTGTTACAATGGTCTCATAACATGAACTAATTCACAAATTTATTTAAGGCCTATTTCTAAACTCTTCTTTAAACAACTTGGTCCCAGTATTTAATTATCTCGTACGCTTTAGGAACTAATTTTATGATCTAATGATAAGTTATTATATTATATCATGGTATTATATACGATATATTGTATTATCATCATTATTAAGCCTATTATATCATTGTGATTATCATTAATGATAAGACATGATAATCTTCGCAGGATATTGCCAACATAAATGTTTCTTTTGTTTTCTTGATGAAGCAATAGATAAAAAAATATCATTATATTATTAGGCCTATAATAAAATATAATCATAATTATTATTCATCCATAGCCTTAAATGGGGAACAAAGATTTTGTATCAAGTTTTGTTATTAGAAAAAAAAAAAAAAAAAAAAAGGTCCAATTCAAGAGGTTCAAAGACCTCAAATCAAATACTTCAAAACAAGAGATTCAATGGGCAGGAGTTTCAATACAATAAAAGCGCTAAAAATGCGCTTCTAAATGCAATGTGGTTGACAAAAGTACCGGTAAAAGGATAAAATGAAAAGGAAAAAGGAAATGAGAGAGGTGAAAAAAAGGTAAAAGGAAACTTGACTGCGGATTATATATTGAAATACCGGTTTCTCAAAATGGCTGACCAATTCAAAGCTGAAATCCCTATCATATTAATAGAATCGCTGTTTATAGACTAAACTTTCTACCAAAATCTACAACAATAAAAAAAAAATGAAAAAAAAACTTGAAGAATGCTTAATTCATGACGTATATCATACTGTTTGTACAGTCTCCGATAATAAAAATCATTATTATTATTATTATTATTATTATTAAAATTATAATTATTTATCAAAATAAGTTTCTCTCATTTCTTGTTACTATTTGACCTAATTCAACCGGCTTATATTTGTCTTTATACTTTTAAACTCGTGAATGTGTCATATGAATTGTTTATTTCTACTATGTATTAATGTATAATTGATTAATTGGGTATTTTTTTCACTTCCTCGAGTTCTCTCTTCCTATGTTGTTTGCATTTTTCTCTACTCACTACAACTGCAATTCGAATATAATTTTGTTGATTTATCCTATTTTGTTCATTCTTACACGTTCTCGTCAATGTGCTTCATTGTATTGTTATTATATTTTATTATCAGGAGGGTACTTTATTTTTTCATTGCATTATATTTAAGTGAATTGTTATTATATATCTCCACAGATAAACCCCATGAGGGTTTCGTGGAACCTCACAAGAGTACCCTTTATTGTTGTAACGCTTTTATTTGGAATCAATAAAAAAAAAAAAAAAATTATTATTATTATTATTATTATTATTAAGACCAGTAGATTGAGGTTAGGTGAGCATTTACAACAGTCTCGACCGACAGGAATGAGATTTCTTATCTCCATCAAAGTACCCAGTTAATACTGGTGATAGCATCGATTGATCGAGAATCGATTCTAATGTAAAACGATTCTCAAATCGAAGAATCAATTTTTTTTTTTTTTTTTTTGGGCTGTACTTCTTTACATTGCAATACGTGCTCATTTCGTTGTCTATATTATTTTGTATTGTTGAGATATTACTATCTGGACAGAAGCTATCCCTTCGGTTACGTCTGACAGCCGAACGTTGACGGAAATACCCAAATGGTACAGTACAGTTCAAAGAAGTCTCTAGCAGCCATTTTTCACGTAAAATGCCGCGGGAAGGTTGAAAAAAAAAGTTTAAAAATCACACAACATTTTCGAAGATGAACTTTGGGAAAAAAAAAAAAAAATCGATTTTTAATCAATTTTGGAGCTTCTTCAAAATCGATTAAAAATTGATTTTTTCTTTTTGTCATCACTAGTTAATACGTACGCAATCTCAATCAAATACATCCAACGGAAAGTGGTTGCGTAAGATTTCACTTCACGCCGACGGTAAACACAATAAGCTGTGTCTAGAATCCCGTTAAACCAGGCACGAACACCTTCTACCGTAGCTCCTACAGGTGGACTAACCGTTTATAAAGATAACAAGATCTACTTATCTTTAATTACAATCAGATATAAAGTGATAAAACTAGAGCCTGTTGATAACGAACATATGATTGATAAGAAGTTACCGTTGAGATTATTCACAGAAAAAAAAATACTTAAAATTAATACATATATTATTATCAGTTGATGAAGAAAGAAAGAAAAGAGAGAAAAAAGACAATGAAAGGTTCAAAGGTTAGCCACAGGCACGATGTAGTGATACCAACCTATTTTATCATAATACTAGGCAAACGCGTTATGTGTTGCCGCGTTGATGGATGAGCTGGAACATATCAACTTATCTTTGGATTGGTTATTATATATATTTACACCTTGAGATCCAAACCATTACATCACTGCCATCTTATTTGCCATTAATAATTTATATGATAATAAAGAAGGCTTTGTTTTAATCGTTTACAATCAAGTGGTGACACTTGTTGCTTTGATTTAATAGGTATCTTTAATAGCTTTGAGTGATTTAAAAAAATTACATTATATATTTTTTTACATCAAAACGGTTGATGCGATTTGAGTGAAAGTTCGGAATAATGTGTATCATTATTATAGTAAAATTCCCTGAGAATTTGAATTCTCTCGGATGAAAATTATTTCACGAATATTTTCCTCTGGGTTATTCTAACGGGATTTTTGAAAACTTTAAAATGAGTTTTCTCAGAAGTGGTTCAACCGATCGCGCCTCAAAACTATACAGTATCAAATTAGATAATGACACCTGTGTATGCCAAGTTTCAACTGACTTTGAATTTTCGTCTGACCTGTGGAGCACGAAAAAAAAAAAAAAGTCACTTTTTTTCGGGTATGGCAAAATTGAGTCTTCGCTTCGCTCATCCAATAAAAGAGGTGACCCAACTCGGGTCTTGAAAATGAAATATTTCCGGGGTCAGTTCCCGAGTCCAGGGTCCCGATTGCCTGTAGCGCAACTATCGCTTTTATATGGAACTATTAGAAACAACAGTGCTCAACAATGCTATACATGGTCCAGTAGAATTATAATGCTAGTAGTTGTGCATTTGTTTTCCACGAGAATGATAGATTTTGTGAGTTCAACAATGCCACCGGTACCGTAGCCACTCTTAATGATGTTGCCTGACCATAAATACATATTACCTCATCAAGATATGTTACTCCTGCAGCCGATAGCGACATGTGCTCGTTCCAATCTCGGCAGCCATATTGGACATTTACAAATAGAATCCAAGCAATTGGCATTCTATATTATCACTAATATAAGTCGAAAATGTTGGAAACTTCCCGGTTTGCAAAGCGGTGTGAAGCTACTGCCGAGACACAAATATGTATACTTTCTTAACGTTGAGTAACGTATCTCGGTAATATATATCCATGAGAAGACCACCTTGAAGGTTTGAAACAACCAAGAGGTGCCGCTTCAAAACGGTCTCACTAATTCATCCTTTGCCTCAATTGACGACTCGAAATGGGCGTGGCTTCACCAGTCAGCCACTTGGATCATATCATTTGTAGTCACTTGAAGATACCCCGATTGGATATATGAATTCGACTACAGTTCTAACAGCCCTGTTGATTGGACGGTATGATTTCTGACGTCAAGGGGGCGGAGACTGCGAGTCGTCTTGACTACAGTTCTAACAGCCCTGTTGATTGGACGGTATGATTTCTGACGTCAAGGGGGCGGAGACTGCGAGTCGTCAACTGGGCAACAATGATTGTAGGCCTACATAAAAATTTGTATGTCGATAAATGTTGAAAATAATATATTTTATTTTTTCATTTTATTGCTTTAATAAAATAACATAAATTACAAATTCGACATTCACTTGTCAATGTCCACAAAGCCCCATAAGGGCTTAACTGTGGCGTTATAACTGATATATTCAAATAAAAACTGTCTCTCCTAATAGACCTAATAATAATAATAATAATAATAAATTGTTGATTGCTCGTAACGATACTCACTGTTGAACCGTCTGCATGACCTTGCTAGACGTGTCCTTGAGATTCTTGAGGAAGCTGCCTGCGCCGCCCCTGATCGACGAGAACAGCCCGCCCCCGCTGCCGCCTCCCGCCACGGGGGGCTGCATGTTGGGGGGCGTGCGCTCTGCCGGCTCGCTGGCGGGCGGTCGGGGACGGGGCGGGGGGCGGCGGGGAGAGTCTGCCGCCGGGGGGACGCTCGCGGGGGTGGGAGGGGCGGGGCTGCCGGCTCCGTGCGCTGGAAACGTGTCGAGTTATATTAGGGTATTTTCTTGATGTAAGACTTATATTGATTATCGTTCATATAACATTGATGATTTTAGTGCAACCTCTAACCATAATTTCTCAAGGGACCAGGAAAATAAAACCATCCATCCAGGAAAATTTTACTCCGATTATACGGGAGTGGAGATGGAAAAAATGAACAATAGAAGTAGGAAAACAATGGATCCGGTAACGATGCATTGCCAAATCACTGTATTACGAGTATAAAGTGAAACCTCTATGCATCGTTCCCGGATCCATTGCTTTCCTACTTCTTTTTTTTTTATATTGAGTTTTAACAACGCACTGTAATGATGACTGAGATCTATTGGCGTCGGATGAATGATTAATGAGATGATGGGATGATGAGATGAAGGTTTTTAAGGGTAATGGGAAGGATAGTGTGAAGGAAGCGGTCGTGACCTATATTGTAGAAACCATCCCGGCATTAGCCTAGACTACAGAGGGAAACCACGAAAAACCCCTGTAAAGATGGACGGTGGCGGGGATCGAACCGGGTCCGATGTGTCCACTACCTCCCGGGTCACACGAAGCAAGTGCGCTAACCACTCGGCTACATGTGCCGGTAGGATATCTTCATTGTATTCTTAATTGAACTGAAAACACATATTGGACATGTTAAATAGAAATACAATCAAAATAGAATTAAAATATACAGTAAACCCTCGTTTTTTCGAATTCCAAGGGACCCCAAAAATCAAAATTCGAATTAAAAAAATTCGAATTATGAAAAAAATGTTTTTTCCTTGTATAGTACAGTAGTATACTGAGTGCGTGCAGTTTGGTTGACCATGTGCGCCTTGCACATTGTTTGTTCCCTCCCACTAACTTTGACAGCCATGTGGTTATCTTCAAGTCAAGTGTTTTCTCAGCAATTTTAACAACACAACAAGGAGTCCCATTAATACTATATATTATCATGTCATTCATTAGGTAACACTTATCACAGTTTACAGTGTTGAAAGAGTCAAATTACCAAACTGGATGTTTGGATTAAAAAGTTAAAAGCAAGGCAATAAATATTAATATTAGGGTCTGGAATGAAATGAATGAATTATTCTCTCTACATGCACTAGCCGGCTGGTCCATTTATTATTGTTTCGTGTTTGTTCAATTTAAATTTCAGCAAAAATTACGAATAAAAGTTCACACAATCACATCCATTATCCTAAACATTACCGCTCGGGTGTCTCGACCAGCCAGATGTCTGTCTGTGACCCTGAAAAGACCCCCGCCTCACCCCCCAACATGCTAGCACGCGCTGCACATGTGGCTATGACGTATCTCTAGCTTGCCGGGTCGCCAGGAATGTTGATGACAAAGGATTTCACGTGATAAATATCCAATTGTGAAAACTTTTATTCGTAATTTTTGCTGAAATTCGAATTAAACAAACACGAAACAATAATAAAACAGTAGTTTGGACTAATAATCAGTTCGAAATTCGAAATAATAAAAATTCGAATTATCGAAATGAATTAACATTGATATCCCTATACCAGCGGCCGGGGTCATTTCTCTGGTTCGAATTAGCGCGGAATTCGAATTAACCGAGTTCGAATTATCGAGGGTTTACTGTACATCCATATAGATCTACAGTTGAACAGAAGAAATTGTGAAAAAGTTTGTACTAGGATGTCATTGAATTTGTCAGAGTAATTGGAACTTATTGAAGTTTTGTGTGGCACCCAACGGTGACTTCGGTTTGTAGCGCGGTGTTTAGTTGACCGAGCTTCGAGACCGAATTTATTAGAACCTTACTAGGTCTATCAACATCAAATCATGCGTTTTTAAGGGGACATTGTAAGCCAAAAATAGTTTTTTCCACTTTTTTTTTTTATATATATTTTAAAATAATTTGGTCCATTCTCAACTGATCATAGAAAGATTCGTTTTGAAAACCCAAATAGTTTGATTACAATTAAATATTTAGTAATGCATGAAAACATCTCAATGTCATAGCATACCGGATTCTATTGTTGTTTTGACTGTTTTGGAATAAATCCAAGAAACATCATTTTCAAGTGCATTTATCTTGGAATTCAATATTTTCTCATTAATGTACCTTTTTCTCAAAAACTGTTAGAGCTAGACAGTTGAAATTTTTTCTGTATGTTTGTACATATGTACTACATATGTGGAGAGGATTTTTTAACTCTGCAACAGATAAATGGTATTGAAAAAAATTAAAACAAGTTGAAAAATGTAGCAAATTTTGGAGCATTGTTGAAAATTGCATTGTTGTCAGCATTGTTGCAATATGTTTATAAAATCCTGTCAGTGTGTACAAATACTATCAAGGTGCATGTATAAAAAAAATGAGTATCCTGGGTGAAGTAGTTTCTGAGATGAAGGTACATAAAATTTGTTTTTTCAAGATGGAAGGGATAGGGCTTACAATGTCCCATTAAGAAACGAACAAATTTCAATAACATAACAACCCTGAAAATACCGGTAGATTTTAACGAATCATGACAATATTTTTTCCCTAATTACAGAGAAAACAAGAAATCATCATCTCAATTTCGTAAATTACAATAATTACATTTGTCCTCCAGGACTCGGCTCTTTTTCCTAGTCGTTACGTTGACACTATGACTATCAATAACGTAACGGGATAAGCAACATGGCGGTTTCCTTTCGCACCATGCGTATATCAAAGGGATGCCGCCTCACAAATGTTATGATGATTTGCTGGTATTATTGTGTGTTGATCTATACAAGTAATGGATGTAATGCAATCTGTGAATCCAGCTCTTTCCAACTGCATTAAACAATATTGGGCTTAATTTCATTTGAATTAGCCAATCTAGATTTAAAATAGGTCTGTAAAAGCATTTAGTCCCCTAGTCAAGAGCCCTACTGCTATATTCACCATTTGATAGCTGGATAATTACTCATCATCTACGAGAAAGATTAAAATCAATGCAATTGTACAACTATGTACTATACACTGAAATACGAGCCTAATACGTACGATTTGATTTGAAATTGCGAATCTCACAAATGTACACGAAAGCGCGCTGATTCCATCATGGTGAAAACGGCCTAGTGTTAAAAGGATAGGACTTACGCCATGTTGCTTATCCCGTTACGTTATCGATAGTCATAGGTTGACATTACTTGATTCTGTTTATGTTTCTATATAGAATCGGTAACGCCCAAGTCTAGAGGACAAAACCAGTATAATTTCTGACATTGTGATGGTGATTTCTAGTTTGCTCTAGAATTCGAGTACGGTAATAAAAATTGTCATTATTAATAAAATTTAGTTTCAGGGTCAAGGTACGTTCATAGAGCTACGGCAACACGAATTTGCCGTGCCGTCAAAATGAATGAGCCAATCACAGACTTGCCGGGCTTGTCGTTCACTGTGGCCTTGAAAGTTGAATGAAGTTGAACAAGTTGCCGGACGACAGACTTGCCGTGATGACGTAGACGACATCACGGCTTGTTTTTACTCGAACTGTGTGTTCTGCGTACGAACTATCGACTGTCAAGCTCGATCACTGTCCACGTTGCCATGGTTATCGCATCGATTCGATATATAATTGCCTCGAGTCGGCGATCGTTTTGCCGTGGTGGTATGAACGGTACAAATCATTTGACGTCCTACGGCATCCGACAAGATTGCCGGCCGGCTAAAATGCCGTGGCTCTATGAACCTACCTTTATGCGGTCCTTTAAGAAAACGTAGTTAACGAACAAGGATGGTGAACATGTGACTTACTGTCCGCTAGATATCGAGGAGAGTCCGGGATGGTGAACCACTTGCCAATGTTTATGTACGAGAGGAGGAAACCTGGAAGACAGGGACACGGGATGAACAGGATCTGGGATACAGGAAGATGACATGAGGTGGAGGGTGTTCATATTGGTAATTTCTATGGTTACCGTTCGATATTAAACTTGCAAATGATATCGAAATTTTAATACAGTGAAATCTCGATGCATCGTTCCCAGATTCATCGTTTTCCTGCTTGTATCATTCATTTTTTCTAGCCCCACTCCATTATAATCAATGTTATATTTTCCTGGATGGATCGTTTTCCTGCATGGATGGTTTTATATTTCTGGTCCCTTGAAAAACAATGGGTAGTTTTCACTGTATCAAATATTCAATTGAACTGAATACAGTGAAACCTCTATCCATTGTTTTTCAAGGGACCAGGAAAATAAAACCATTCATGCAGAAAAACGATACATCCAGGAAATTTTAGCATTGGTTATACGGGAGTGGGGTAAGAAACGATGAATGATACAAGCAGGAAAACGATAGATCCGGGAACGATGCATAGAAGTTTCATGTAATGAATATTGGATTTCATCGGAGCGTCAACGACTAGGTTATATTGCGCCTGAAGTCAAGTAGTCGAACATTTGACGCGAATACGTCAAAGTCATGACACTTGAATGTCGAACAGGTGTTTGTACATTAAACGCCTATATATATATATGAATGAATGAATGAATCTTTATTTACTTAGAATACAATACGTTAGTAAAAGTACATGAGTATTCGGTGGTAAATGTCCCAATATCTATAATAACTAATAATATAATATAATTCTTAAAGTATAAATCTAAAATAACTTGAAAATTCAAATTGCAATAACCTGAATAATTATTTAACAATAATTAAAAAAATGGGTAGTTTTCACTGTATCAAATATTCAATTGAACTGAATACAGTGAAAACTACCCATTGTTTTTCAAGGGGCCAGGAAAATGAAACTATCCATCCAGGAAAATTTAACATTGATTAAATGGGATATAGTTTATAATATATAGTTTATATATAGTTTATAGAGACGTGTAACTTTTATTACACACATCCATTGTCTGTAGAAGAATAGATTCATGCTCACCGCAATCATAGGCCCTACATTGCCAATCATAGGCCCTACATTGCCAATCATAGGCCCTACATTGTCAATCATAGGCCCTACATTGTCAATCATAGGCCCTACATTGCCAATCATAGGCCCTACATTGCCAATCATAGGCCCTACATTGTCAATCATGGGGCCTACATTGTCAATCATAGGCCCTACATTGCCAATCATAGGCCATACATTGTCAATCATAGGCCCTACATTGTCAATCATAGGCCCTACATTGTCAATCATAGGCCCTACATTGTCAATCATAGGCCCTACATTGCCAATCATAGGCCATACATTGCCAATCATAGGCCCTACATTGTCAATCATAGGCCCTACATTGCCAATCATAGGCCCTACATTGCCAATCATAGGCCCTACATTGTCAATCATGGGGCCTACATTGTCAATCATAGGCCCTACATTGCCAATCATAGGCCCTACATTGTCAATCATAGGCCCTACATTGTCAATCATAGGCCCTACATTGCCAATCATAGGCCCTACATTGTCAATCATAGGCCCTACATTGTCAATCATAGGCCCTACATTGTCAATCATAGGCCCTACATTGCCAATCATAGGCCCTACATTGTCAATCATAGGCCCTACATTGTCAATCATAGGCCCTACATTGCCAATCATAGGCCCTACATTGTCAATCATAGGCCCTACATTGTCAATCATAGGCCCTACATTGTCAATCATAGGTCCTACATTGTCAATCATAGGCCCTACATTGCCAATCATAGGCCCTACATTGTCAATCATAGGCCCTACATTGTCAATCATAGGCCCTACATTGCCAATCATAGGCCATACATTGTCAATCATAGGCCCTACATTGTCAATCATAGGCCCTACATTGTCAATCATAGGCCCTACATTGCCAATCATAGGCCCTACATTGCCAATCATAGGCCCTACATTGTCAATCATAGGTCCTACATTGCCAATCATAGGCCCTACATTGCCAATCATAGGCCCTACATTGCCAATCATAAGCCCTACATTGCCAATCATAGGTCCTACATTGTCAATCATAGGCCCTACATTGCCAATCATAAGCCCTACATTGCCAATCATAGGCCCTACATTGTCAATCATAGGCCCTACATTGTCAATCATAGGCCCTACATTGTCAATCATAGGCCCTACATTGTCAATCATAGGCCCTACATTGCCAATCATAGGCCCTACATTGTCAATCATAGGCCCTACATTGTCAATCATAGGCCCTACATTGTCAATCATAGGCCCTACATTGTCAATCATAGGTCCTACATTGCCAATCATAGGCCCTACATTGCCAATCATAGGCCATACATTGTCAATCATAGGCCCTACATTGTCAATCATAGGCCCTACATTGTCAATCATAGGCCCTACATTGTCAATCATAGGCCCTACATTGCCAATCATAGGCCCTACATTGCCAATCATAGGCCCTACATTGTCAATCATGGGGCCTACATTGTCAATCATAGGCCCTACATTGCCAATCATAGGCCATACATTGTCAATCATAGGCCCTACATTGTCAATCATAGGCCCTACATTGTCAATCATAGGCCCTACATTGTCAATCATAGGCCCTACATTGCCAATCATAGGCCATACATTGCCAATCATAGGCCCTACATTGTCAATCATAGGCCCTACATTGTCAATCATAGGCCCTACATTGTCAATCATAGGCCCTACATTGCCAATCATAGGCCCTACATTGTCAATCATAGGCCCTACATTGTCAATCATAGGCCCTACATTGCCAATCATAGGCCCTACATTGTCAATCATAGGCCCTACATTGTCAATCATAGGCCCTACATTGCCAATCATAGGCCCTACATTGTCAATCATAGGCCCTACATTGTCAATCATAGGCCCTACATTGTCAATCATAGGCCCTACATTGTCAATCATAGGTCCTACATTGCCAATCATAGGCCCTACATTGCCAATCATAGGCCCTACATTGCCAATCATAAGCCCTACATTGCCAATCATAGGTCCTACATTGTCAATCATAGGCCCTACATTGCCAATCATAAGCCCTACATTGCCAATCATAGGCCCTACATTGCCAATCATAGGCCCTACATTGTCAATCATAGGCCCTACATTGTCAATCATAGGCCCTACATTGCCAATCATAGGCCCTACATTGCCAATCATAGGCCATACATTGTCAATCATAGGCCCTACATTGTCAATCATAGGCCCTACATTGTCAATCATAGGCCCTACATTGCCAATCATAGGCCCTACATTGCCAATCATAGGCCCTACATTGTCAATCATGGGGCCTACATTGTCAATCATAGGCCCTACATTGCCAATCATAGGCCATACATTGTCAATCATAGGCCCTACATTGTCAATCATAGGCCATACATTGTCAATCATAGGCCCTACATTGTCAATCATAGGCCCTACATTGCCAATCATAGGCCATACATTGTCAATCATAGGCCCTACATTGTCAATCATAGGCCCTACATTGCCAATCATAGGCCCTACATTGCCAATCATAGGCCCTACATTGTCAATCATAGGCCCTACATTGCCAATCATAGGCCCTACATTGTCAATCATAGGCCCTACATTGCCAATCATAGGCCCTACATTGTCAATCATAGGCCCTACATTGTCAATCATAGGCCCTACATTGCCAATCATAGGCCCTACATTGTCAATCATAGGCCCTACATTGTCAATCATAGGCCCTACATTGCCAATCATAGGCCCTACATTGTCAATCATAGGCCCTAC
This sequence comes from Brachyptera risi, assembly GCA_964007535.1. Lineage (NCBI taxonomy): Eukaryota > Metazoa > Arthropoda > Insecta > Plecoptera > Taeniopterygidae > Brachyptera > Brachyptera risi. The sequence continues at coordinate 2,964,844 of OZ023338.1, read as the reverse complement.
ATTGTCAATCATAGGCCCTACATTGCCAATCATAGGCCCTACATTGTCAATCATAGGCCCTACATTGTCAATCATAGGCCCTACATTGTCAATCATAGGCCCTACATTGTCAATCATAGGTCCTACATTGCCAATCATAGGCCCTACATTGCCAATCATAGGCCCTACATTGCCAATCATAAGCCCTACATTGCCAATCATAGGTCCTACATTGTCAATCATAGGCCCTACATTGCCAATCATAAGCCCTACATTGCCAATCATAGGCCCTACATTGTCAATCATAGGCCCTACATTGTCAATCATAGGCCCTACATTGTCAATCATAGGCCCTACATTGCCAATCATAGGCCCTACATTGCCAATCATAGGCCCTACATTGTCAATCATAGGCCCTACATTGTCAATCATAGGACCTACATTGCCAATCATAGGCCCTACATTGTCAATCATAGGCCCTACATTGCCAATCATAGGCCCTACATTGTCAATCATAGGCCCTACATTGCCAATCATAGGCCCTACATTGTCAATCATAGGCCCTACATTGTCAATCATAGGCCCTACATTGCCAATCATAGGCCCTACATTGTCAATCATAGGCCCTACATTGTCAATCATAGGCCCTACATTGCCAATCATAGGCCCTACATTGTCAATCATAGGCCATACATTGTCAATCATAGGCCCTACATTGTCAATCATAGGCCCTACATTGCCAATCATAGGCCCTACATTGTCAATCATAGGCCCTACATTGCCAATCATAGGCCCTACATTGTCAATCATAGGCCCTACATTGTCAATCATAGGTCCTACATTGCCAATCATAGGCCCTACATTGTCAATCATAGGCCCTACATTGTCAATCATAGGCCCTACATTGTCAATCATAGGCCCTACATTGCCAATCATAGGCCCTACATTGTCAATCATAGGCCCTACATTGTCAATAATAGGCCCTACATTGCCAATCAAAGGCCCTACATTGTCAATCATAGGCCCTACATTGTCAATCATAGGCCCTACATTGCCAATCATAGGCCCTACATTGTCAATCATAGGCCATACATTGTCAATCATAGGCCCTACATTGTCAATCATAGGCCCTACATTGTCAATCATAGGCCCTACATTGCCAATCATAGGCCCTACATTGTCAATCATAGGCCCTACATTGTCAATCATAGGCCCTACATTGCCAATCATAGGCCCTACATTGTCAATCATAGGCCCTACATTGTCAATCATAGGCCCTACATTGCCAATCATAGGCCCTACATTGTCAATCATAGGCCCTACATTGTCAATCATAGGCCCTACATTGTCAATCATAGGTCCTACATTGCCAATCATAGGCCCTACATTGCCAATCATAGGCCCTACATTGCCAATCATAGGCCCTACATTGTCAATCATAGGCCCTACATTGTCAATCATAGGCCCTACATTGTCAATCATAGGCCCTACATTGTCAATCATAGGCCCTACATTGTCAATCATAGGCCCTACATTGCCAATCATAGGCCCTACATTGCCAATCATAGGCCCTACATTGCCAATCATAAGCCCTACATTGCCAATCATAGGCCCTACATTGTCAATCATAGGCCCTACATTGTCAATCATAGGCCCTACATTGTCAATCATAGGCCCTACATTGTCAATCATAGGCCCTACATTGTCAATCATAGGCCCTACATTGTCAATCATAGGCCCTACATTGCCAATCATAGGCCCTACATTGCCAATCATAAGCCCTACATTGCCAATCATAGGTCCTACATTGTCAATCATAGGCCCTACATTGCCAATCATAAGCCCTACATTGCCAATCATAGGCCCTACATTGTCAATCATAGGCCCTACATTGTCAATCATAGGCCCTTAATTGTCAATTATAGGCCCTACATTGTCAATCATAGGCCCTACATTGTCAATCATAGGCTCTACATTGTCAATCATAGGCCCTATATTGTCAATCATAGGCCCTACATTGTCAATCATAGGCCATACATTGTCAATCATAGGCCCTACATTGTCAATCATAGGCCCTACATTGTCAATCATATGCTCTACATTGTCAATCATAGGCCCTATATTGTCAATCATAGGCCCTACATTGCCAATCATAGGCCATACATTGTCAATCATAGGCCCTACATTGTCAATCATAGGCCCTACATTGTCAATCATAGGCCCTACATTGTCAATCATAGGCCCTACATTGTCAATCATAGGCCCTACATTGTCAATCATAGGCCCTACATTGCCAATCATAGGCCCTACATTGCCAATCATAAGCCCTACATTGCCAATCATAGGCCCTACATTGTCAATCATAGGCCCTACATTGTCAATCATGGGCCCTACATTGCCAATCATGGGCCCTACATTGTCAATCATAGGCCCTACATTGTCAATCATAAGCTCTACATTGTCTATCATAGGCCCTACATTGTCAATCATAGGCCCTACATTGTCAATCATGGGCCCTACATTGCCAATCATAGGCCCTACATTGCCAATCATAGGCTCTACATTGCCAATCATAGGCTCTACATTGTCAATCATAGGCCCTACATTGTCAATCATAGGCCCTACATTGTCAATCATAGGCCCTACATTGTCAATCATAGGCCCTACATTGTCAATCATAGACCCTACATTGTCAATCATGGGCCCTACATTGTCAATCATGGGCCCTACATTGTCAATCATAGACCATACATTATCAATCATAGGTCCTACATTGTCAATCATAGGCCCTACATTGCCAATCATAGGCCCTACATTGTCAATCATAGGCCATACATTGTCAATCACGGGCCCTACATCGTCAATCATAGGCCCTACATTGTCAATCATACACCCTACATTGTCAATCATGGGCCCCACATTGTCAATCATAGGCCCTACATTGCTCTGAAATATTATTGAAAAATTATTAGGACCTACTCTGAATTTTTTACTCTGAATTTCTGTAATATTTGTGACTAAAACGACATAATCGCAGAAAATCGCAAAACGCATCAATTTTGCAAGAATTCGCGAAAATAGCAGTAGGTTTTTTGAACTCGGGAAGATCTGAAGTTACGTTTAAACATATATATATATATATATATATATATATATATATATATATATATCTTTCCCAGATAAACAATTAATTGGGCCAGGGGGTGTTTCCACCATTTCATCTAGGGCAGGATTCATCTCTCCATCGGTTCCTGCCAGTTCCGATCTCTTCCTCTTCTTCTTCACCACTACTTTCCTCTGCTTCTTCTTCTCTTCCTACGAGTTCCTTCCACCGTTCCCTATCCTCCCACCATCTCTCATCTATCACTACCTCCCATTTTTCTCCTCGGTTGACTACACCGCATTCTACTCCCTCCTGCCACCTTTCTCTCGGCCTTCCAACTCTTCTCTTAGCTCCATCTTATTCCGCTAACTCGAACATAACTCTCGGAATTCTTACCTCATCCATTCGCCGCATATGTCCATACCACCTGAGTCTCTCTCTCTCCATTTTTAATGCTAACCTTTCCACTTCCACTTCTTCCCTTATCATTCTGCTTCTCTTCTTCTCCAACTTTGACACTCCTGCTAAATCTGCCACTCGTAAGCATATCGAAGAGAAAAAATGCCAACAGACAATCCGCGTTCATCGTTGAAACCCCGAATGATAGCCTCTGCATATATCGAATACAGTATAATATACTACCATAATACCATTATTTACCATGAAAATCCTTAATGTGTAAGAAATTTTTATACTGTGTCTTTAGAAAAAAAATTGTTTTAACTTTAGGAAATTGAATAAATTGACTTGAATTTGAATGTATACTTATCTAATGCTTTTTATATGTTATAACTTTTACCACTTATTCCATTACTATAATACTGTCATCTTGGATATTACATTTAATTTATTATTTTCAAATTTCAGCCCACACACAGAGAATTTTCTCTATGTGGGCTTCTTATCTTAGTTATCACATTAGGCCCATAGGCCTATATATATATAATAACAAAAAAAAAAAAAAACGAAAAATCTCCAAAGTGTCTAGATGAGAATAAAATGAGTTTTAAATATGAAAAAAATAAAATGAATAATTAAATGTGTTTTGTGTGGATGTACGAAGAGACGTCGCGCTTACCCGGACTGGGCTGCGGCTGTGCGTCCACGCGCTTGCCGTCCAGCTTGAGCGGCTGCTTGAGGTCAACGCCCCTCGTCTCGGCCACGGCCCCCAGACGGTCCAGCACGGCCGACACCGTCATACGCTGCTCGGGGTCCGCCTTCAAGCACCCCCCTGGCGGACAATACATCAATCGATTCATTATTGTGGGGGTAGCCACAGCATGAAAATTATTTTTGACAATTTTTTTTTTAAATTTTTAAATTTTTTTTTTGAAGTTTTGTTAACGATTATTTGAAGAATTTGTGACCGCAACTCATGTTTTTTTTTTTTATATATTTCAAGATTTTGATGCAACACAAAAATGGTAATGCGTAATTGAAACTTCAGGTACGTTTTCCCAAAACTACGTTTTCTCTGACCTATAACAACATAACTCAAAAATTACTGGTCCGATTCAAAAAATTTTTGTTTTAAAATGTGTATATTGACTGTCATTACCTTGTGAACCAAAACTATGGGAATAATCAGAACATTCATAATCAGAATCAGAAATATCAATCATAATATTCATAATATTCATAATCAGAATATTATGTTCATTTTTCACTTTCACAATATTATTATTCATTCATAATGCAAAGAAGTATGTCAATTTTATTTTTCAGTGGTGTTTTGTTCCTTGTAATTTTTTTTGTGATAGTATATTCTCAGGTATTTCTCTTCTTTTTTTTAAAAATATTGTTCAATCTAAAAATTAGATCTCTTACTTATGCTTTCATAGTTGCCAATCAATTCATCATCATATTTACATTTTCTTGATCACCTTCTTCATAAATTCTTCATAAATTCAACATAAAAATTAAAAAAATATACAGATTATAATATTCTTTGTTTCTCCCACAGTCAAGTCTTCTTTGAAGACTTTGTGGATTTTTTGACTGCCATGTGTATTTTTGTATGTGAAAAAAAAAGATTAATAAAAAAAAAAAAAAAAAAAAAAAAACGAATATCCAGATGTGAATGTGTGGCCTCAAAATCATATATAATCTATATTAGATATGAAATGATTGATTATATTCATAACTAAAAAGTGCAATAGATTTTTTCTGGAGGTTCACAAGGTAACAGTGTGCATGAAAAACAATATCAGCTTATTTTAAATCATGTGAATTGTGGCTCCAAGTTTTGCTCATTTCGTTGTCCATATTATTCTGTATTGTCGAGATATTACTATCTGGACAAAAGCTATCCCTTCGGTTACGTCCGACAGCCGAACGTTGACGGAAATACCCAAATGGTACAGTGCAGTTCAAAGAAGTCGCTAGCAGCTATTTTTCACGTGAACGCCTTGGGAAGGTTGAAGAAAAAAAGTTTCAAATTACACCACTTTTTATGAGGATAAACTTTTTTTCAAATTTTTTTTTCAGTTTTTTTTTTCAAAATCGATTTTTAATCGATTCCCGATTTTGAGAATCGATGTCATCCCTACGCCTTATCAACGTATCTCGGTAATATATATCTACGGTATCACCACATCGCGACTAGTATAGCGTTGTCGCTACTCACGAATGATGTCGTGGAAGCACGCGTAGTGGGCGTCGCCAGGCGGCAGCGTGAAGTTGGCGTTGATGATCCTGAGCTTAGCCGAGTCCTCGAACGGGTGGCGCATGAAGCAGAGCGTGTAGAGGATGCAGCCGAGCGCCCACACGTCCGACGAGCACGTGATCGCGTAGTTCGACCACGTGTCCACCATCTCGGGCGCGCGGTACATTGGCGTCGTGAAGCGGGCAAGCTGGGGCGGAAACAACATTGATAGACATGAAGCAGAGCGTGTAGAGGACGCAGCCGAGCGCCCACACGTCCGACGAGCACGTGATCGCGTAGTTCGACCACGTGTCCACCATCTCGGGCGCGCGGTACATTGGCGTCGTGATTCGGGCAAGCTGGGGCGGAAACAACATTGATAGACATGAAGCAGAGCGTGTAGAGGACGCAGCCGAGCGCCCACACGTCCGACGAGCACGTGATCGCGTAGTTCGACCACGTGTCCACCATCTCGGGCGCGCGGTACATTGGCGTCGTGAAGCGGGCAAGCTGGGGCGGAAACAACATTGATAGACATGAAGCAGAGCGTGTAGAGGACGCAGCCGAGCGCCCACACGTCCGACGAGCACGTGATCGCGTAGTTCGACCACGTGTCCACCATCTCGGGCGCGCGGTACATTGGCGTCGTGAAGCGGGCAAGCTGGGGCGGAAACGGTGTTTTTACAGTGGAACCTCTTTAATACATTTTCAAGGGACTAGACTAAAAAAATGTATCAACTTGAAAAACTTATTAATGTACGAAAGTGAGGACACCATTTTCAACCGGCAAGCCAACGCAACCCTCAATGCATCTTGCGGCAAACCAACGCAACCCTCAATGCACGTTGATTTGTACCGTGTGCGAATCTTTAGACTAATGAATAAATGAATAGATGAAAGCTTTTCAGATTCTCTCGAGAATATTGTCCGCAAGTCGGGCTTACGTTCTCTTCCAGCAGCGTCCTCTGATTGGCCGACCACGTGACGTCGGGGTGGAAGGTGTCGGTCGTGGCGCTGCCGAAGTCGCACAGCTTCATCGCTCCGTCGTTGCTTAGCAGCAAGTTCTCGATCTGAGGGCCGACACGTCAAGTCTACGGTTAGATACACGTAAAGTCGATTGTAAACATCACCGTATTCAAGTGGTGTCAAGAACTTCTTAGTTGTGCATGCTTTTCATTCTCTCGTTCAAGCCATCTATGAATGTTTTGTTGCGATCTATGTACGGTACTATGCACGGTACTATGCACGGTACTATGCACGGTACTATGTACGGTACTATGTACGGTACTACGCACGGTACTACGTACGGTACTACGTACGGTACTACGTACGGTACTACGTACGGTGTACGGTACTATGTACGGTACTATGTACGGTACTATGTACGGTACTATGTACGGTACTATGTACGGTACTATAGACGGTACTATGTACGGTACTATGTAGGGTACTATGTACGGTACTATGTACAGTACTATGTACGGTACTATGTACGGTACTATAGACGGTACTATGTACGGTACTATGTACGGTACTATGTACGGTACTATGTACGGTACTATGTACGGTACTATGTACGGTACTATGTACGGTACTATGTACGGTACTATGTAGGGTACTATGTAGGGTACTATGTACGGTACTATGTACGGTACTATGTACGGTACTATGTATGGTACTATGTACGGTACTATGTACGGTACTATGTACGGTACTATGTACGGTACTATGTACGGTACTATGTACGGTACTATGTACGGTACTATGTACGGTACTATGTACGGTACTATGGACGGTACTATGTACGGTACTATGTAGGGTACTATGTACGGTACTATGTACAGTACTATGTACGGTACTATGTACGGTACTATAGACGGTACTATGTACGGTACTATGTACGGTACTATGTACGGTACTATTACGGTACTATGTACGGTACTACGTACGGTACTACGTACGGTACTACGTACGGTACTATGTACTGTACTACGTACGGTACTATGTACGGTACTATGTACGGTACTATGTACGGTACTACGTACGGTACTATGTACGGTACTACGTACGGTACTACGTACGGTACTATGTACGGTACTATGTACGGTACTACGTACGGTACTATGTACGGTACTACGTACGGTACTATGTACGGTACTACGTACGGTACTATGTACGGTACTATGTACGGTACTACGTACGGTACTATGTACGGTACTACATACGGTACTATGTACGGTACGGTATACTAGTTATATTCTCAATTTTTATTATTAGTTCAATTTTTCAAGCATAATGTTATTATTACTTATTTCATTTTTTCACTTTTTTCAATTATTTAACTTCATTTCATTTCTATATATATATTGATATCAAAATTGTATTTTATACTGATTGTTATCCTGTAACGTTTTTATAAGCCAGGGACCAATAAAGTTGTTTATATATGGTACGTTCATAGAGCCACGGCATTTTTGCCGGCCGGCAATCGTGTCGGGTGCGGTAGGACGTCAAATGATTTGTACTGTTCATACTACCACGGCAAACTATCGCCGACTCAAGGCAATTATATATCAAATCGATGCGATAACCATGACAACAAGGACAGTGATCAAGCTTGACAGTCGATAGTCCGTAAGCAAAACAAACAGTTTGAGTTTAAAAATGGACGTGATATCGTCTACATCATCACGGCAAGTCTGTCGTCCGGCAAAATGTTCAATTCCAACCAACTTTCAAGGTCACAGTGAATGACAAGCCCAGCAAGTCTGTGATTGGCTCATTAATTTTGGCGGCACGGCAAATTCGTGGCTCTATGAACCTGCCTTTACAAAATTTTTCAATATTGTCCAACTTTTATCATAGGCTACTGTAATGTACACACTGGCCCACAATAAATATAATTAGTAATTAGGCCTATTATTATTATTATTATTATTATTATTATTATTATTATAAACGCTCAGTCCAACGTAAACTCGACCAATTCCTCTAATACATTGAAACCTCTATGCATCGTTCCCAGATCCATCGTTTTCCTGCTTGTATCATTCACTTTTTCTCACTCCACTCCCGTATAATCAATGTTAAATTTTCCTGGATGGATTGTTTTTCTGCATGAATGGTTTTATATTCCTGGTCCCTTGAGAAACGGTGGATAGTGGTTTCACTGTAGTAACTCGTAACTCTCACGCCTCCATAAAACAAGGTTTCCGTTGGTAAACCGAGCCTGACCTTGAGATCGCGATGAGTGATGGGCGGCTGCTGGGAGTGCATGTGCTGGACCGCGCGACACGTCTGCCAGAAGATCTGACAGACGACGTCGGGCGGCAACGCCGAGCTGCGATTGGTCAGCACGTCTACGAGGCTGCCACCTGAGCGGGGAGAAAAATGCACGTCTAATAACTCGAGAGTAACGGAGCGGCGTCTGGTGATGTTTATATACTTAAAAGAAGGTAGTCTATTTGTCAAATAATTGTGAAAACTTGGGTAATTACATAATATCGCTACAATTTAACAGACTACCGGGGGATTGCTCTGATACACCGAAAAAATCGTACACCGAAAAATCCGTACACCGAAAAATTCGTACACCGGAAATTTCGTACACTGAAAAAATCGTACACCGAAAAATTCGTACACCGAAAAATTCGTACACCGAAAAATCCGTACACCGAAAAATTCGTACACCGGAAATTTCGTACACTGAAAAAATCGTACACCGAAAAATTCGTACACCGGAAATCTCGTTCACCGAAAATGTTATTTTACAGAGTGACTGTACTCGGAGGCACGATCCAAGTAGAAGGACGATTCAGGGTGGAGCTACTGTATTGTTTTAGAATAGTGGGGGACTATTCCCCTTACGCCAGAATAATATACTATCAAGTATGAAAAGATTGTTCTTTTCGGTGCAAGGTTTTTTAGGTGTACGATATTTTCGGTGTACAATTTTTTCGGTGTATCAGACGCAATTTGACTACCGGTAAATGTTTTTGAATGATGCAGTTGCATTTCTTACCATAAAACTCATCCAAAAAAATGTAATTGGCCTACTGGTAGGACTACCCTGGAAATAGTGAATAACACAGCTTTAAAATTTAGCCTAACGGTCGTATGTTTTTCAATATTTTCGTCCTTCTTTCGAGGATACAATTGTTTGAACATTGTATTTACGCCCACTCAATAATTGCATACATATTTATGTCTATATATTAGCCTATATATTTATTTAGTTTATACCGATACCGTATTCATAATTGTGTATTATATTTGCACCACTATTATTGATGAATGACTGTATTATTGAATTGCATCTGTTAATCTTCATCATGAATAATTATTTTTCTAGTGAACACAAAAATAAAGCTGAACATGGCCACATAACTAGATTTAAGGACAAATTTGTACCACCAATTTATATTAATTCGTATGGGAAACAGGAAAAACAGTATCTAATACCGACCCTGTTTAACAAACTTCCACCTGATTTATTAAATTTACAAAAATTATCCAGTGTAAAAATTGAGATAAAAAAATGGATTTGGCAAAGTTGCATCTTATATTAAATTACCATCTTAAAATTTAAAAAATCAAATGCTAATATCGTAGCAATATCTTTTATGACAAGATTAATATGTTTTATTTATTATTAAAAGAGAAGTGAAGAAGTTTTTTATTTGTTTAAATTGTAATATTAAGTCAACTAGCTGCTATCCAGAGATTTCTTGTGATGTATATTTTTGTATGACAACATAATTAGTAGACCCACAGACAAGTCTGTTTTGACTTCGTGGGTCTACGATATTGTGAACAACATATTTTGTGAAATAAATAAATCTTCTCAAAAAAAAAAAAAAAAAAAATTCTCTTGAGACATTACTTAGTGATGGAACTACGATGTTAGTATCAAGTTGCTAATTTACGTACCACTATATTTTAATTGTTCTAATTTTGTTGTCAGCAATTTACTGCACGTCATTCCGGTCATTCCGTGCAAGTTTTACTTAGGCTACCATGTACCATGTGACAGTATTCCATTGGGCCAACTACGCTATTGGTTTCACGTTGGTTTCAAAAGTTATGCAAAGCATTAGAGTTCAATTTCTGTTGACAATATATTTCGTGGGTAAATTTGTGTTACTCGGTACCATCTCTAATTTTGTAAAAAATTTCCTGAAGATTGTGTTTTTGAATAAATTAACACCAAACTTTGTCAAAAACCACACCTGGCAACACAAATTACCACCGAAACATTAAAAACCGAGTATATAAGCTCCGTTCCGCCTGCCGGCGGTATACGCGGGGTAAGTAGGCCTACACCAACCTGACCTAAACCACTTGATACGTCATCCCAGCTGTGACGGCATAGCAAAAAACATGGCGGAGTATACGTGATATCAGAAAATCGCCACATTAAACCAAGTCGCAAACACACAAAACATAACAATTATAAACTTAAGGTTACCGGTACTCCAAAACACACTTCGAACCTCAAACTACAGGAAAACACCAACATTACCCGCAAATCATAGAATCTGAATTTGGTACCGAGTAACACAAAATTACCATTTCGTGAAGGCTACATGGCGGCTATCACCAATTGACAGGTTTCAAGGCCAATATTTTCAGATTTGTTAAATTATTAGTCAGTTATAAGTTTAATATACCGCGTAGGAAGTTCAGGATACAATTATTTTTGATGTGTTTATCTGCATATTTTCTTTATAAAAGTCAGGTCAGGCATGCTACAATTTTATCAATTCATTTTTAGACGAGCTTTAGCGAGGATTCAATTTGACATACTGAAAAAAATTGGTGTTTGTTTTTATGTTTTTTTTTTAATGTTTTTTTGTCGGTTCTCCACAGGTCAAACGGTTACAGCTATCAACTCCAAACTTTTTTTCATCATGGTTCCTCATCTAACTTAGATCTGTATAGTTTTGTGGCATTATCGGGTGATAACTTTCATTTTTATGAATTTTAGAAATTTCAAAAATACCCGTTAGAATAACACGGCGGAAAAAAAATTTAAAAATTTTTATTTTCAAAAAAAATGAAATTTTGTGTGAAATTGAATAACATCTTTAAACACATTTCTGGAAATTCTCAACTTGATCGAGTCAGCCATTTCAAAGAAAAAACATGAAATGTGCTAAATTTGTACCACTCGAAGCAGTTTTTACCCATTTATAACTTGAATGTCACCCAATTGGCAAATTTAGGCAAATTTTGGAAAAGAAGTCGACATACTATTACTATCCACTCGTCCAACAACGCGTATATAGCGTTTTCCTAGTGTTAATTAAATAGAGGATTTACTAACCGTTGCACAGCTCTGTTAGAATCAGATACTCGGCCATACCGTGTCCTGATTTAGTTTTGTCGATGTACGACGCCGAAAGAAACTGGATGATGTTCGGATGACCGGACACTCTTTTCTATACGACGCTAAGGAAAATGTGGCATAAATTTCGCTTGAAACAATGTTTTATTTTAAATTGACGGTTATGTTCAGTTAATAGATTGGACATGCTTACACATAAGGTTTAATTTGAGCTTCCAATAGGTTTGTGAAGGAGTTAATGTGAATAGAGAACTACAAAAAAGGAATACATATTTTGTTATATGCTGAAATATTATTGAATATAAGCTATTGATAGTCATAGATATAAGGTTCATTTACACATAATAGTAACGAAAAGACTAAATAGTCCTAAAGAGCTTTATAATCAGATCCATATAATTACTAATAATACTGAAGTGAGAATTACCCAACAAATCCAGAGCTTAACATTCGCATTCAACTAGGGGTCAACGTTGGTTGATAGCCATACAAAATTTGATAACGTGACAGGGAAAAATATAGTTTTTCATCGTGAAAGGATACAAGAGTTGTGATTTCCGTTCGGATAGTTTCATTGGAAGCATCGTCACCTGCTAATAGCCTCTGTGGAGAAAATGAAGATTGACAATTTATTATATTGATTAGATGTCAGTTCAGTCTAGAAGATAGGAGATATACAAAATATTGATACAAATTTTATAATTTGTTTACCTTCAGTGCATATTCTTTTCCTGAACTCGGGTCTTGGGCGACAAACACAAAACCAAAACCACCTGAAAGAAGTTGACATTTTAGGTGTAGAATCGATGGCGTGTAGGCAATGAATACTATATACTCCATGACGTGAGCTAGCTCGATTAAAATCGTAATAGGCCTATACTAGGCCTACGGTACAAACTCGTACGACCGCATAGAAGATAAAACTGATCAAATACTTTTTCAACATGGTTCCAGAGCTTTGAAGGCCTATGCTTAGAGCCTAGTCTTCAAGGTTTAGGCAAGCATAGTGTAGGCCTATTCCCAACCTACCCCAACAGCCTGTCAAAATAATGAAGGGTGGGTAGGCCTAACAAGGTTTAAGCCTAGCCTACTTCAGGAGATTGCAGTTCATCGGTCTATTTCAACATTAGAGTTCAATGCTCGAAAACACATCCATAAACCTTCAAAATCAACTCATTTTTGAGTCAACACTTGGGCCTAGCATGAATAAGGGTAGGCGCTAAGCTGGCATTAGTAGAGAACCTACTCTGTTACGCCTACCTGCACCTAGCCTACGTACCTTCTGCGATCAGTTTCTTCACTCTTAATTTCACATTTGCTATTTCAATTATTTGACCTATAAGCTCGTTCCCTTGTCCTGGTATACTAGTGTTACTAAAATATCCAAATGCCGATTTGAATAGATCAGACATTTTAAAGATAATTTGTTATACGACAGCGTTAGCAGACATGACAGCTGTGTGTGAGATGACTGTGATGCGCACGCGCACCGAATGTGATCGTTTACGTCAGAAATGGAGCTCTACCAACATTAGACAACATTAATAGGACCCAATAAGTGTGGCATCACTGTATTTCTGATTTGAAATTTAGATTGTTGTGGGCCCAGATATTTGGAAAACTTCGGAAGATATTTGAAGTTTTGTGGAATTTGACAATAAATTACAGCAAATGTTGAGTGTTATGAAAATTTATTATTATAATTCATATTTTTGATTTCGATTCATTGTTTGATTTAGTATTATTCATCATAGATTGCTAAATTCCCCAGCACAAGATTACTCTCATTGGGGAATTTACATTTTTATAACTCCATTTCCTGTATACCATGTGAAGAACAAAATAAATTGAAAAAATTGAAAAATTGATCCCACCAACAGCTAGATTGTACGTGGGTACAAATGAGCGGGTGATATTGAAACAATGAATTGGTATTAGTTGAAAGAACGCTTAGTTGAAATTTGGATTACGTTTCATTGGAATCACACTATAAGTTTCCTTCCCATAAACATGTTTGCGAAGCGAAACAAAACGAAAAAACATTAGTCGATAGCCAATCACAGGCCCAAAAACCACTAGGAGTCCAGAATTTCGAACACAAAAATTGGAAAATTTCCAAATTTCGCAATTGACAATTTCGCAACATGGCGGCCAAGATGAGTTGGACCGAACTCAACTTTTTTCGTTGCGAATTTTATTCACAATGAAAATCGCTATTGCGCAATCGCTAGTGTCTACTTCCGTTCACGGCACATCGAGTGCTACTCAGTTCAAAATGAAATCACTAGGATGCGCTAGGAATTGGGAAATTATTTTGCACATCATGGAAACAGCTATGCGAATTTGTCACGCAAAGTTTTGCAGTATTTTTTTTTTATGAAAAGCTAGCTTAAATCATACAAAACACTTGCCCATATAATTTTTCTAAAAATCGAATGTTCAAGAGTGAAATGGAAACATGATAAGTGAATGATGGAGATAACTTGAATTCATTGAACTGAACTGCATATCAAAAAAAAGATAAATCTTTGAAACAACTTCACGTTCTAATGAGAATCAGCAATATTCTTAAGGTGGGTCTGTTTGTGGATTTTCATCTAGGTCTAAAAAACATTAACCACCATCATGTATTAATTTTAGTACAGCTGATATATTTTTAGGGTTATGTTTATGATTTTTGAGGATGAGCTTTACTACGTATTATTGAAACAGAACTCGAGAACATTGAATGTTTATAACCCCCTTGCTTCTGACAGAACTGACATGTCAGTCGGTCGCTATAGTTACAATATTTATTTACTTGGCGATCTTCTTCTGTTGTAGATACAAGAATAAAATGTGAATTTCTGATGAATAAAAATACTCAACTTCAACTCTTAGTAGTTTATTTTTCTTAAATACATATCATTTTTAGATGACAACAATATTGTACATAACATATAATATTGCACAGTATAGATTGAAGAAACATGGGCAGATGGTTTATCATTATTATTAACAAGCTTTTACTTTGCCAACATCATAATTGGTAGCACTGCGAGATGGGGATGATCGACAACAATTGAAAATAATTAACAAAAATTATATTCAACAATGGAGAGAAATAGAAATACAGAAGAAGAAAAAAATGTTCATTTTCTGGCATCGAAATTCCAGAGATTTGACTCTTACATTTTAGTCATTCATATCTAAGGCACAGTAAAAATTGAAAAATACTGGTATATTTTTTTAAAATATTTCTTAAAAAATAACTTTCACTTTTTGAAATTTTGAGAGATTTTATTTTCCAAAATGTTGGAGGGTCAACATTTTGTATAACCTGATATATTATTACTTATTTTTATTTATATTATAATAAATTCAACTTATTTTTAAAATTAAATTATAATCAATCACAAAATAACTATTGCATTATTATTATCATCATCGTTGACACGTGTGAATCTGGTAACAAGCTAGTAATCAGAGGTGTAAACTTTCCACCCTAAGGACGTTCATTGCCCGCTTCATATCACTTAGCTAACCTCTTTTCTCAGAAGCAGTAGGCCTAGAATCATCAATACTAAGCATAATGAACCTAGCAATTGTTTGTTTACATCTACCTTAACTATCTTTTATTATTTTATCAGTGTCTTGTTTATTTACTACGTCAATATCTATTACCTATAATCAATCAATCACATTATACCATGCTAGCTAATAGTATTAATAATACCGTTAATAACGCGGTCGTCGGATGGCTCCGAGCAAAAAAAATGTGCCTAGAAAATGCTTCTTTAATTCGTTTAAATGTCTTTTTTTTTTGTTATTTAGGCCTACTTTATTCAAGTGCGCAAAGCCTGCATGTCGATTACGATTACGAATTAGCTTTTTTTTCCAACGGAAGAAAAGAATATTGTTTCTTGTAAGTGTTTGTAATTTTTTTCGAAATTATAATTTGCGAATCTACGATGTTTTTATTTGAACATCGGTTTGAATAAATTATAGAACGAAATGACACCCAAATAAGCAAATTCTGATTATTTTCTCTATATAGCTACTTTATTTTGTTGTTTATTTTATTATTATTGTATTATTATTTATATTGTTGAACTGGAAAATCAATGAGAATACGCTGCCACATTCTTGACACGTGAGAAAAATCATTCTAGTATAATTAGGTACGACAAGTTGGCCTACTTTTCTTGCTCGCATTCCTATTTATATATTATTTACGTATACGAAATACAAATTATAGCAGCTTGCACGACATGCTTCACACTATATTATTACCAACTGATGAAAGTTATTCAACCAGCGTGAAAGCAGTTTTCACAAAAGCTTCAAATTTGTTAATCTCAAAATGAAAAAAAAGGGATATTTCTCGACAATCCAAAAAAGAGTTGCATATCAATATTTTCAGACAATGATTTTTGAGCATTTTCGACAGTTCGTAAAATGCTCATCTTAAACGTAACAAACATAACCTCTCTTTCGAGTTACAATGTTTAGAAAATAATGTAATTTTCATTTTTGTATTTGCACAGTTTTGAACAGCTGTTTAATTGAACGACGGCATTAATGAAAATCACGTTACATCATGCTTAAGATATTTGCTTGGCAGTCTTTTGGATATTTTTATTTCGTAACAACAATAATTATTACTTTATTTAATTGAAAAACTTAACAACGAGGCGATATTACTATCTTGAATATATATATTTTTTTTGTTGCCGCGTCATTTTTCATTTACAACGCCACGTTTGTAGTAAATGGCTACGGCTGTTTTTGGCGTTGAAACTTGAGTCTTCTTGCCAATATTTCTCTTCATTACATTAATCAAATGATATATATCCGTCAGCTCGATTGCTTATTAATATTATTGCGGCATAACTGACATTTATTATAGCCATGTCAACGTCTTTTCTTCCTTTTCCGTCGTATTTCATCACTCAATTCCTTTTGTCGTTGCTTTTCCCAAGAATCGTTTCACAACTATGTATAGCTTAATAATTAAACAGACTCAAATATTTGTCATACAAATTATTACATCCAAACAATTCCTCTCTTTTTCATTCTTTTTTAACAATTAACATTCAAATATTAGAAACTTAATCTTGAAATTATTATTCACTTCATTTAACATTTTCATTAATTTCAACTGTTTCTTATCTTATAACAATTATTTTCATTTTTATTTCTTTTGAGCGTTTTCAAATACATCTCTTTATTCTCTCTAGTATTTCTCTTTCGTCGTCACATGCCGCGTTGCCGTTCGTCACTGCACGATACAGCACACGCCGCCGCACGGGAACGGGTTTCCGTCCCCGTTCAGCCGGCCGCCGTACTTCCTCTTGAATATCCCGCCCGATTCCGTCGTTAACTTCTTGGCGTTCTTCCCACTTTTGTCTTTGTCGCAGTGGCACTTGAGCGGTGCGACGACCCAACTCTCGGGCAGCGGCTGCTCCAATTGCGCCAACTCGTTGGCCAGCGTCATCTCCGGGCTCTTCTCCGGCTGTGGCCCGAGCACGTAGTACTTGGCGACGGAAACGCTCGGATCGCACATCTCCGCGCACGAGTCGATACGATCTAAGAGAGTACTTTCGACCGAGGCGAAAGTGTCGTTAGCCAGCGGATCGTACTTCGACTGTACCTCTTCGGGCAGGTTGATGTATTCGGGAGCTATTGTTGGCGTGCCGTCGTTTTCGGGCGATATCGGCGCGTGGCGCAGGATGTGATCTAGCGGGTCGGCCTTATCGACGTTGTCGTAGTGGTAGTCCCATTCGATGGATTCGTTATCTTCTTCCTCTTCGTTGTTGTTGTTGTTGTTGTTACATTGTTCCGTACTTTTATTTGCAACCCTTCTACTTGCCTCATCGTCATTAACAGATGGTACACGTAAAGGGTTGCGCTGCGAGTTTTTTGACCCGAGTTCGTTTTCGTCTTCTTCCGATTCGCTCGCGGTCGAGTCTTCGATTGGGCAGGAGAGGACGTCGGGCGATTGGCTGCGCAGCCAGCGCGTCACCGCGTCCGTTATACCGAGCTGCGTCGGTATTTCAGTCTCTTTGTCTTGTGTCGCTTCGGACGTTTCGGGGAGCTGAGCTTGGCTCGTCTCCTCCAGAGAAGCGCTTATGACGGAATCAACGAGTTCCGCTGCCGCCTGTTGCACGTTCAACAAGTGGGCGTCGCCGTCGTCTTGCGGCGCGTCCGTCGGCGGTTCTTCGACGACTGGATTGAGCACGGTGTCGTCGTGAACCTGGATCGTGTCTTTCGTTAGTTTCAGTATTCCGATTATTTCCGGCTCGGTGATCCCCAGTTTCCCGGTGTAGATCACTTCGTCTTCTTCGGAGGACAGCCCGGGCGTGTCGTTGCCCGCATCCGGACTGTTTATTCCCGAGCTCAGACATTCGATGACGCTCTCTTGCGAGCTGGAAGACGAACTCTCCTCGGCTGCCGCGGGACTGGGTGAACGTTTGCGTGCCTGCCGCCACGTCTTCTTGCGTCGTGGTGGTGCCACTGGCGGCGCTACGTCTTCCGACTCTCGTAGCAGAGTGTTTTGGTCGTTCGGATCTTCGTATTCTTTGTGTTCGACTTCCTTTCGCAGAAACTCGGCCGTTATTTCTATCGGAGATTCGACGGGCGACTGTATCGTCGCTCGGCTTTCGACGGGGGCCGATAAATCTGGAGGAATTGATTTCGTCGACAGGTCTTTCAGCGATTGTACGTCTGGCAATTTGTCCGCCGGTACTTGTTCGAGAGGCGCGACTTCTTTGCGAGACTCTACTTTTGGTTCGTCCGCGACCGGTTTCGCTAGCGCTTCGGGTCGCAACAACATGGCAGGTGCTGCGACAACTATTTCGGGACTCTTCCGCGGCGAATTATTCTTCTGCGATTTTCGTTCGCCGCGAATCGGTTTTGCCGGCGTGTCTCTCGAACTGTCGCTTGAAGAACTGCTCAGTTTTCTCTCCGGTTCGTCGGCAACTTTCGGGACGACACTTTTCGAATCTTTCTCGTTTCCGTCCATCCTTCCCTTTCCTTTTATCTCGACTGTCTTAAATTTTGGCTCCTTCTTGTCTTTTTGCGGCCTCTTGACTCCATTCACCTTACCGTAATCATCTCGTTTGTATTCTTTGTACGGTTTTGCATGTCCGTTAGTTAATTCGGCTGGATACCTGACGGGACCATTTGTCAATTCCCCAGTTTTCTTACCCTGTGATCCTTTCCCTTTGACGGTAATCCACTCGTCTTCGAGCTCTTCTTTAATGAAGCTGTTTAGGATGTCTTCGTAGCTCTCGAAAGATGCGTCTGTGTCGGCTGTTGCTACGATTACATTACCGTTGCAAATAACCGGTGATGATTTGTCGTGACCGTTTACCAGCTTGTCCTGATCGTTGGGTGGTTTAATATCTCCGTTAGTTAGTTTGCCGATGCCGTTGGTTAATTTATTCTCGCAGTTTAAATTAATTAATTTGTTGACTAGTTTTTTGTCACCAATCGATGGTTTACTGACACCGTTGACTAATTTACTTTCACCGTTGACTAATTTTCCGGTCCCGTTGGCGGTTTTGATCTCGCCGTTGACGAAATTCTTCGATCCGCTGTTTAATTTACTTTCTCCGTTTACCGATTTGCTCACTCCGTTGGTTAATTTAGTCGATCCGTTAACTGCTTTTGGCTCTACGTTGATTAATTTGACCTCTTCTTTTAGAATTACTTCAGAGATGACAGGTTTTTGAACAGCTTGATTGTGAATGTTTTTTTCGACGATATCGTGGCCGTTCAGATGTGTCTGTACGGCAAGTTCGTTTGCGATAACTTGACTTACGGGTGATTCGAGAGTAGCTTGATGATTTACGGTTGGATTACGATCAGGTTGTTGATGCGCAGAATGTTGCTGCGCGACAAATTGTTGATGTACTGGCGATTCGATTACGCCTTGTTGATATACGGTATGTTGTTGCGCGACAAATTGTTGATGTACTGGCGATTCGATTACGCCTTGTTGATATACGGTATGTTGTTGCGCGACAAGTTGTTGATGGGCAGGCGGTTCGATGACGTCTTGCTGATGAACGGGTGATACGTGAACGGCAGTTTCGCGAGCTGCGATTGGCTGGTCGCCGCTGCTCAGGCTGAGCTTCGAGTCGGACTCGAGCGAGGACTCGTGGCCTGTCGGACTCAGGAGATCGTCGTCTGCTTCCTTCTCGTCCGAGCTGGACTCCTCGGAACCGTCTTCAGCCTGGCAATAGAAATGAAAGAACATACGTAAAACAGCTGAAAAACTTTTTCAACAAGACAGTAAATTTTTTTTCAGTACTGGAACCTCTTTAGTACGTTTTTCAGGGGACCAGACAGAAAAAACTTACTAAAGTGAAAAACTTACTAAAGAGACTATTTAACATGTAGGAGCTTATAGATGGGATCAAAAAATAAAACTTACCAAGGTGAAAAATGTACTAACGAGAAACTTACTAAAGAGGTTCTACTGTATTCTTCAATAAATTATAATAGCTTACATTTCGTCAGTAGAAATATACAATTATATCACAGGTGAACTCAAGATCATCTCAGAAAAGAATGACAACTGAGACATGTGGTTGAGTGGTTAATACACTGAATTGTCATTCAGGAGACGGGGTTCGATTCCCGCCATGGTCGACCATTGACAGGTTTTTTCATAGTTTTCCTCTGTCGTTCAGGTCAATACTGGGATAGTTCCTTAACAACAGCCCATGACCGACTCCTTCCCACTATCCAAAAACACATAATAAAATAACCTTTCATCTCATCATCCCTTCATCTCATATATCATTCACCGACGCCAATAGATCGTAGTCATCAGTACAGTGCGACGTTAAACCCAATATGAATAAAGAATGCCAAATTATATGGACAAATTAATCACTGAGTAAACTGCTATATGCTTAAATGGGTGTGATTTCTAAAATAAAATCCCCTTCAAAAATACCTCTTTTAAGCCCATTCCAGTCCCTACTTGTCCTATTCAAGAAAGAGAATTTATCGACATCTAATCTAGCCCCCTTTATGACTACCGCTCGAGATGCATTGAGGGTTGCGTTTGCCCGTTGGAGATGGTGTCCCAACTTCCTATCCCTCCCATGTTGAAAATATGTTCCAATTCACGGTCCACGTTCAAAGTACTATTGACCGTGCGTAGATAAGTGATGATAAAAAGAACTAACGTTACGTTCAAGACCGACTCGCTGTCATGAAGTTTGCCAGCCTATCAGCCGTTTCTAACAAAAACACACCAGATAGAGCAGCGATCTATATTACACAGAAATGTCCTCACGGCATGGTACAGTGGAACCTCTTTTATACGTTTTTTCAGGGGACCAGACTAAAAAAATGTATAAACGTGAAGAACTTATAAATGAAACTATTCAACATCTGGAGCATATGGGTGGGATCAAAAAACAAAACTCATAAATGTAATAAATGTATAAACGAGAAACTTATAACAGAGGTTCTACTGTACGTGTTTTCAAGATAAGTGAAGGCACCATCTCCCGGCCGCAAACAAACGCAACCCTCAATGCGTCTTGCTACCGCTCTATCACGACCCTGATGTCTATCCACCTATAATTGACCGACAACAAAACAGCTGTAATAAAAAGTGCAGACACTCACCCCGTTGCGTTTTCTTCTCCTCCTGCGCTTCTTCTTGCGACGCTTGAGACTGGCGATGTCGCTGCACGGCGCCTGGTGAGGTGTACTCTGTACCGTCACGCCTGGAACAAAACAATAACCAATCAGCATCGAGGTGACTGAGACGTGTGGCCGAGTGGTTAATACACTGAACCGTCGTTCACACTGGGGTTCGATTCCCGCCATGGTCGACCATCCTGACAGGGGTGCATTGTGGTTTCCCTCTATCATTCAGGTCAATACTGAGATGGTTCCTTAACAACAGGCCACGACCGACTCCTTCCCACCATCCAAAACACATAATAAAATAACCTCTCATCCCACCCTTTCATATATCATTCACCAACGCCAATATATCGTAGTCATCAGTAGAATGCGACGTTAAACCCAATATAAATAAATAAGCATCAATAATGAATGATTTAATAAGCTAATAAACAATCAATAATAAATAATAATCGTCAACCGAGTTGATTGATTTCATGTTTCACGAACGCAATAGAGACGTTGGAATTTAGTATTAATGAAATGGACAATCAAATCTAAATATTTCACAGGGTATGTATTTTTGGTTTTCTTTATATTTCATGGTATTTTGATTAATTCAACATTAAAATCTATCAATTCAATTCTATATTAAATTATTAATTCAATTGTTTCATCATTAAAAACAGGTCTCGAAGGAATATTACATTCAAAATGGAATATAAAATCATAGTTATGGAGATATGAAAAAAAAGATGGAGATGCAAAAATGAGGATGTATTAATAATTAGGGGTGTGTGGGGTTCGAGAATTTGAGTTCGAGTCGAGTTCGAAAGAAAACCGCGAGTTTCGAGTTCGAAAAAAAAATTAGGCCGAGATTTGCATATCGGTAGCATTATCAGGATCTTAAAATTATAAAAAAAAAAATAATCACGTTTTATATTCGGGATAGAAAAATTGTAAAATATACAATAAAAATCGAACTGGAAAATTTCGAGTTCAGTTCGAAAATATCATATTATTAGTAATCTTAATTGTTCCTCATCTCTTAAATTATTATTAGTATATAATATAAATATTATATAAATTTCAATGAAAATATAATTGGATGAGCGAAGAGAAGACTCAATTTCACCATACCCGAAAAAAAAGTACTTGCTTTTTTTTTTTTTTTTTTTTTGTTTGTTCGCGCTCTACAGGTCAGACGAAAATTCAAAATTAGTTGAAACTTGGCACACACAAGTAACATTATCTAATTAGATACTGTATAGTTTTGAGGCACGATCGGTTGCACCACTTTTGAGAAAACTCATTTCAAAGTTTTCAAAAATCCCATAAGAATAACCCAGAGAAAAAAATTCAGGAAAAATATTTCATCCGAAAGAATTCAAAATCTCAGGGAATTTTAATCTGATGATTATACACATTATTCCGAATTTACACTCAAATCGGATCAGCCGTTTTGATGTAAAAAAATATATAATGTAATTTTTATGAATCATTAAAAGCTGTTGAGATACCTATTAAATCCAAGCTACAGGTGACACCACTTAATTGTAAACGATTAAAACAAAGCCTTCTTTATTATCATAGAAATCAATAATGAAAAATAAGATGGCAGTGATGTAATGGTTTGGATCTCAAGGTATATATATATATATATATATATATATATATATATATATATATATATATATATATATATATATATATATATATATATATATATATATAATAACTAATCCGTAGATAAGTTGATATGTTCCAGCTCATCCATCAACGCGGCAACACATAACGCGTTTGCCTAGTGACATCAACATGTTGATATCAACATGTTGATATCAACATGTTGACAGGTAATGTTGATCGTGTATGCCGTGTTTAAGATGATTTCTAGTTTTCTCTCAAATTAAGGAGGTACATATCGTTATCATTAGTTCCATGTTTGAGACGTCCTTTAGAGGTCCGATGGGATTAGAAAATGAAGGTTTCTTAGGAAGTGGGAAGGAAGCGGCCGTGGCCTACATTGTATAGGAACCATCCCTGCGTTAGCCTAGACTACAGAGGTAGCCAATTATCGATTCATCACTCGAAACTATAATTCGAGAGCTATTTATAAAACGAACCACAGGAGAACGTCTATCACCACTCTCCATCGATACTCCATATCTCCCAGTCAGTATAAACTGCATGGTACGTATCCACGACAGACGCAGGTCACATACATACATAATATATGTGTATATATATATATATATACACACACATATATATATATATATATATATATATATATATATATATATATATATATATATATATATATATATATACATATGTATATATATATATATATATATATATATATATATATATATATATATATATATATATATATATATATATATACATATATATATATATATATATATATATTTATATATATATATATATATATATATATATATATATATATATATATATATATATATATATATATGTTGAATCCGGGCCGATAGCGACATATGCTCGTTCCAGTCTCGGCGGCCATATTGAACATTTGAAGTCATTACAAACAGCGCAGTCCTGGTGTCAAAGTTCATTGTTTTTTTTTTTATTCAAAATATCAGAAATGGGATAGTACAAGATCGCCCTTGTGGTGCCCCGACCAAACGATCCTACTTCATCCATAACCTTGATTGGGGAACAATAATTATGTATAAAAGTTCAGAAATGAAGAAAAAAATTGTTTAATCAGAATATTTTGAAGCTGCAACTAGATTTTAACGAGTAATAACGTTATTTAAATATAATTTTAGAGTGTTTGAATATAATTTTAGATGTTTGATTAGAACATTCCATGATCTTGTGATGTGTTGGTGCCTGGTGCAACCTACAGCGACCTCCTGCCTGCAATCCCTGCGCGTCCCTATTCCACCACCGGGAACACGACGGGATATATTTAGACTCTGGTAGGGAGAAAGGCCACTGCAAAGGTTACTCGTTCGGTGGTATGGTCTAAGTGGCCGTGAGGTACGAATACCGGCACGGCGAGAGCGAAGTGAACACTCTTTCCACTCGACTACATGGGGCGCATTCCTGTATACGATGTATAATGGATGTATTGAAATAAAAATGATGATATAGAAGGAAAAAACAGTAGAAAAGTAGTTTTATCCTATACCACCAACTCGAACAATAACACATTTAACTCTGGGTTCAAGTTGTCCTGGGTTTATCTCCCACAAGAATGCAACCCAATGTTGAAGATGATATGAGCTTACCGACCCCAATAACAGCTAGGTTATACGGGGGTACGAATAAGCAGGTGAGATTATGAAACTACGACGTGATGATTAGTGAGAGGACGTTTACAAAAACCCATGCCTTATGCGAGACTCGAACCCACTCCCAGCGGTGACTTCAGTTTCTGAAGCGGTGCCTCAGCTGACCGAGCTACCGAGGGCGGCGCACTCCCATATGTCCGAGAGAAAGAAGTATAGGTTGTCTACCTAATGGATGATTGTAAAAACTACGGTCATCAAGAATCTCGCTGCAAGATTCAACGCTTTTGAAAGATGTGGTTGTGTTTTTTATAGTGAACCTCGTCTTGAGAAATCATAATTTTATCGAAATAGGCCCACCAAAGCTACTATACAAATTTATTTATATTGGGTTGATCTACGCATTAAACTGATGACTATAAGATCTATTGGCGTCGGTGAATGATGAATCAGATGATGAGAGATGAATTGTTATTTTATTAGGTGGTTTGAATGGTGGGAAGGAGTCGGTCGTGGCCTGTTGTCGAGGAACCATCCCAGTGTGAACCTGAACGACAAAAGGAAACCATGAAAACCCCTGTCAGGATGGGCGTACAAGCGTTACCTTTTTTGTGTTTTTATTATCGAAATGATCAATGTTATACAATTTACGAATGCCTTATTACATTAGATTCTATTTCGAGAAGTTAATTGAGAAACAAAACAAAATAAAAAACATACACTGACAAATAAAACACGACGAATCCAATCAAACATTAAAAACATTGTTATTTTTGTCGGTTGCATCAGACATTATAGACATGTCGGTAGAGTAAATACACGAACGGGCAACGATCCAAGGACTAACTCCCAAACCTCATTAATTGAACTTTAAAAGACAAAAAGAAAAAAGAGTAGAAAACACATTCAGCCAAACGCATAACTCTACACAAATGCATGCATCTGCAGTCTCTTTTTTTACTTAACACACACCATCTATTTAGAATAACGACCTAAATTCTTTCACAAGACAAAAAAAAACGTATTTGCACTTCCATCTACATTCTAAACACCAACAGACAGAAAGAACAAACAAAAAAAAAAACAATTTGCAACAATAAAACTATCAAGTTGAATTATCAACAATGTAGGAAAGATTACTCACAGCTGGGCAAAAATACACATCAATGTAACTGTTCATGCACTCGAAAATTTTCGAACGTTTTTGAAATCCCTGGCCGAAACTGCAAGCGATCGGCGAGCTACTGACGCGAGGTCTGGCGGTGGAAATAGACAAGCTAAATCTAGCTGGCGGTGGACTGACGTCAGACGTGTATAGGTTACGTAAATAAAAAGTTATGTTCTAAGTATATTAGCACGGAGAGATAATTGAGCTGTTAAATGTTAACGCACGGTTAGTTGGTTAGCGGGATGATGAGATGTGCACCGAATATGATGATTAATTTATAAAGTGGTTTTAGCGTTTCGGCTTTTAAATAAATTGAAGAATTCATAATGGATTAGTAAATGTCACAGCCTTGTAATTACCTAGTTATGTTGTTGGGAAGATATATTTTTGTGTTGTTCAGTATCGACTATTAAAGAATTAATTTGTGGCTTTCCTAATTTTGAAAGTTGAAACTAGAAAAATTCGTTTAATATCAATGAATAAATAATGTTTGTGAGAAATAATAAAGTTCATATCACTTCCAGAAATTTAGAAGAGCAAAACACAAGGGTAGTTCAAGACTTTTTATGTTTTTAATGTGAAAGATATCGCATTTTTCGTTTATCTTGATTTATTTATCTTCAAATCTAGACCTTAAAGTTCTATCAAACTGTATGGTCTATCTGGAGTTCATTCAAGAATGCGTCAAAATTAATGTCATACATTTTATGCTTGAGTCTCTTATTGCTACATATACTGATACATAATATACATATACATTATAATATAATCTTGGGTGTGATATCGAAAGTGGAATTACTCATTCTATTTGAGATAAATGTTGGCTATTTTAATTTAAAATATACTTTATGACTCCCCTCCCCCCCCCCTCCTCCTTCCCCACTCACAACACACATGTGTTTCTCTTCGTTAGAAACAAACATAAAAAAAAAATTCTCGACGATTTTTCATACGGTTTCATCAATTATTGTAACTCATTTCCGGTAGAAGATTATTTTTAGTTAGTTATTTGTTTGGATAAAGCACAAAAATGAGTCAATCCCTGCCAAAAAATTGAATAAATCCAGTTGCAAGTGACGTCACTCATTGTTGAACAAGACGAATAATAATATCTATCAGTTGGAATTAACCAATCACAACCTGTGTTAGTTCCCTGTGAGCTGGGTTGCTATGGCAACGATTGTTGGGCATTTGTTACCGACAGAAACAGATGCATATATAGAATAATATAACATAGGCTTATTGCGTGAATGAATTCGACAGAAAAATCTACAGGTACGCTGACAGTGGTGAACAATGGAACTTATAAAAAGAGTACAAAATATCAACCATGATATTAACATGATATTAACATAATATAACATGATATGATATGTGTCAACAATGATATTAACATGATATTAACATGATATAACATGATATGATATGTATCAACAATGATATTAACATGATATTAACATGATATAACATGATATGATATGTATCAACAATGATATTAACATGATATTAACATGATATAACATGATATGATATGTATCAACAATGATATTTATCAAAAATGTTACATTGTTGGCAGTTGATTTTTGAAGTTTTGGAGTTTTGAAACTCCATTTTCGACGAGCTGAGAATTGATATGAGTGGTTAAAATTTTAATTTTCTAATTTTTTTTTAATATATATATATATATATTTTTTTTAATGTATATTAAATGTGTTCAGTCAATTATGTAATAGATGGCGCACGCTACACGTTTCAAACTCTGGAGATGGAACAAATTGAATAGTGAAGGAAAAAAATAACCCCGAAAAGTCCAAAAGTGGAGTTAGAAGGTTTACACTCGAGGCTGTGAAATGTTACAAAATAAGTGCCCTAATATCTCAACAATGATATTTATCAAAAACGTTACATTGTTGGCAGTTTATTTGTAACATTTCGTCTGCCATTCTGGCATTTGGACGCGCATTCTGTTGACGTATTACTTTTAGTGTCTTTTTTGGTGTTTCTTTGTTCTTTTACTGATCAAATTTGTTCTAATTAAATGAGAATTTAAGCAGTGAAATGATAAATTTATAGAGTAGAGAAGATTTTAGTATAGAGTTATTTTAGTAAATGAAGATGGATTTGAAATGATCACATTTGATAGATGTCAGATGTTTTGTTTTGACAGTTTATCTGTCAGTTTGTCAGTGTCTTGCGGTCGTTCGGTGCTGCACACATTCTCCACAGGACGTGAAACAAACAGTGTCTTGCGGTCGTTCGGTGGGGAACACAATCATGGCTCCTCCACCCGGGTTAAAACCTACCCAATCGATATTACAGTAATCGCTTCGACCAATTTTGTTTATATCACTTCAAATCACGTTTAAATTGAACGTTTAATAAGGCGATAATTAGCGGATTAGATTCTTATTACCCTTCCTGATTAATGATATTTTTAAACTTGAATTTATTTATTTATTTATTTAATAATAGTTACAATACAATGAGTTTTTTTTTACCACTCTTTACAGTATTGGTTCTTATATAATATGGTGATTTAAAAAAATAAAAAATATGTAATGGATAAAATACAATGCAAGCTAATAGAAGTTTACTGATAGTATGCATCTTCTAGGAAAAGGTCTAGAAGAGCAATAGCAAATAATTAATAGACAGCCCAGTTATGAGAGTCGATTTAGCGAAATATAAGTTTTTTGGTGATGACTTTTGAACGGTATGAGATATCGAAGTTCTAATAAGCGAGAAACACAGATAATTATAATAGCTTCAAGATGATATAAGTTATAACTATTCAAGTCATGTCGTATAACTGTCAAGCGTATCCAGCTGAAAAAATATGTTTTTGTAACTGTATACGCTTGACAGTTATGCGACATGACTTGAATAATTATAACTTATATCATCTTGAAGCTATTATAATTATCTGTGTTTCTCGCTTATCAGAATTTCGATATTTCATACCGTTCAAAAGTTATCACAAAAAGAATGATATTTCGCTAAATCGACTTCCGTAGACTCTTAACCACAGGGTTAAAGGCAGAACAGCAAGTAATATAACTTGCATCTACATAACTCTCATCTATAACTATCATATAACTCATATATCATATAGATCCTCGTATGAGCAATTTCTTCTGTTTGTTATGAACTTGGTGGCCCGGTTTAGAAAATATTCAAAACCGGGCCACCAA
This sequence comes from Brachyptera risi, assembly GCA_964007535.1. Taxonomy (NCBI): domain Eukaryota; kingdom Metazoa; phylum Arthropoda; class Insecta; order Plecoptera; family Taeniopterygidae; genus Brachyptera; species Brachyptera risi. The sequence continues at coordinate 2,935,496 of OZ023338.1, read as the reverse complement.
GTTCATAACAAACAGAAGAAATTGCTCATACGAGGATCGATTGAAATTGTGTGGGTTATTGTCAGTGGAGAGTTTTCTTAAAGAAATGGATTTGGTTTTTCTTAAAAAATTGTTACTATACATGTAGTTGACATTGATCCAGGTAATAGATTGATGGTGAATAATAGCACTGCATCAACTAGATTTAATAGTGGCTCTCCCACAATATTAACACCTTTTGCTCGAACCCAGCAATACCAGAATGGTTTTTACATCAGATCTATGAACCTTACAATCAAATCAAATCAAAATTACGTCAAGAAGATGATATTTCCAAATTTAAAATGTTATCAAGAGCAGATTTACTACGTGAAAATGAAGTTGGCCCCACATGACTCTGTGCATTCATCTTTTTCAAATTTTATTTCATTTCTTTTTTTTTATAATGATATTTATATGTTTTTTGTTTTATTTTTTCTCATTGTATTACTCCATTATGTTATTTTATTCCAATTTTCTATTCCTTAAATGTTATATTTTATTATTCCAGTATGTTAATTATTAGTTATCTTAGTTTAGGCTGGTTGCTCTATTCTTACCACCAGCGATTCACAACATTTAAAATGCATATGTATTATAATATATTGTGTATCTTTTAAATAATAATAATAATAATATACAATCACATTTACGATTATATATCACATATAACTCTCATTTGGGTCCCAATGAAAACCATTCTTTTAAAAAGAAACAAATCTCGGAAAACCACACATGCTAAATCATAACCAATTGTCAAACTAGTTCATGTCTCCATCTTGTAGCATATCCAATATCACATCTATTATAAACCTTGTCCTGGTTACAGAGCACACGTGTGGCTCAAGGATAAGGTTTCAACCTTCACGTTGGCACCACTGTCGTTTTTTGTTTTATTCCATGTCGAACGGTTGGCGCGCCTGCGACAATCATCAGTCATCCTTGTCATGCGCAGTATCGCATTTCGGTCCGCACATGTGACATATGTCTGAGTGACTGAGAGAGAGAGGGGGAGGGGGGAGTGAGAGAGGGGGGGGGGGGATACCCACGCACCGGCGCAGACGAGAAAAAAAAGAAGACACCGTTATGTTTCTTCGAAATGTTGATGATGATTATTGTTTGCTTAAGAGGCCGCATCTTAGCTGAGAATGTTTCTCTTCGAAATGCTCGACCCAAGTTTGAAGTGTGTTCAAAAGTTTGTTTTGTGGGTTGAAATGTGAAAAGGGGATGATATTGGAAGAGTTCCAGTAACCACCGCTAGTTGGGGGAGTTTTTAATTTTTTAATTTGGACAAAATCTAGTTACATTACACATTTTGGCCAAGGAAATTAGGAAAAACTGTAGAATTACAGGCGAATCAGCATTACTTATATTGATGAGAAAAGTTGAACTCAAAGATGTGCGTTTGTAATTTATTTCTACTATTATTCGATAACCGGGAATTAAGCAATGAAAACCATCAAATTAGGCACATTTTGATTGAATTATTGCTCCATAATAAAATTATTCTTTGATTTTCGATTAAACATATCCAATTGTGAGGGTATTACTTATTTATTGCATTTTACCGCAAGTTCGTAGTGTTTGTAGTTCTTGAGATATATTTGGCGAAAGTGCACCCTGTAAATCTGTCTGAGATGCGAGCTCTTAACAACCCCACCAACAGCTAGGTTATACGGGGGTACGAATGAGTAGGTGATTATGAAATTATGAAATGCTGAAAACTGAAAGGATATTTAGAAAAAACCATGCCTTATGCGGGATTCGGACCCACGCCCAACGGTGACTTCACAGTTTCTGAAGCGGTGCCTCAGCTGACTGAGCTACCGAGGGCGGCAAACTGTTCCTATTGAATATCCAGATAAATTTGTTTTCAAAGATTAACAAATGTACGAATGACAAATTCAACCAATTCAGTGGATTTTTTTGTTTCTTTTGGTTATTCTGAAATAATTGTAATCTAAAAACAGCTGCATGTCTAGCTTAGCTAACGAATTAATTGAAACGCCTTAATTGGGGAACAATGATTTTGTATCAAGTTTCGATGTTATTAAAAAAAAAAAAAAATTAATGACACTGCATGGTTGGTGAACATGGAAAAAATAGTGAAGATAACTTTCTCCATTTCGTATAAGCACCCCCCCCCCCTCCCCCCCCCCTCCCTCTTGATTTTTTATTTTTTTAATAACATCGAAACTTGATACAAAATCATTGTTCCCCAATTAAGGCTATGGATGAAAGATAGGATCGTTTGGACGGGTACCACAAGAGCGATCTTACCACCCTATTTTAATTATTCAAAACCAATTAGCTTCAACACCAGGACTGCGCTGAAATTAATTAATGTTCATTAATTAATAATTGTTAACTATCAATGATTTACTTGATATCATATAATGTTATAAGCCACATTTATAAGTTAGTAAGCTGATAATTGTAAGCTGCTAACCATTCCGATTTCCTCGGAAGAGGGTTAAAGGAATTATTGAATAATTAATTAAATTAAAATATGTATTTGCTAGGCCTATTAAGAAATAAGTGGAATAGATTGATCCTATTCTTCTTAGGTTATAATTTTCTCTCTCATCTTTCAACTTTAATTCATTCTCTCTCTCTCTATCATCTCTTCTCTCTCTCTCTCTCTCACACACACACACATACACACTTCCTCTTTTCATAAACATCGTAATAAATTACATCTGAGCACACAACGCAAGATACAGACTAAAGAAGCTATCAAATATAGACTTTAGGAACCATCATGTTTTTATGAGAGAGGAGCCACCAAGTCGCGTGTTTGGGGGGGTTTCTCTCTCTCTCTCTCTCTCTCTCTCTCTCTCTCTCTCTCTCTCTCTCTCTTTATCTCTCTCTCTCTCTCTCTCTCTCTCTCTCTCTCTCTCTCTCTCTCTCTCTCTCTTTATCTCTCTCTCTCTCTCTCTCTCTCTCTCTCTCTCTCTCTCTCTCTCTCTCTCTCTCTCTCTCTCTCTCTCTCTCTCTCTCTCTCTCTCTCTGTCTCTCTCTCTCTGTCTCTCTCTCTCTGCGTCACGTTCTCGCAGTTTACTTGCAAAAGTAATTTATTGCATTTTAAATGTTCCCAGAGGCCTATATATATATATATTTCATTATTTATAAGCTGGAATTTTTGGCGAATTAAATGCGTCAACACGAGAAGTAAGCGCAGGCGCAGGTCGCACGGTTTGACTGATCGACATGAAACTTTTTCTGTACGGGCCAACTCATCCAACTTGGAACCGTTAAGTTTTGGGGTCGAATCGGTATTACCATATTTGGGGAACCTCATCCTGAAGTTTCTGAAAGCCCCTTAAGAGCCCGCATCTTGGACAGATTTACAGGGTGCACTTTCGCCACATATATCTCAGGAACTACAAACACTACGGACTTGCGGTGAAATGCAATGAATAAGTAATACCTTCACAATTAGATATGCTTAATCAAAAATTGAAGAATAATTTCACTATGGAGCAATAATTGAATCAAAATGTGCCCAATTAGATGGTTTTCATTGCTTAATTCCCGGTTACCGAATAATAGTGAAAATAAATCACGAACGCACATCCTTAAGTTCAACTTTGCTTATCAATAATTTAAATTTTGATTTGCCTATAATTCCACAGTTTTCACAATTTCCTTGGCCAAAATGTGTAATGTAACTAGATTTTGTCCAACTTATGAAATGAAAAACTCCCCCATCTAGCGGTGGTTACTGGAACTATCTCAAAATTATTACGTTTTCACTTTTCAACCCACAACCAAACTTTTCAACGCACACCGAACTTGGGTCGAGCATTTCGAAGAGAAACATGCTCAGCTAAGATGCGGCCTCTCAAGATCGGTCTGGGCGGGAAAATTTGAAAAATAAAATCTCTTTGAAAACATTGAAATTCCCACTGAATGTAAGGACAAAATTGACACATATTATCAAATTTTTTCAAATGCAATCTAGACCAGCGGTTTTGAAGAAAATAATTTAATAAATGTTTCTATGCATCAAAATAGATAGAAATGTAGGTTTCTGTCAAGTGACGTCACCCATTGTTGCAAGAGACAGACAACAATGTCCACCAGTTGGAATTAACCGATGTAGATCGTCCGCCCTCGTGATGTCACAAAATATAAAAACCAATCAAGTGGACAGTGAAGCAGGGGAAATAGGGAAATAACCAATCAAGGTATCTAAAATTTCCTCTGCTTCGTATAAGACACGCCCATCTACAATGGTCAATTGACCAATCAGAATATTTGGTAGTCCACCAGTTCGCTGTGTTGCTATGGTAACTATAGGCTTCTGTCAAGTGACGTCACTCATTGTTGCAAGAGACAGTCAACAATGTCCACCAGTTGGAATTGACCAATCAGAATATTTGGTAGTCCACCAGTTCGCTGTGTTGCTATGGTAACTATTTTTTGTCATTTGTTACTTGACATAGACTCACAGCTTTCTATAGACTCTTAAGCAGCCGAACGGAGTATATTTTATATGTCAAGGTGTGTAGAGTTAACGATTACACTTCATTTAGATATCTCGCTCATCTTATACAACGCATGTACCGCGTTGGCCTAGCAACTAAAGTAAACTACAGATGTGATTGGAGTGATTTGTGGGCCTCGTGTCCAGGCCTATTATGCACAGTCCAGGGCCTCTAGGGCTCTCGGCCTGCTGGAAATAGACTTGCACGCAGTGATAGATCTACTGGTGCATGGCGCAGGTATTTGTTGGCCGAGGTTTGACACATTCCCGACGCTTAATTGACACCGCTCGGTGACACTTTAACGACAACACCGCGTAGCTGCCGGTGTTGTTCACTCAAATGAGTCGAGCTTGCTTGTATAGGAAATATGAGAAGAATGCAAGTTTTGAAGATAATTGTGAAAATATTCGAATATTTATTGTACATTGCCCGAGATACTTTAGTTCAAAGTGAAAGATATCAACATTCGTGTGTTTTTTTAGACGAGCTTCAGCGAGGATTCAATTTGACATACTGAAAAAAATTGGTGTTCGTTTTTATGTTTTTTTGTCGGTTCTCCGCAGGTCAAACGGCTACAGATATCAACTTCAAACTTTTTTTCATTATGGTTCCTCATCTAACTTGGATCTTTAATGTTTTGTGGCATTATCGGGTGGTAACTTTTATTTTTATGAATTTTAGAAATTTCAAAAATACCCGTCAGAATAACACAGCGGAAAAAAAATTCATTTTTCCCCCAAAAAATGAAATTTTGCGTGAAGTTGAGTTACATTATGATACACATTCATGAAAACTTTCAGCTTGATCGGGTTAGCCATTTCGAAGAAAAACCATAAAATGTGCTAAATTTGTACCACTCGAAGCAGTTTTTACCCATTTATAACTTAAATGTCACCCAATTGGCGAATGTAGGCAAAAGTTTGGCAAAAAAGTCGACATACTATTACTATCTGCTCGTTTAACAACGCATATATAGCGTTTTCCTAGTTTACTTTTTATACCAATGCTAATAATGTACGGAAAGATCACAGAAACGGGTTTTACTTATAATGCGTTCCGAACTACTTTGGGAAACTGAGAGACTTTTATCTGCGGCATGAAATTATGGTCACCAACAGCGCAGTCCTGGTGTTGAAGTTCATTGCTTTTAAATAATTAAAATGGGGTGGTAATATCGCCCTTGTGGTGCCCCGTCCAAACGATCCTATCTTTCATCCTTAGCCCTAATTGGGGAACAATGATTTTGTATCAAGTTTCGATGTTATTAAAACAAACAATTGTGCTGCCACAAAACACTGGTACAGTGATAACAGAGCCCATAACAATAAGTGCCTCACTACACGCCAATTCAAGTTTGTTGATAGCCAAAAATCTGTCAGTATCTCATAAATAAAAGAAAAGAAGATGTGCCAAGTTCAATGAACCTTAACAAGGTCAATGACCCTTAACAAGGTCAATGACCCTTAACACTTGAGGTCAATGAACCTTAACAAGGTCAATGACCCTTAACAAGGTCAATGACCCTTAACACTTGAGGTCAATGAACCTTAACAAGGTCAATGACCCTTAACAAGGTCAATGACCCTTAACAAGGTCAATGACCCTTAACACTTGAGGTCAATGACTTCAATAGCGAAAAGAAACTAATATCAACAGAAACACGGCACCGCCACCGATATCCATTGACAGACAGTTTTTCTGTTATATGACGCCATTTTATCAATTTTTTGAGTTTTTTTTTTAGTACCCAATGCTTATAGTGTTATATAAAAATTATCTTTAGTAAGCTTATAGCTTCAATTTATGTCGATTCATTTCAATTTTTGATTGTTGATGGATCGATAGATCGATAAATTGACAAATCAAAAAATCTATACATCGACAGATCTATAAATCGATACATCGATAAACTGATGGATCGATGAATCGATAGATCTAACAATTGATAAGTGGTTAGATCGATAGATCGAGTTTGATAGATGATTTATTAGATGAATTATGTTCACAATAACACGTGTCTCTGTAACCCACATCCTCGACTATAAACATAACCTTGACTGCCCGAGCCACTCGGGCGACATGATGCCCTTTCTACTCACCGTTCATGTTGTACATGGGCGCGCCGAACATGTACCCCGGGTAGACGTAGCCGGGGGGGGCCTGGGGGCAGGAGGGGGGGTACATGTGGCGGGCGGCGGGGGCGTCGGCCACGGCCACCTCGTCGCTCTCTTGCGGGCTGCCGGGGGGGCCGGTCGACTCGGACGACTGCGGGCTGCAGTTCTGATGACAACAACAACAACAACAACAACTGCATTAATATCTCATATACATACAGAATGTGATTTAAGAAAAAAAAATCATTTATATTGGGTTTAAAGACACTCTGTAGTAGTAGTAGTAGTAGTTTAGTGTTTTTTTTTTTCAAGTTTTCTATTTATTCAATGTACATGGCGTATTTATTTCTTTATTACTTTATTTAGTATTTATTTAGTAGTAGTAGTAGTAGTGGTAGTAGTAGTAGTTTTTTTTTGTTTTTTTACAAGCAATCGGGACCCTAGACTCAGATTCTGAAATATTTCACTGTGAAGACGCGAGTGAATACACCTCCTTTATATTATGTTAAAGTATGTTGGTATACATTGAGACAATACGATCTGTCTCAATTGTTGTTAAATAACAAGTTGTTCTGGTTGTTACCATGGCAACGAGCCAGGTGTATTGTCTTCAGAAGACAGCGTGATTTAAGAGTCTTTGATTGCCGCAGTTTAATCTTGTCAGGAGGCAATATAGTAAGAGAAAGTAACGGGTTGTTTACCTGATGTTGCTTGGCAACCGCACGTGGATAGTGGTATAAGGGGCTAACAGGCCAGACATAGTTGAATATGTGTAACATGGTTTCTTTTCAGAGTAGATCTATTGAATAGGTGTTAAATGGGTATAATTCTGACTGGGCGTACTTGAATAGCTATAAAAGTAGGTCTAATTCTGTTCTTTAATATGTGTAATATGGTTTCTTTTCAGAGTAGATCTATTTAATAGGTGTTAAATAGGTATAATTCTGACTGGGCGTACTTGAATGGCTATAAAACGTAGGTCTAATTCTGTTCTTTAATATGTGTAATATAGGTCTCAATAGGTGTGAAATGGGTTTAATTCAGACCATACATAATTAAGTGGGTGACACCTAAGTCCAATTAAGATCAGGTATATTCGAATGAGTGTCACTCAAGTCCAATTAAGATCAGGTATATTTAAATGGGTGCCATTCAAGTCCAATTAAGATCAGGTATATTCAAATGGGTGTCATTCAAGTCCAATTAGGACTGGGTATATTTAAATGGGTGTCATTTAAGTCCAATTAAGATCAAGTATATTTAAATGGGTGTCATTTAAGTCCAATTGAGATCAGGTATATTCAAATGAGTGTCATTCATGTCCAATTAAGATCAGGTATATTTAAATGGGTGTCATTCAAGTCCAATTAAGACCAGGTATATTTAAATGGGTGTCATGTAAGATCAATTAGGATCAGGTATATTCAAATTAGTGTCACATGAGTCCAATTCAGATCAGATATATTTAAATGGGTGTCATTTAAGTCCAATTTAGACCAGGTATATTTAAATGAGTGTCACGTGAGTCCAATTTAGACCAGGTATATTTAAATGGGTGACCCATAAGTCCAAATAAGATCAGGTATATTTACCCCAATGATTTTGTGTCAAGTTTAAAATTTTAACTAATAAAAGTCATTGTAGAATGCATGTATTACTACTCTTGGCAACCGTCGAAAGCAATTGTTTTACTTTTCATGATGTATTACAATCAGTTTTGAATCGAATAATTCTTCACTGGAACTACCGACTTTAATTACGATGTTCATGAAGGATAAAATAAATATTTTATGGGCGTCATAAAAAAAAAGAGACGATAAAGGCAAACAATATAATTTATTCATCACTATAAAAAAGTTCCGAGCAATTTCATTTCAACACTCGAAAGACATTTTCTCTTATTTTACTTCAATTTAATTGAATTGAAACTTCATGATGAGTAACCGAAATTTCATCATAATTTATCATTTCATCCGAAAGATGAAACACAAATTGGATCATCTATTAAGATACAGAGTCGTAAGAATAGTTTCGAGCAGTTTCTCAAAGACAGTTGTACCCCTCCCATTCAATCCCGAATAATTTTCAGCCTCACAGACACAATAGAAACTATAATAGAAGCATTCCATAGAGAGTCTGTCGAAGACGGCTGACAGATCGTAAAGAAGATCAAGAGAACTTGATTCAAACTTTTAAAAACAATAAAATAAACAATCTAGATTAAATACACGCTACATTAAAGGCCAATGAGCGATCGAGAATGCTTATATGTCATTGTTTATGTTCAAGAGGACAATAGACATAAGTTATGGGGTGCGTTTTAACTGCCGCTCACCGATCACTGTCCTCTATTTTCTATTTTCAATGACAAACCCAACCAAATATTTCCAAGTATTTCAATAAAATAAATAATTAAGATTGAATCCACGCTACATTAAAGGCCAATGAGCAATCGAGGATGCTTATATATCATTGTTTATTTGCAGGAGAACAATTCGATATAAGTTATGGGTTGCGTTTTAACTGCCGCTCACCGATCACCGTCCTCTATTTTCTATTTTCAATATGACAAACAAAAACCTGGCTAATCGAGGAGGTTGGATATGCTGGAGTGGAGGTATCCACAGACTTCATAGGGCAAAAAGTTCCCACCAGGGTGATTTCACAGATGTAAATGATTATAATGACTTGAACCGTGCAAGATATATTATTAACAAATATGATGCAATTAGTACTTGTCGAAAATGCTGAAGAGTCAAATTTTATTATGAGAAAAGGGGAAAGATAAGTTGTATGTAGCAGTAACACTCGATATTTTTGCTATCGATTTTTACCTCACAGCGTACCGTTACATACAAATAACATGTATCAAATCGTGAATGTTTATTATGGATCGAGAATATTTTAGAATCTAGAAAATTCTTCTTTGAATGTTGTGTAGCAGTTTCACTGTACAATAAAATGTTCATCAGGAACATCACTGCGATCGTTTATATGTTATGCTGACACTGGAAATGTTACGCTGTGATTAGGTTCCCCTTAAACAGTCTTTCTTGAGAAATTGACTGATCCAAAAATAGAAGTGTTCGAATGAATGAATATTAGGGTTTTAAGGCGCATCGACAGCGAGGTCATTTAGCGCCATATTGTTTGCTCAACAACCCCACCAACAGCTGAGTTATAAGGGAGTACGAATGAGCGAGTGATAATAAAAAGAAAAATAGTGATAGGTGGAAAGACATTCATGAAGACCCATGCATTATGCAGGACTCAAACTCACGCCCAACGTGACCTCAGTTTCTAACACAGCGCTTCAGTTGACTGAGCCACGGAAGGCTGATAATTTTGATTTCAACTTGATTAAACATTTCTATAGGTATTATTCGGTAATATTATTAGGTTATATTATTAATAATTAAAAGGTTATTATCAGGTATAATTATTAGGTATTATTTCATTTCATTTCCACATCGAAAACACCTAACTACCGTCACATGCAGCGTAGTGATTAACGCACTCGCTTCACGTGATCCGGGAGGTGAGGGGACATATCGGACCCGGTTCTATCCCCGCCTCCTTCCATCTTTATAGTTTTTTTTCGCGGTTTCCCTCTGTAGTCTAGGCTAACGCCGGGATGGTTCCTACAATATAGGCCACGACCGCTTCCTTCCCAATACCTAAGAAACCTTCATCTCATCATCCCATCAATCATTCTTTCGACGCCAATAGATCTCAGTTATCATTATAGTGCGTCGTTAAAACCCAATATATATTTAAAAAAAAGAAAATACCCATTTTTACCATTTTATACTGTCCACATTCCAAGGCCTCGAACCTCCTTGCACACTCCTCGGTGGCCCAATCAAATACTCTCAATTCATTTCACCATAGATCACGTCACCCGGAGTCAAAGCAGTGTGCAAAACTCCGAATAATTAATGTAGATGGGCTTATTATTGGCAAACAGTGGCAAAAGTTAAAAATAATTACGAATTGTTATATTCTTATTGTTTTTTTTTTTTTCATGTTTGTTTTGTGTCGGCGCGTGTAGGCGCGCACGTGAGCACGGTGTGAAGGTGGAAGCGGTATTTTTAACATCGTACAGTTTGCTTTCTCAGAGTTGGTAATCAATGTCGTTTCTAGTGCTTGTCTGGGAGCTGGACACATTAATAACGGGATTTGAAAAAAAAAAAATTATTAATTCATTTTCATTTTCGTCCAAGGGGATTAACAATATGGAAGAGGACATTTAGAAGTAACATTAATATCGGGAATTCAAAATGTATTCATTTTTTTTCATCAATATCGAAACTTGATACAAAATCAATGTTCCCCAATTAAGGCAGTGGATGAATGATAGGGTTCGAACCCTCGCCTGGGTTGATTCCAGTTACCAAGGAAATTCCTCAACTGACCGAGTATAGACAGGCGGCCAAACTCTCAATATATATTTAAAAAAAAAAGTTTTATGAAAAAGTTTTAAGAAAAAGATGTTCTATAAATGATGAACTGCTGAATATACTTCAATATAAAATTCCTCTCGATTATTTAAATTCATCTAAATAGATTCATTAGTCTGAATATTGAATTTCTCAATACAGATTATAGACAATGCGGTGAAATTATTTGACTTCATTCCAATTCAATAATGGATTTCAATTTGAATTTTTTTTTTTTTTATTCACACATTTTTAGTAAAAATTATAAAATCAGGGAACTCTGCTACTAAATATCCTACAAAGCCTCTGATGAGACTTGTCTGTAGGCAAGTATTAACATACTACATAGAGTGAACATGATATACGTAACTTCATGTGTTATTACCACTTATTACACAAACTTGAACATATTAAACATTTCACCCGTAATTGAAATTGTAACATAGTACTGAAATGGAAATATTATAGTATATTATATTTAATTGAAATATAATATTATTAAATATTATAAATAATATTATAATATATATATAATATATAATATAAATATATATAAATTATATTATTATAATATTATAATAATAAAATTAGAATATATTAGAATAATTCAATAGTATTAAACAATCTGTATATATAATGAATAATGTATAATGACCACATGTGCCTATTATTTTTTTTTCAATTTGACTTTTGAGCTACATTTTTATTTTTCATCCCTTACTGAAAATTTCAGAGTTATTGAAGAAACAAGTATTGTACTTCGTTATCATGTTATTATGTTATTATGTTATTATGTTATTATGTTATTATGTTATTATGTTATTATGTTATTATGTTATTATGTTATTATGTTGTAAGTTACTTATACTGCTTATTTTCGTAATGGTAATGTGGAATAAAACTAGGAAAACGCCATATATGCGTTGTTAGACGAGCGGAAAGTAATAGTATGTCGACTTTTTTGCCAAACTTTTGCCTACATTCGCCAATTGGGTGACATTTAAGTAAGAAATGGGTGAAAACTGCTTCGAGTGGTACCAATTTAGCACATTTTATGGTTTTTCTTCGAAATTGCTCACCCGCAAAAGCTGAAAGTTCTCATAAATGTGTATCAGAATTTAACTCAACTTCACGCAAAATTTCAGTTTTTGGGGAAAATAATTTTTTTTTCCGCTGTGTTATTCTAACGGGTATTTTATAATTTCGAAAATTCATAAAAAAAGTCAACATCCGATAATACCACAAAACTATACAGATCCAAGTTAGATGAGGAAGCATAATGAAAAAAGTTTCAAGTTGATAGCTGTAGCCGTTTGACCTGTGGAGAACCGACAAAAAAACATTAAAAAAAAAAAAAAAAAAAAACATAAAAACGAACACCAATTTTTTTCAGTATGTCAAATTGAATTTACGCTAAAGCTCGTCTAATAATAAAAAATGAAAATTGAAATGAATGAAATGTATATGAAAGTCAATCTTCAGGTTAATGCTCCTATATAGCTGCATTAAAATTAACGAAAAAAATTTCAACTTGATTAAATTTAGAAGCGAGTTATTTACATGGAAATATGTAAATTATTACATGTAAATTATATGTAAATTATTATTTATATGTAAATATGGATTTACATGGAAATAATTTAACATTACCTCACCAATGAACCAATTGATTTTTTATCATCTACATTTAAACATTTTCTGATACAACGTTCTTGTTCCCCAGACAAGACTAAGAATCTAAACCTAAGGCTAAGAATGACAAGAGACGAAACGAGGCAAAATAGGGGTGATCTTCACACCTCTTTTATTCATTTTCTATGGGGTGTAACGACGCACTATACTGATGACTAAGATCTATTGGCATCGGTGAATGATAAATGAGGTAATATAAGATGATGAGATGAGAGGTTACTTTATCAGGTGTTTATCAGGTGGGAAGGAGTCGGTCGTGGCCTGTTGTTTAGGAACCATCCCAGTATTGACCTGATCGATAGAGAGAAACCACGAAAAACCCCTGTTAGGATGGTCGACGATGGCGGGAATCGAACTCCGGTCTCCTGAATGACGGTTCAGTTTGCTAGTCACTCGACCACTCGTTTTAGTATAGTGTAACACTAAAAAATACCCAGACTAGAATATACCTACACGTGTAGCATTCTTTTCTTTTATCACACAAGTCATTAAACTATACAAGAAAAATAAAAACGTCCCGTTGAATTAACATCTGTTCCAGAACAATTCAAAATGTCCTCTACAATTACACACACAATAACATCACCGCCTGCCAAACTGTCAACAATGCCATTCTAATTTACAACAATCACGTTCTATTTTCAAACGACGATATTCAAAATTGGAACGTGAATCGAATTATACTACACCGGGAATTGTTAATGGCAGATCCCACACAATGAGTAATGCCAACATTAGGAAAGTTAATGACAAAAAGCTCTAGAAAGAAGTTATTTTCATCAGAAACACAAATGCGTAAGTAAATCAATTGGAAGGTTTAAATGTGTGGTGACATGTGGAACGGCCCTGTTGGTTAGGTTAGAGAGAGACGGTGTTGCCAAATTACCGGGAATAAATATTATATAGTAACGGAATATTGTTGTCTTTGTTTTGGTTTGATCAAGTTGCTTCATCTGGAATATGTTCGCACGCGCTGACAAATGAAGTTCGAGTTCTATTTTTGAATTTTTTTTCGAATGATGAAAAAAAAACGATTGATCATAAAAATAATAATAATTACTGTAAATCACGAGTATTTTTACCTTGACCACGTATGGTCTAGCTATACAGTGAATTGTTTTTGACAGTCATAGTTTATTCGTTTTAACGTCGACATTGCCGTTAGATTTGTTCTCCATCTCTCGACTTGCTGTTTTAATTTTTACAATCTGTTGAATGAGCTTTACAATTTACAATTTACAATTTACAATTTACAATTTACAATTTACAATTTACAATTTACAATTTACAATTTACAATTTACAATTTACAATTTACAATTTAAAATTTACAATTTACAATTTACAATTTACAATTTACAATTTACAATTTGTTAAACTAGGAAAACGCGGGATGTGCGTTGTGAGATGAGCTTAGAAGTATAGAAATGTACAATGAAAAATAATTCATCAGCTCAACCCATATTAACGGACCTTGGATAACTTCAAACGTTCAAAAACCTTACCTGCAACTTGTTGGTATTCATAGTGCTGCAACTTGTTGCATATACACTTTGCAAAACCAATTGATCCAAATATTCGATAAAGTGTGCACTTTTATTGCTTTTTCTTTGTTATTTCTTATCTGATTGTAGGAAAAATCTCTGAAAAGGTGTATAATAGTATTGTTCATATTTGGTGAAAATTTGAGAGCTTTTGAAGAATTCTTGTTTTTCAAGTATTTTTCCTCTGGGTTATTCTTATGAGGATTTTCCAAACTTTCCGATTTTTTCCGGAAAAACCTCCCGATCGATTTTTGTGAAAAATAATCCCAGCCTATTCTGGTATGACAGAAATATGTAGAAAAACTTTCAAGTTGACAGGTATTTTTTCCTGACCTGTATGCCACACACAAAACTCCCCCCCCCCCCAAAAAAAAAAACCAAGCCCATTTTTTTTCGGTATGTGAAATAGAATCTTCGCTACGCTCATCTAATGATCGCCCTTGTGGTGCCCCGTTCATACGATCCTACCTTGTCATCCATAGCCACAATGAAAAAGTATTTGGACCTCAAGATGAATCTAATGCTCTTTCATTTATATGTCATTCTATTTCATGGATTTAATCAGTTTTTAGATAATACGTCAAGGAATACTCAGAATATAATGAAATACAATTTGACGTAATATCCTAAAACTGATTGAATTCACAGAAATAGAATGTCATATTAAAACGATATATAATAATTTATAGATATAACAATATATAGTTATAACAATATATAACAATATATAGATATAACAATATATAGTTATAACAATATATAATAATATATAGATATAACAATATATAGATACAACAATATATAACAATATATAGATATAACAATATATAGATATAACAATATATAGATATAACAATATATAGATATAACAATATATAGATATAACAATATATAACAATATATAGATATAACAATATATAACAATATATAGATATAACAATATATAGATACAACAATATATAACAATATATAGATATAAAATATATAGATATAACAATATATAGATATAACAATATATAGATATAACAATATATAGATATAACAATATATAGATATAACAATATATAGATATAACAATATATAGATATAACAATATATAGATATAACAATATATAGATATAACAATATATAGATATAACAATATATAACAATATATAGATATAACAATATATAACAATATATAGATATAACAATATATAGATATAACAATATATAGATATAACAATATATAGATATAACAATATATAGATATAACAATATATAGATATAACAATATATAACAATATATAGATATAACAATATATAACAATATATAGATATAACAATATATAGATACAACAATATATAACAATATATAGATATAAAATATATAGATATAACAATATATAGATATAACAATATATAGATATAACAATATATAGATATAAAATATATAGATATAACAATATATAGATATAACAATATATAGATATAACAATATATAGATATAACAATATATAGATATAACAATATATAGATATAACAATATATAGATATAACAATATATAGATATAACAATATATAGTTATAACAATATAACATGGAAAAAAATAGTGAGAATGAATTTCTCCATTTGTGTAATAACTGCGCATACACCCTTTTAATGTATAAAATAAGCACACTATATGCGGCGTCTACATTGTATTCTTCAAGTTAAGAATAATGTTCCAGTTACATCTTGTAAGTGCAGTTAGCAGGCGAGACGAGATGGAAAGAGATTTAAAAACAGGGGATGACACATGTGAGAGCTAAGTGCCAAAGTTTCACTTGTTATTTTCTTCTTTCTGTTCATTTCATTTCTATTATTGCACACAACGGGCAGTGACTTTTAACGACCAAGAAAACGTTCACTTTTTATTATACTTTTAGTCTTGTTTTTATCTATTTTTGAAACTACCATTTCTTGCGAGTTATTCCAATTATTATTCAAATCTTCAGTATCGACCAGTTTTATTCTTTTAAAGAGTCCACGGGGGTCGATTTAGCGAAATGTCAGTTTTTCTTTTGTGATAACTTTTGAGCGGTATGAGATATCAAAATTTTAATACGCGAGTAACACAGATAATTATAATAGCCTCAAGATGATATAAGTTATGATTAAGTCACGTTGCATAATTGTGAATAGTATACGCTTGATAGTTATGCGACATGACTTGAATAGTATAACTTATATCATCTTGAAGCTATTATAATTATCTGTGTTTCTCGCCTCTTAGAATTCTGATATCTCATACCGTTCAAAAGTTATCATCAAAAAGAAAAACTGACATTTCGCTAAATCGACTTCAACTGCACTTTTAAGTTCAAGACATGTCAAGGCCCTTTCATATGTTATACGTTACGTTAGAACAGTTAATCGGAGTTAATGGGAAATTAAGATTTCTGTTTGAAAATTTTTTTAAAAATTTTGAAAAATTTAAAAAAAATTTTAAAAGATTTTTGTTCACATTTTACGTCATTATATCGAAAAAAATTCAACTTTAAAAATTCAAAAAGTTCAATTGGCGTCGGTGGATGATGAATGAGATGATGGGATGATGAGAGAAGGGTTATTTTATTAGGTGTTTTTGGATGGAAGGGAGGATTGCCTGTCATGATTTAGAGGATTCCCTTGTGAACTAGATGTAGATAAGAGTGGCTACGGTACCGGTGGCATTGTGGAACTCACATACTAATAACATGGAAGGCATTTGTGGTTTCTTGCGGTCAGTTCAGAGCCAAAGGTCCCGATTTCCTGTCGTAATTTAGCAGATTTCCTTGTGAAGTAGATGTCTATAAGCGTGGCTACGGTACCGGTGGCATTGTTCAACTCACTAAATCCATCATTTTCGTAAAAAACAAATGCAACTAATAATATTATAATTCCACTAAGCCGTGTGTAGCATTGTTGAGCATTATTGTTTTGAATAGTTCGATATAAAAGCGATATTTGCGCTACAGGCAATCGGGACCCTGGACTCGGGAACTGACCCCGGAAATATTTCACATTCAAGACCCGAGTTGGAGCACCTACTTTATATTAAAGCTGGCCTTCCATTAACGCGGTATTCGCTTAGCAAACTCGCTAAGCGGTTCTTTGAGCCGCCATGATGATAAAACGACCAATCAGTGACGAGAGTTACGCGATTTCTGATTGTTGAGCTCGCCTCAATTCCACCGCCTTGCGAAAGCGAAACGCAAATAGGTTGACGAATATGAATGACGCAATAGGTTCAATAGTGATCTGTCGAGTACTGGATTTGTACCCAGCAGTTGATTCTGTATTTTTCATTATAGTGAATATATTTATATTGGGTTTTAGCGACGCACTGTAATGATTACCGAGATCTATTGGCGTCGGATGAATGATTAATGAGATGATGGGATGATGAGACGAAGGTTTTATGGGTAATGGGAAGGATAGTGGGAAGGAAACGGTCGTGGCCTATATTGTGGGAACCATCCTGGCACTAGCCTAGAATACAGAGGGAAACCACGAAAAACCCCTGTCAAGATGGACGGTAGCGGGGATCGAACCGGGTCCGATATATGTCCCTTCACCTCCCAGGTCACATGGAGCAAGTGTGTTAACCACTCAGCTACTGTGCCGGTTATAGTGAATATATATTCATTCAACCAGTGTATTGACTAAAACCCACCGGCCACACTTCTCAGTAGGGAGTCTTGAAGGAATCCCGAGGGAACAGTAGGGGGGTCCTGAATCTATCCCGAGGGAATCATGCTGCAAGTCTCACCTGCGAGTCTGTGGAGTATCGCTTCCTCCTGTCCCTGTTGTGACAGGGCGCCGCGACGAAGGGCAGGAAGCCGGGGGGGTTGAACCACTCGAGTGGCTGCAGCGGCACGGGCTGGCAGGGCACGGCGGCGAGGACGGGGGGGCCGCCGTTGGAGGGGTAGTGGGGCCCCACCAGCACGGTGATGTTGCCGGTGTACGGGTCGTACATCTCGTAGCCACTACCTGCGTGAGAGAGACAGAGAGAGCGAGATAGTTGTCATGACGTGTATAAATACACACATATATATATATATATATATATATATATATATACATATATATATATATATATATATATATATATATATATATATATATATATATATATATATATATATATATATTCAGAAGACTTTGACAAAAAGAGGAGAGAGGACCCAGTGATTCATCACTTTTCATTCCTATGAAATAACGTTGAATAGGCTTCAGTGGTGATTAATCGCTTCATATGGGAAAAATATGTTTTAAATGGCAAAAGTTTGCTTGGTGACCAAGTTTATGACAGCTACTGCCATCTTAGAAAGCTTATGTGTTAGCTACTATATATTCTCGCGCCTAGTTCGAGTTCGGTTACTTCTCTCGTGGATGTTGATAGTGTTCAATGAGTTCAATTCAAGGAACTTAAATTTGAGGAATTTAATTTAATTTAAGGAACTTCACAACGCTGAGATTACATTTCAACGAATAATGAACAAATATTGAATAATGAATAACCAATATTTATTTCCCTCCAATTTTAGAAAACTAGAAATGATCATCTCAATTTCGAAATTTATAATTGATGTTTTTGTTCTCCTAAACCCGGCTTTTTTTCTGAGTCGTGTCGTAGACGTTACTCGATTCTTTTCATGTTTCTATACAGAATCTGTGATGACTCATGGTACTGGAGAAAAATATCAACTTCAATTTCAAAAAAAGCTAGATGATAATTTCCAGTTTCCTCCTAAATTAGGAAAATGAATATTTTCATTATTCGTTGGAATCTGGTCTCAGGATTGTGACGTCGTTTGAATCGAATTTATTCGACACTATAGCATATCAATATCTAGGAGATTAGGGGCTGTCCATAAATGATGTCACACAATTTCAGGGTATATTGAAACCCTCCCCCCCCTTGTCCCAGTTGGTCACAGAGATGATGACCCCCCCCTTAATGATGTCACAATCCAGCCAATTTACCACCACCCTCATGAAATTATTCATGCAAATTTGGAAAAACTGGGATTGGGACACTAAAAAAAAGTTGTTCTTGATTTTTTTTAGTAATTTTGCATTAACTCTGCATTAAAATATAATTTCATACAAATTATATGGCATCAATTTATTTTCCTAGAAATTGAAAGAAACGAATAATATAATATGGAGTGTAAATGTGAATGCCACATTAGTGTATACCCCCCCTCCCTCCCCTTGTCACACATTGTCACATTTTTGATGACCCCCCCCCCCGCAATGTGGACGTCATTTATGGACAGCCCCTTGGTAACTGAAGTTTTATCACCTTTTTCCTTTTATCACCACTTATCTACGCACGGTCAATAGTTCTTTAAACGTGGACGGTGAATTGGAACATATTTGTAACATAAGAGGAATAGAAAGTGAGGACACCATCTCCAACCGGCAAACCAACGCAACCCTCAATGCATCTTGGTAGAAGCCAACGCATACAATTTCCAAGATGGCAGTAGCTGTCATAAACTTGGTCACCGAGCAAAATTATGCCATTAAAAAGATATTTCTTCACGTAAGCGATTAATCAACATCATGGGCTGTGCTTTGGGCGGGTGAAGAGGGATGGAAAGGGGGGTATGGGGAGGATAGACGTAGAATCGAATGTGATTGGCTTACCATTGATGTAGTAGACACCGGTTTGGTCCACGAATCCGTTCGTGTAAATGAACTGGGGTTGTTCCTCGCACATTTCATTCGGGTCATTCTCGAGCATTTCTAGAACAAAACAATACACTTGTTCACTCATTTCATCTATTCAATTCATTTTCTTCAATACTGTACTTCTATTTTCTCTGATTAGTTTGATCCACAATTTTTTCCAGTCTGATATGATATTTGAAAACTTTCACCCACTTTTTCTTAGATTGCGACCATTTTTTTTAAATTCATGATTTTTTCATCATATTCTTTGTATCATCCCGATTTTTTCAACTTTCTCTTATGTTTTTCTGAGATTTTGGATGCAAAATATCTTCTCTGATATATTTTTGTTATCCTGATTGATCCATGCTTTTTAAAATATCTCTTTGAATTTTTCTTCGACATTTCTGTATTTTTGTGGGACGCCTGAAGAGCGAATACTGGAATGTGGAAACTACCACAACTTAGAAAGAGGATGTGATTATTTGAGGTAACGATTATAACCTGACCCAAAAACCCTAACACAGCTTCTCTGTGCTCTAACCAATTCCCAGAAATATAGTTGCTTCTACGGAATTATCACACGCCAAGCCCACCTAACTCTTGGTAATATCGCTATTCCAGTATTCCCTCTTCAGCGCCTCCATTTTTGTCATCATCTTATATTTTCCCCATTTCAGTTGACATTTGAGATAACTTATTCCGAGTACATTGATTTACATTGATTTACATTGATTTCGTGTTTTTCTCAATCCGATGACAATTCACAACTTTCATTCGAATGTTGTGAATTTCAGAATTTCATTTTTTCATATCTTTTTTGCCAATCGTTTTGGTTTTTTATATTAGCTTCAAATTTTTCCAAGATCTTGATCAATATTTTGAGTTTTGGATATTTTGAAAATTTTATTATTCCTCAATATTTTTTTAATATCCATGATGCATATCCAATATGCATGATTTTTGAATATTTCTTAAATTTTTCTAAAATTTTGATTAATTTTCTGAAAGTTTTTAATTTTCTCTTTTTTTTCTAATTTTCTTTTGTTATCCAGATTGAACCATGATTTTTAAAGTATCTCATTCAATTTTTCTTCGGCTTTGCTCTATTTTTGTCACCTTATATTTTAACACATTTCAGTTGCCTTTTCAATATATTCCTAGTAATCCTGCAAGCGTCACAGCCTCACTCACCTTCATGATGCGTGCCGTCGTTGTTGTAATGGGCGACAGATGGCGCTGGCGTGTCCTGGTCGACAACCACCGCCTTCTTGCGGCCGAGATAGCCCTTCTTGAACAGCACGTCCTGCCGCGGCGTCGTTATCTTGGTATACTCCTCTGCAACAACAACAACAACAACACAATGGCGTCAGCAACAATGTCAATAACAAACAAATCAAACAATCAAACAAGACAAATCAAACAATGACAAACAAATATAACAATATGGTGACAGCAACAATGTCGTTAGGAGCAATGTCGTTTGGAACAATGTGCCATTGAACAATATGTCGTCAAGAGAAATGCCACAAAGTATCGCCCGCAACAATGACAATTAACAATGTGCGATTAAAACTTCTTCAGCAACAATGACAACGATGTGCATTTTTACAATTTCTTTGGCAAAAATGACAGTGTGTGCTGTCAGAAGCAATGAAAAGGTGTGCAATCAGCAACAATGTCTCCCAAACATGACAACAATGTGACGCTAAACAATGTCGTCAAACAATGTCGTCAAACAATGTCGTCAAACAATGTCGTTGAACAATGTGTCGTCAGAAAGACTTTCAGTCTTCAGTCAGTCATCGTGTGGCCTTCAATTCCTACATTTTCTATATTATTTTTATTTTGGTGGAGGTGCCGGGTTTTAGAAGTTCACATTCATTCAATTCAAATTCAATTCGAATCAATTCGATATTATTCAAGGTCGAATCATAAATGGCGTCTTATTGTTGGGCCTATACGCATGCGTCACTTCTTTGTTGATACATATCTACACAGGATTCATTTTAGCAACACTTGAAGATTAAAAAAATGAGAATTAATTGTGATATCTCATACCGTTTGAAAGTTATCACCAAAAAACTGATATTTCACTAAATCCACTTCCACTGCATTCTCAACATGTGAAACAAAGTCAGTGTTTCCAGACTTTTATCTGCGGCGGAGAATTATGGTCACAGACAGCGCAGTCCTGGTGTTGAAGACCAATTAGTTTTAAATAATCAAAATGGGGTGGTAAGATCGCTCTTGTGGTGCCCCGTCCAAACGATCCTATCTTTCATCCATAGCCTTAATTGGGGAACAATGATTTTGTATCAAGTTTCGATGTTATTGAAGATTAAAAAATGTATTTTAAAGATACCGGTATCACAAAACATCAGGACGGGGTTTATGATAAAAAAAAAACGCAACTGCATCTTTCAAAAGTTCATAAATCCTGGTGGTTCAAAGCATAAATCAAACTGTACACCCAATAAATCCAGTAAGTTGAAGTAATTGTCAAATATTTGTATCAATTAATTAATTAAATTAATTAATTAATTAATTAGGTACGCAACCTTCTACAATCGTGATTACATGTATATATACCAACACTTCAACAAGAATAGAACGTTTTTTCACGTCCTATTGTTGGTAATAAGAGCGGTGGTCAGTGTCGTGAACCGCTGTACGTACGAATAGCCAGCTGATGGACGATCACCACGTGACTGGCTAAAGCTGGATTCACAATGCGAACTAATGATTAGTGATTAATGATTAACTAAAGTTGGCAAATACGGAATCAGTGTTGACGTTCACATTGTGTTTAATATTAGTGACTGACCTTGAAAGTTGACCAACTTTCAACTTTAGTATTAATCATTAGTTTCAATCATTAGTCCGACCAATCAGAAGTCGTGAATTCGAAACGACAGAAAGTCAATGCAAAAGGAAGCTATCCCGCTCGATGAACCGCTCGTTCACAGCCTTCTAACATATAGATTTCAATTTAAATCTGTCATCTTAAGAAAGCTACGACTCATGAAAATTAATTCTTATTGTGAATGCTCAGTTTCTTGATTCTAGTATTTAGTATTAGTCACTAATCATTAGTTCGCATTGTGAATCCAGCTTAAAGGTACGTGCGATCAAGCAGCTGGCCAATCGTACGTCATCTCCAATGACAGACGCTTGACCTTGATGGGGATAAGATGGGGGGGGGGGGGGGGGGGGGCTAATAATAGAGGATATAGGCCTCTGTCTTGAGAATAAGTCGACATGGGGTGGATCTTTGGCGTGTATATATAAATAAATATATATATATATATATATATATATATATATATATATATATATATATATAAATAAATATATATATATATATATATATATATATATATATATATATATATATATATATATATATATATATATATATAAATAAATATATATATATATATATATATATATATATATATATATATATATATATATAAATAAATATATATATATATATATATATATATATATATATATATATATATATATATATATATATATATATATATATATGATTTCAATCCCGGGGATTTGTCCCGGGCAAGGTCGCAATTTTCAAACAGTTTTAAAAATCATACATATATATATATATATATATATATATATATATATATATATATATATATATATATATATATATATATATATATATATATATATATATATAATATATATTATTATCTTGAGTTACCACGATCTATAGCCTAATCAGACGTGTGGCCGAGTGGTTAATACAATGGACTGTCATTCAGGAGACTGGGGTTCGATTCCCGCCATGGTCGACCATCCTGACAGGGGTTTTTCGTGGTTTTCCTCTGTCGTTCAGGTTGATACTGGGATGGTTCCTTTAACAACAGGCCATGACTGACTCCTTTCCAATATTAAAAAACAACTTAATAACATAT
Organism: Brachyptera risi; assembly: GCA_964007535.1. Taxonomy (NCBI): domain Eukaryota; kingdom Metazoa; phylum Arthropoda; class Insecta; order Plecoptera; family Taeniopterygidae; genus Brachyptera; species Brachyptera risi. The sequence goes on along the minus strand of OZ023338.1, from coordinate 2,911,570 downwards.
TCTTTCATCTCATCATCCCAACGTCTCGTTTATCATTCACCGAAGCCAATAGATCGTAGTCATCAGTATACAGTGCTTCGTTAAACCCAATATATATATATATATATATATATATATATATATATATATATATATATATATATATATATATATATATTTATATATATATATATATATTTATATATATATATATATTTATATATATATTTATATATATATATATATATATATATATATATATATATATATATATATATATATATATATATATATATATATATATATATATATATAAATCCAGATATATAGCTACGATGAACCCCTGTCAGGATGGTCAACCACGACAAAGATCGCATCACAGTCTCCTGAATGACGGTTCAGTGTGCTAGCCACTCGACCACTCGTCTCAGTAACAGGATATTTGCCAGGACAGATGAGTACAGGGGTGATTGTGTGTCGCATGTGAAGCGTGCTGTTACGAGCTAACGACCGGTCTGATTGCAATCAACGGCGTAGATGACGCGTAGCGACACAGAGCGGCTGTCGTCGGCGAGTGAGCGATCGTAGCGGGCAGTGAGCGATCGTAGCGGAAAGAGCGTCATTGGCAACGTATTAATTGTATAGAAAAATGAAGTATCTGATGTGTAAACTAGGAAAACGCGAAATGTGCGTTATAAGATGAGCGAGATATCTGAATAAGGTAATAGTCGTTAAAGTAGTTTTACCCTCGCTACTTTATCAACTCTGTTATTCTACACACCTTGATGCATATAGAGAAGACTTCATTGTTGGGCAAATATCGAATCTAGAAAGCAGTGAATCTCGGCAACCTGAATCTGCTTTAATTTCTATAATAATATTTGATTAATAAAAACAGATAATTTAATTATTTTCTTTAAAACGGCTGATCCGAATTGCATATAAAATTGTGATGATGTGTATCAATCATGTTTACACATTTACAAAAAATTTCATCTCATTTGAAGAGATTTTATTTTTCAAATTTTTTCACCCAGCCTAATCTTATGGGGTTTTTAGAAACTTTGAGATGATATTTCTTCAAAATCTGTCCAACCAATTCATACCAAAAAGTATACAGTTCCAAGTTGGATAAGTTTGCGTTTAAAAAAAAAGTTTCATGTTGATCAGTCAAACCCTGCGACCTGTGCAGTGCCCACAAAAAAAAAAAAACAGACAAAGCCCTATAAGAGTGGGATGGAGACTTCGCTACGCTCAACTAATTAGGAACAGTCGTAAGCATGTCAAAATGCAGTGATTTGGCATTGTTGAAATAACAAACGTCACGGCCTCATAGATGCACGTTATTAACCGTGCATGTCCAGACAATGAGCACCGCCTTGTTGAATCGATAAACAAACAAGTGCACTGCGTTTAGTTGATATTGGGCGTTATCCAAGTGCCTTGCACTCGAATCCAGGAGAGATGGAGGTTCCGATCGACCGTCTCCCCTATCTCACAACACTAACGCCCGGATGGTTCGAACCTTTAACTCATGTCATTTTAATTAATGAGAGATGAAGGTTCCGATCGACCGTCTACCCTATCTCACAACACTAACCCACGGGTGGTTCGAACCTTCAACTCATGTCATTTTAATTCATGAGAGATGAAGGTTCCGATCGACCGTCTCCCCTATCTCACAACACTAACACACGGGTGGTTCGAACCTTTAACTCATGTCATTTTCATTAATGATAGATGAAGGTTCCGATCGACCGTCTACCCTATCTCACAACACTAACACACGGGTGGTTCGAACCTTCAACTCATGTCATTTTTATTAATGAAAGATGAAGGTTCCGAGCGACCGTCTCCCCTATCTCACACCACTAACACACGGGTGGTTCGAACCTTTAACTCATGTCATTTTCATTAATGATAGATGGAGGTTGCGATCGACCGTCTCCCCTATCTCACAACACTAACACACGGGTGGTTCGAACCTTCAACTCATGTCATTTTTATTAATGAGAGATGAAGGTTCCGATCGACCGTCTACCCTATCTCACAACACTAACACACGGGTGGTTCGAACCTTCAACTCATGTCATTTTCATTCATGAGAGATGAAGGTTCCGATCGACCGTCTCCCCTATCTCACAACACTAACACACGGGTGGTTCGAACCTTCAACTCATGTCATTTTCATTAATGAGAGATGAAGGTTCCGATCGACCGTCTCCCCTATCTCACAACACTAACACACGGGTGGTTCGAACCTTCAACTCATGTCATTTTCATTCATGAGAGATGAAGGTTCCGATCGACCGTCTCCCCTATCTCACAACACTAACGCCCGGATGGTTCATATCTCGTGGATGCAGCTGTATTATTATTAGGCCTTGAGAAGAGGTATGTGACATGTTTTGATAGGAAATGATGACAGGCTGACAGTTGGCGGGACTGTAAACTGGCGGTGACTGGTAAACTGGCGGTGAAGATGCACTTTAATACCGATTACTCATGACTTCTCGAGATATGCACGGTGCTGTGGGGATGAGATTGAGTTGGCTCACTTGACGTTTTTATGTCTTAAGATATGTCATTTGTATGTCATTATGTCAAGAGAAACTTTCCACACATCGAGACATAAATAACTGACATGCATGAAAATGTATCAACTTGACAAAATTATGACTTTTAATTTGTATTTTTGAAAAATGTTCATAGAAGTATTTATTATTAGACGAGCTTTAGCGAGGATTCAATTTGACTTACTGAAAAAAATTGGTGTTCGTTTTTATGTTTTTTCTGTTTTTTTTCTGTTTTTTTGTCGGTTCTCCACAGGTCAAAAGGCTACAGCTATCAACTTCAAACATTTTTTCGTTATGCTTCCTCATCTAGCTTAGATCTGTATAGTTTTGTGGCATTATCGGGTGGTAACTTTTATTTTTATGAATTTTAGAAATTTCAAAAATACCCATTAGAATAACACGGCGGAAAAAAAAATTAAAAAATTTTATTTTCAAAAAAATTGAAATTCTGTGTGAAGTCGAATAACATCTTGATACACATTTCTGGAAATTCTCAGCTTGATCGGGTCAGCCATTTTGAAGAAAAAACATGAAATGTACTAAATTGGCACCACTCGAAGCAGTTTTTACCCATTTATAACTAAAATGTTACCCAATTGGCGAATTTAGGCAAAAGTTTGGCAATGAAGTCGACATACTATTACTTTCCGCTCGTCTAACAACCCGTATATAGCGTTTTCCTAGTATATTGAGTATAAATTGAACTCAATATATACATACTAGGCAAACGCAATATAAGCGTTGTAAGATGAGCGAGATATCTGAATAAGGTATAAATATTTTAATGTGTTCCGGATTTCGGAAACTGAGATACTTTTATCTGCGGCGGAAAATTATGGTCACACACAGCGCAGTCTTGGTGTTGAAGTTCATTGGTTTTACATTAATTAAAATGGGGTGGTAAGATCGACCTTGTGGTGCCCCGTCCAAACGATCCTACTTTGCATCCATAGCCTTTATTGGGGAACAATGATTTTGTATCAAGTTTTGATGTTATTAAAAAAAAAAAAAAGATAATTCATTGAACTTCATGTTATTTATATATTTCACACAGTTTACATCTCAAAAAACCATGAATACATATGATAACTGTGAAAGTTTAAAAGATCTAATATATATATATATATATATATATATATATATATATATATATATATATATATATATATATATATATATATATATATATATATATATATATATATATGTAATGATTTGCATCAGTGGAATAACCCTAGCGGGAACTTTTTGCCCTTATGTGACTGGGTACACCTAAATAAACCACGACTATATATCCCCAGGTCCATAATTAATTCAACTGAAATTTAATAAATTATATTTTGCTCCAGCAAAATTCACAGTAGGCCCACACAATGTCTTGAATATACATTTATTATTCTAATTAAATTTATCTCAAAACAAATAGGTTTGTGCTAACATAGCAAAGAACCGGTGTATTAATCATAGAAACTTTGAAACTGTCTTAATTGCATCTCTCCTTTCTTCCTCCCGCTTGTTTTACAGGAACAAATTGTTTCCATCCAGCATACAAGTTCAACTGGATCCCTGTAATCCAGCGACGTTGAACTCTTGAATAGAGAACAATCACTTTCGCTCAGTTAGCTCCGTATAGACGCTCTTTTCGCTCGGTGCGCTCTTTCAGCTCTTTCAACTATTCTCGCTCTTTCAGCTCTATTCAGTGAGATTGAATAGCGAACCATATTAATCTTGTTATTCCATCTCGCTTACTCGATTCGTTCTTTTCGCTCAGTTCGCTCTTTTCGCTCAGTTCGTGGTTAACTTGGTTAGCTGTTTATGTTCAGATATTTTCTCAATTATGCAGTCAGCTTTTTCGATCGGCAAGTTTTTTTCGCCCAGTTCATTCTGCTCGCTCGGTTTACTCCAGTATGCTCGTTTCATTTTTTTTTCACTCAATCCGTTCTTTCGCTCAGTTCGCTCACTTGAATTTAATCTTTTTGCTCAGCTCACCCCAGTTTGCCCTTTCAACTTTCAAGCTCAGATCGCATTATTCGCTCTTTACGCTCTTTTCACATCGATCACTGTTTTCGCTCAAATCGCTCTTTTCGCTCAAATCGCTCTTTTTGCTCAGATCGCTCTTTCCGCTATTTTAGCTAGGATTGCTCTTTCAGCTCATCTCCCCCCCCCCCTCCCTCCCGGGCGTGGCGTGTCCAATAAGCATCACTCCAGGGAAATACCACCAAACAATTGTTCGCCTTTCGACACAACAACAGGCTAGCTTTCATTAGCATAATTAGGACGATACGCGGTGTACCGACTCCACCCTGATCCTCTGGGACCCCCCCACCCCCCCTCCCCCCCCCCGACAAGTCCAGGAATCTGCTGATATTAGCCCGTCATTGGGGACACATTATACGGCTAGAAACAGATGGGTAGAAACTAAACAAAAGAACAACGCACAAAACAAATTGTAATATTTTTCAACAATGTATAAAAAACAGACATTTCTCTTGTTTTTTGTTACTGAATTTCTATTGTTACATGTTTGTTATTGTTGTTTATGTCTGAGTAAACCTTGGGACGAGATTATTTAGTTTCACAGAGGTTTGTTCTGTGGTTCTGACAATACGTTTTACTGAGACTCTGGTACTATTGGAATACATTTTATTTCAAATTGAGTACAGATGAGAACATATATTTTATTAATAGTCATTAGTGAAAATGAGGTCGTCCTTCTGATCCATGGCAATATAGCATGTCGCCCTTGCCCTTGATTCGATGTGAACCATATAGTTGAAAATTTGATAGAATTAAATGAAATAAAATTAAAATTCAACCCATCATATAAAATAATAATAAAATCACCAAAAATATATAGGAATCAAATATATTCATATATATATATATATATATATATATATATATATATATATATATATATATATATATATATATATATATATATATATACATATATATATATATATATATATATATATATATATATATATATATGATAATTAAACTTCTTGGACACGATCCAATATCGAGATATTTGGGTTATTATAGTTATGTCGAAAAAGATATCCCAGTCGAGGCGTATTTTTTTCGACATAACTATAATAACCCATATATATATATATATATATATATATATATATATATATATATATATATATATATATATATATTCATATATATATATATATATATATATATATTTATATATATATATATATATATATATATTTATATATATATATATATATATATATATATATATATATATATATATATATATATATATATATATATACATATATATATATATATATATATATATATTCATATATATATATATATATATATATATATATATATATATATATATATATATATATATATATACAAAACTGTATAAAAATGATAACTGAACGAATTTGGTATTAAAATTTCAATTCATCATATTGGGCCCAACTCAATTAATTTCAATATATCTATTTGATATACCGGTAATCACAAAAAGACGAAAATAAATAAATGAGTACGAATAGAGAATGAAAATACTGAATATATGTAAGAACTGTCATTGGACGAGCCTTAGCGAGGATTCAATTAGAAATACTGAAAAAAATTGTTTTTTTTTTCATGTTTTTTTGTCGGTTCACACAGGTCAAACGGCTACAGCTATCAACTTCAAACTTTTTTTCATCATGGTTCCTCATCTAACTTAGATTTGTATAGTTTTGTGGCACTATCGGGTGGTAAATTTCATTTTTATGAATTTTAGAAATTTCCAAAATACCCGTCAAAATAACACTGCGGGAAAAAAATAAAATTATTTTCATTTTCCAAAAAAATTAAATTTTGTGTGAAGTTGAATAACATTTTGATATACATTTCTGGAAATTCTCAGCTTGATCGGGTCAGCCATTTTGAAGAAAATCCATAAAATGTGCTAAATTGGTACCACTCGATGCAGTTTTTACCCATTTATAACTTAAATATCACACAATTGGCGAATTTAGAAAAAAGTTTGGCAAAAAAGTCGACATACTATTACTATCCGCTCGTCTAACAACGCGTAAATAGCGTTTTCCTAATAAAATGGAACTCTGATGAATACAACCTCTCTAAAATAATTGTAAAATAGTTTTAATAATCTAAAATGTACAGTAATCTAACTGAATGGGTGAGCGCTAAATACACAGTAATGTTGTTGACATGACTCGTATGCGAGGCACTAACTAATGAGATCTAGATAAACAGACAGGGAGGAAGCGAGAGAGAGAGAGAGAGAGAGAGAGAGAGAGAGAGAGAGAGAGAGAGAGAGAGAGAGAGAGAGAGAGAGAGAGACAGGGAGGAAGCGAGATAGAGAGAGAGAGAGTGAGAGAGAGAGTGAGAGAGAGAGCGAGAGAGAGAGAGAGAGAGAGAGAGAGAGAGAGAGAGAAAGAGAGAAAGAGAGAGAGAGAGAGAGAGAGAGAGAGAGAGAGAGTTGTGTGGTATTGTTTCAATCTAATTCATCACTTGTGTGCAAGTACACACGTAGAGCTTATAAACTATAATTGATTGACTATTTTATGTTCGTCTAATACCTGTGAAATCTTACGTAATATCTGGTTATCACTATTCAAGTACTTACTTTCAAGTGAGTATTCCCAAGTACCGTACTATTAAGTACTTGCCATTACTTTTTAGTGTTTCATCTAAGAGTCTATAACTGAGACGGGTGGACCAGTGGCTAGCTCGATGAACTGTGATTCAGTGAAGCGATGTTCGATTCCCCCCATGGTCCATCCTGTCAGAGGTTTTTCGTGGTTTCCCTCAGTCGTTCAGGTCAATACTGGTATCCGACCAGATCCATTCCATCATCCAAAATCACATAATGAAATAGCCTCTCTTCTCATCTTTCCATCATCTCATACATCATTCACCGACGCCAATAGATCCTAGACATCACTACAGTGCGTCGTTGAACCCGATATATCTTTAAATATCGTTATATCGTTCAAAATTTACTAATTATATCTTCATAATATCAATAATACGACTGAATGTTATAAATGGCAAAGTTTTGCTTAGTGACCTTACACATGACAGCTATCACAATGTTGGAAATTGGCACATTTTAGTGTTTTTTCAAGTGGGTTGGCTACTCTTCATTCTGTCTCTCTCTAATCCAGCCATTTCTTCTCTTGTGGATACAAGTATAACAAGAAATGTGCTTTTGGCTCTGTTCTATAGTTATATCCACGAGAGATGGCTCGAAACACCCGCGTGCTATTAGTATCAGATAGGAGGGACGGTCGCTCGGAATCTTCCATCTCTCGAGGATAAAAGTTACACACGAGAGATGAAAGTTCGAACCACTCGGGCGCTAATCATATGAAATAGGGGGGACGTTCGCTCGGAATCTTCATCTCTCACGGATACAATTATAGAACCTATACATCCACCCGCTGCGTATCGACCGGCCAGTAGAGGTCACGCAAAGGTCATAGGTCAGGCATGCTAATACAGTAGTAATTCCTTAAGTAGATTACAGGATCGAAGTATTCTACCCTCCTCTACCTTCCACCCCCTTGATTTACTGTCATACCGTACTAGTAGGCTTACACACGCATGCCTCATCAAATGCACGTTAAAACACATCTGGTCGACCGATCGTCCCCATTATATCGGTAAAGAGTTAATATTATAGTTTCTTTTTTGTCAAACAAACGAGATTTTTTTTTTTTAATTGAGCAAAAGAAAATAGAACATACATATAAATAAATAAACAGTCACGTGATGTCCACAAAGCCCTGAAGAGCTTGACTGTGGATTAAATATAGAAAAATAATGGAAAGAATATTGTGTAAAATGCGATGATTGAAATAGAAGTATGCATAACAATCAGGTCGAATAAATTACAAACTTTTTTTTTTTTTTTTTTAATAATATCGAAACTTGATACAAAATCTTTGTTCCCCAATTAAGGCTGAGGATGAAAAGTAGGATCGTTTGGACGGGGCACCACAAGGGCTATCTTACCACCCCATTTCAATTATTTAAAATCAATGAACTTCAACACCAGGACTGCGCTGTCGGTGACCATAACTTTCCGCCGCAGATGAAAGTCTTGCAGTTTCCGAAAGATTATATTTTATTATAATAATTATATTTTATAATATTATAGTTTTTTTGTCAAACAAACGAGATTTTTTTTTTTTTTAATTGAGCAAAAGAAGATAGAAAATACATATAAATAAATAAACAGTCACGTGATGTCCACAAAGCCCTGAAGAGCTTGACTGTGGATTAAATACAGGGAAATAATGGAAAGAATATTGTGTAATGCGATGGTTGAAACAGAAGTAACATAACAAAGTCAAATAAATTACAAAATAAATTAAATATGTCAGAAAATGAAATTTGAAATTTGAAATATGAAATTTAAATGTTAAATTTAAATTTAAATAGAAAATGAAATTTGAAATAATGAGAAATACTATGAAACATGTTTTATACAACACTTTTTAGTCAAGACAATTTACAGTCGAGTTAAATAACCATTTTCTTAATTTCTAATTTAATTGACTGAAAAGAAAGACTAAAAAGAATGAAAGAGCAAATAAAGAACAATACGAAGGCCCAAAGATTCATGTTTGTCAATGCTTAGATTGCTCCTCTTTTCCATATCACCTTAAACAATGACTACGTATATCACAAGGACGGGAAACGGTTTAGGCAAACCGGTTCAGACTGAAACGGTTTACAGACTGTGATATACCTGTCGGTTTTGGTATAAAACACTTTAGTTCCAACCCGGTTTAGAAAGTGAATTGGATAACTCGATACGATTGATATACACGTCAAACCGATTCAAGACAAACTCTTCTATATTATTAGACGAGCTTTAGCGAGGATTCAATTTGACATACTGAAAAGAATTGGTGTTCGTTTTTATGTTTTTTTTTTCATGTTTTTTTGTCGGTTCTCCACAGGTCAAACGGCTACAGCTATCAATTTCAAACTTTTTTTCATCATGGTTCCTTATTTAACTTAGATCTGTATAGTTTTTTGGCATTATCGGATATGAAATTTTTTTTTATGTATTTTAGAAATTTCAAAAATACTCATTAGAATAACACGATGGAAAAAAATTCAAAAATTGTTATTTTCAAAAAAATTGAAATTTTGTGTGAAGTTGAATAACATCTTGATACACATTTTCTGGAAATTCTCAGCTTGATCGGGTTAGTCATTTTGAAGAAAATACATAAAATGTGCTAAATTGGTACCACTCGAAGCAGTTTTTACCCATTTATAACTTGAATGTCACCCAATTGGCGAATGTGGGCAAAAGTTTGACAGAAAAATCCACATACTATTACTATCCGCTCGTCCAACAACGCGTATATAGCGTTTTCCTAGTAATAATCTAGAAGGCCGTGCTCAAGCTAATCTTGAACGATTCACAAGGCGCTGCCAATTTTCAAAATGGCTGGCGTTGAGACGTTTTGCTAAACTGTTTCTGAATTGTTGTGAAGTACACACATTTGTTGAACCGTTTCAGCGTGAACCGGTTTGCCTAAACCGTTTCCCGACCTTGTGGTATACCTAGTCATTGACTATATGTGTCAGTTCATACATTCCATAGAAAAAAACTAATTGTTGGTCTTTTTGTTTTCTCTTTCAGAATGTTTATAGACAGTACTAAACTTCAGAAGGCTTATAAAAGCCATTTCCCGCCTTTTTATCAGAGTTGGCATCTTCTTCATGTCACGTATATAAACTATCCCTCGGGAACTGACACCAAGACAAGTCGATAAAACAGATAACCACACTGCCGGGGTAACTCCCCCTCAGGAGACACGCAGATAGAACAGGAATCTACATTACCGGCGCCATCTTGTTTTGCTAGGGGAGGACAATTTGACAAACGCCTCTCTGTAGGATTTAAGGGGGGTATTAGGCAAAGAGCCAAATGAATTGTCTACCCCTATGTTGATACTATACACTGTTGACATGTTAAATCTATGCAAAATTTCATAATTTTTTTGTATTTATTCGAACGATTCCATCTTTTATCCATATCCTTAATTGAGGAACAATGATTTTATATCAAGTAGTAGAGCGATAGGCCTAATTATAACATTATAGGCCTATCACTAATTCAATTTGTCGATTGTGTATAATGATGAACTTTACATCAGCTGTCAATGGAAAGAAGTGATCATTGCCCAAGAGACTTGGTTCAAAGTGGAAGATATCAACATTCTTGTGTTTATACTGAAAGACTTTTATCTACGGCGAAAAATTATGGTCACAGACAGCGCAGTCCTGGTGTTGAAGATCATTAGTTTTAAATAATCAGAATGGGGTGGTAAGATCGCTCTTGTGGTGCCCCGTTCAAACGATCCTACCTTTCATCCTTAGCCATAATTGAGAAACAATGATTTTCTATCAAGTTTCGATGTTGTTAAAAAAAATGTTAATTTATTATTTATTTAAAAAAACCTATTTGAAGGTTTGAATAATTTTCTATACCTGAAAAGATCAGCTCAGAATGTATTGTTTGTGAATGAGTGAACTTATTTTAATTATTCTTTGTGGTGGAAATATCGCCCTTGTGGTGCCCCAACTGAACGATCCTAACTTTTTATCCCCAGCCAACAATCACACAACAAACAACAACAAACAAACAAACAAACATCAATTAAACAACGATTTTGTATCAAGTTTTGATAATGATATTTTTTTTTTAAATTTGTATCGACATTTACAACTTGTCATGTAGTTATTGTTCTAACATAAGGGTTAAGGATGACAAGGACAATCTTAATTACCAGTTATAATGTGACTCATCCAACAAATTTCAAACAGTAAACTGATAATAGATCAGTTACAACAGAGATAAACTGGAACAGAGATAAATTCATAGAGCCAATGAGTTACAATTCTTACGGTAGTCAGGAAAGACGAGCCTTGATAACGAGATTCTTCAATAAACTTCCTTCAGAACTGTGTAATATAACTCCAATTTCTCTTTTGAACAAGTATTTGAAAATTTGGATCAATTCTAATGAAAATAGTCTGTTATAGAATTAACCATCCAATTGATGAAAGATCAAATCGTTTATTTGTTCATCATTATAATTTTAGAAAATATAATTGTTCTTGATTATTTTACCCATTTATTTTCCTTCATTTGTATTATTCCCTTGTATTATTAGGTGTTAGATATGTAATTGCTTATCATCGCCCAGACAATTTAACTCAATTCGAGTATCCTTATTTTACATTGTAATGTTAATAGACCCGCAGACAAGTCAACACTCTGACTTTGCGGGTCTATTAAATGTACTCATATGTCATACTCATAGTCGTTATAAAAAAAAAAGAAAAAAAAAAAAAAAAAATTAGTTCAGGGATGATCAATAACTTGATTATTCGATTATTCGATTATTCGATTATTCGATTATTTATGTTTTGAATTTGGATCAAGGCGAAAGTGAATTTCGTCCCGTTTTTTCATGATTATGTTTCGAAAACATGGATTATAATTGATTCTGAATTATTGATTCAAGAGTTATAATAATAATAACAGTATAATAATAAATAATATAATAATATAAAATAAAATAAAATAATAATAGTAATAATACCATCAATTAGGAAATTAAAACGTGAATTGAAAGCAAGTTCTGAAATCACGGCACCTCCACCATGCAAAAAGTGAAACGAATAAAGTAGAAAAAAGTTAAGAAGTAAAGAAATAGAATGAATGGAAAAGCCGTTTGAATCCGTCGTGAGCGAGTTGAGATGGAAATCTGATTAAAAAGATGCAGTCGAGGATGAAAGTAAAGGCAAGCGGGTGGGAAAATAGAGGAGCTGAGGTTGAAAGACGAGGTAGAAGAGTGGGTGGGAGGTGAGAATAGGAGAGAGAGCTAGAGAGATAAGAGCGAGTTAATAAAGAGTGAGAGAGAGAGTGAGAGAGAGAGAGAGTAAAGAGAGAGAGAGAGAGAGAGAGAGAGAGAGAGAGGGAGGGAGGGAGAGAGGGGAGAATAAAGATAGAGAGATAGAGATAGAGAGAGATAGTCAGAGAAATAAAGGGGGAGAGTGAGAGAAAGAGAGTGAGAGAGAGAGCGAGGGAGAGATAGAGAGAGAGATAGTGAGAGAGAGAGCTAGAGAGAGAGAGAGAAAGAGAGAGCCAGAGAGAAAGAGAGAGCCAGAGATAGAGACAGAGCGTGAGAGCGTGAGAGAGAGAGAGAGAGAGAGAGAGAGAGAGAGAGAGAGAGAGAAAGAGATAGAGAGAGATAGTCAGAGAAATAAAGGGAGAGAGTGAGAGAAAGAGAGTGAGAGAGAGAGCGAGGGAGAGATAGAGAGAGAGATAGCGAGAGAGAGAGCTAGAGAGAGAGAGAGAGAGAGAGAGAGAGAGAGAGAGAGAGAGAGAGAGAGAGAGAGAGAGGGATGTCTGCAAGCGATAACGCTCATATACGACAGATGTGTCTAGTTGACCGACGTCACATGTAAGCTCCTACAGCACTGCAAGTGCAAGGTGCAGCCCGCCCGATGCACCCCCCCTCACCCCCCACCCCCCACCCCCCCCATCTTATCAGACAAGCCGGCGTCTGGCGGGCAGAAAGGTCAACACCAGGTCGCCACAGCACCGACCGCCACAGCGCTGATCGGGTCGCCACAGCGCGGTCCGACCGTGAAACATGCAATGTTTTCAAACTGGTTTACAGTCACTTGTAGTTAATGCATTGGTAAGCCTGTGGGATTTCCAACGATATTTACTCATCACAGTATAATACAAACTTTGGATATGAATTCTATGATAATTATATTGCATTATATCAGGGCTACTATTAATTTATTAGATTATTGTTGACAAGACCGCCTCGAAGTCTGGAAAGAACCAAGAGGTGCCGCTTCAAAACGGTCTTACTAACTCACCCTTAGCCTTAATAGGGAAACAATGATTGTAGGCCTACATAAAAACATAAACATATATACAGTAAAAAAATGAAATAAAACAAATTGAAAATGAAAAAAAATATGACATGAAATAAAATGAAATAAATAATGGAATAAAAATAAATTCGAATGAAAGATAATAAGCATATATTATATTCAGGTTACATATTATTTAGGATTCCGCAATACATGCAGAATGCATCAGTCCGGTTTTAAGGATATTGCAACTGTTGATTAAAAAGATAAACTTTATTGCTATCACACTTGGTTACAAATCATTTTCTGAACCTCATATAAGACCATATGGGAGTCGATTTAGCGAAATATCAGTTTCTTGGTGATAACTTTTGAACGGTATGAGATATCAAAATTCCAATACGCGAGAAACACAGATAATTATAATAGCTTAAAGATGATATAAATTATAATTATTCAAGTCATGTCGCATAACTGTCAAGCGCTTAAACAGCTGAAATTACACATTTATTAGCTGTATATACGCTTGACAATTATTATTCGATTCTAATAAATTTCTATTATATTTTTATTCCTATTATAATTTTTCTATTACGCAATTATTATGCAATTAATAATATATTTTATATCATCTTGAAGGTATTAAAAATATCAGTGTTTATTCCGTATTCAAATTTTGATATCTTATACCGTTCAAAAATTATCACCAAAAAAACTGCAATTCCGCTAAATCGACTTCCGTGGTCTCTTAAAAAATAATAATAATGACCTAATGAATACATTTTTATTTTTTGTTAACCGTTTACTAATTCACCCTTAGCTTTGATTGGATATAACAATGATTGTATAACTAGATTTCCACGTTGAAAAAAAATGTGTATTTGACATTTTTACAATTATTATTTCACTTGTTTTTGTAAAGAGTGTTGGCGAATCTAAGTAGTAGTAATAGTCTTTATTAGCAATTTAGCTATTTACATAAACACAATTATCACAACAATACACAATTAATACAATACTATAACAATAATAATAACATCAGCATAATATTACAAGAGAGTTATCATGCTAATTATTCATTCAATTTTTCAGTTCTAATAACCCACTTCATCTATTTAGTTAATATCAATTTAATATACATGGGGAGTATCCCAATAATAATTTTTTTTTTCATAAGCTTTAGGTAATAAACCCTTTTCTTTGATTACTTTACTACACTCTCGACGAAATATATCAACATTTTTGACTTCCTTCACAATATTTGGTAACCTAATATATATTCTCATCCCTTTGATAAAAATAGAATTGTCTTCCTCTTTTGAGCAAGTCCTAATAATGTTAATATTTTCCAAGATAAACAAACGAGAATGCATATCTAATAGCGTGTGAATAACTCTTGATGTATGTATAAAGGATCAAAGTGAATTGTCGAGTGGAAAAGTCGAGTTATTTCTCTTGATGTGAGGTATATATTCTGACAGGTGAGGTATTATTACACCGTATCATCTTGCTTACGTGTCAAAGAGGCTATTTATTTATTTATTTATTCATTTTCATTTTCGTCCAAGAGGATTACAATTAAAATGGAACATTTTTTAAGCTTAATCATATGGACAGTCAAGGGTAATATACAAGATAATGTACCGTATCATACACAACAAATAAACAAGAAAATATACATGAATTGAAATAAATGGTAGATGCTATTTTTTATAAATACCTAGCAACTACCAAGTCAAATGCGGAATAAAAACCAGTATGAAATAAATTCACTATACAAAGTACACTAATATTAAAATTAGAAGGTTACAGTCTAAATTGAAAGCAAAAATTAAAAATTAAAAGTTAGAAGTTAAAAGTCAATTGGTCAATGGTTATAGTTTGAGTGTCAATTTGTGATATAAAATGAAGGTCATACGAATCCTTCAAAGTGACATTATTTATTTATTAAGCTTGCAGCATTTATGAAACTCCTCAATACTATATAATACATTTTCCATCATGAAATTTTTTAAAGAGCTCTTGAACTGCTCAAGGCTATACCAAGAAGACTGGGGAGAAATTACTTTCAACTGTATTTATAGTTATAACTTTTGTATTTTATCGTGGATTATCTCAGTTTTGTTTCATTTTTATAAAATTTCAATATACAGTAATTTAATTTTCTGTTTATATATTTTCCATGTATTTTATATTTCGACCATCTTCATTTTATTCTATTTTTATATTATTTATATAATAATTTATTTAATTTTCTCTTGATGTGAGGTATATATTCTGACAGCTGAGGTATTATTACACCGTATCGTCTTGCTCACGTGTCAAAGAGGCTATACCAAGTAAACTGGGGAGAAATTACTTTCAACTGTATTTATAGTTATAACTTTTGTATTTTATCGTTAATTATCTCAATTTTGTTTCATTTTATAAAATTTCAATATACAGTAATTTAATTTTCTGTTTATATATTTTCCATGTATTTTATATTTCGACCATCTTCATTTTATTCTATTTTTATATTATTTATATATTAATTTATTCAATTTTCTCTTGATGTGAGGTATATATTCTGACAGGTGAGGTATTATTACACCGTATCGTCTTGCTTACGTGTCAAAGAGGCTATACCAAGTAAACTGGAAAGAAATTACTTTCAACTGTATTTATAGTTATAATTTTTGTATTTTATCGTTAATTATCTCAGTTTTGTTTCATTTTTATATCATTTCAATATTCAGTAGGCCTACTTTAATATTGTTTCATTATATTTCCCATGTATTTTTTATTGATTGTTATCCTATCTATCTAACTGGCAGTGAGATTCATAAGCATATATTATTTTCATTTCATTTTTGTTATTACTTTTTATTATCATCATTAACTATCATGGTTTGCTTAACGACCCCACCAACAGCCAGGTTATTCGGGGGGGAGGAAAAGGGGGGAGGCTATAAACATAAACCACACAGTTAGCTAACTGGAAACCGTATCGGACACATAACAGAAGTGGCAGTTACCAGTTTCACGGGTTTCCTTGGCACGTACTGGAGGCTTTAGACACGGGGGTGTAAGTTGTAGACAGAATCAATATAGCCACCCCCGAAGTGACGTCATGGCGTAGCGGGGGCGGCCGGGGGGGGGGGCGGCGGGGTAACCGAAACCTCGGGGCGACGTCCATTAGAATGGAGCGGGCTTGTTGTTTTCGTTGTGAGGACACACGAAGTGATTTGGGGGGGTTGGGGGGGTTGGGGGGGTTGAGTTGGGTTTCAGCAGAGAACAAAACCACAGTTGAAATTTGTAAATGAAGATTTTTTTGACCACAATGATTGAAAAGTGGCTCTGGTATAACATTGAAAAAACGTGTTTTTAAGAATTTTGTCGAATAAACTCGAAAATAAACCAAGAACTATACCAGGAACAAATGACAAAGATACGAGAGATTTTTTTACCACCACGATTAAACAATTGGAAGAATTAGTTCGACTAAATTAGTTCAGGATGTTTGTTTGGTTAGGTTGGTTTGTTCAACTTAGTTTAGATGGGTCAAGTTCATTAAATTATGTTTTTTTTTAATAACATCGAAACTTGATGCAAAATCATTGTTCCCCAATTAAGGCTATGGATGAAAGATGAGATCGTTTGGACGGGGCACCACAAGGGCGATCTTACCACCCCATTTTAATTATCTAAAACCAATAAACTCGCGCTGTTGGTGACTACAATTTTGTGCTGTAGATAAAAGTCTTTCAGTTTCCGAAAGTCCGGAACACATTATAAGTAAAATCGTTTCTGTG